>OW121690.1:6748512-7237943 GCA_933228735.2 Amblyteles armatorius
GTGCAAAACACAATAGTTTGATTTCGTTTTAAAGCGACTTTGCATTCGTTTGGGGCTTGTCTCGCAACTCGAAACGCATAAATGATGCGCATTGGCATAGAATTAAGAGTTTTTGATCTTTTAATGCGAGCTGGCCTGCCTGCTGCGAGCGCAAAGCTCAATCGTTCGATTCCTTTGTAAACCAACTTTGCATTCGTTTGGGGCTTGTCTGGCTGCTCGAAACGCATTAAACTTGCGTATTTGCATAAAATGCAGAGTTTTTGATCTTATAATGCTAGTTGGAACGCCTGCAGCGAGCGCAAAGCTTAACCGTTCGATGTCGTTATAAACCGACTTTGCATTCGTTTTGGGCTTGTTTGGCGGCTCAAAACGCATGAATCTTGCATGTTTGCATAAAATGAAGAGTATTTGATCTCATAATACGAGCTGGAAAGCCTACGGCAAGCGTAAACATCAATCGTTCGATTTCGTAAAAAAAGCGACTTTGCAGTCGTTTGGGGCTCGTTTGGCGGCTCGAAACGCATAAATCTTGCGTATTCAAATATAATAAAAGGATTTTGATCTTATATCACGAGCTGGAACGCCTGTTGCGAGCGCAAAGCTCAATCGTTCGATTTTGTTTTAAAGCGACTTTGCATTCGTTTGGGGCTTGTTTGGCTGCTCGAAACCCATAAATCTTGAAAGTTTGCATAAAGTGAAGTGAATTTGATCTCAAAATACGAGCTGGAAAGCGTACAGTGAGAGCGAACATCAATCATTCGATTTCGTGAAAACTCGAGCTTGCAGTCGTTTGGGGCTTCTTCGGCGTCTCGAAACGCATAAATTCTAAGTATTAGCATAGAGTCAAAAGTTTTTGATCTTATAATGCGTGCTGGACTGACTGCAGCGAGCGCAAAACTAGATCGTTCGATTTCGTTATAAAGCGAATTTGCATTCGTTGGGAGCTTGCTTCGCAACTCGAAACACATAACTCCTGCGTATTTGCATAGAATTAAGAGTTTTTGATTTTATAATGCGACCTGGACTGCCTGCTGCGAGCGCAAAGCTCAATCGTTCGATTTCGTTATAAAGCAACTTTGCATTCGTTTAGGGCTTCTTTGGCGGCTCGAAACGCATGAATCTTGCGTATTTGCATAAAATGAAGGGTACTTGATCTCATAATACGAGCTGGAACGCCTCTATCTAGCGCAGCCATCAATGGTTTGATTTTGTTTTAAAGCGACTTTTCATTCGTTTGGGGCTTGTCTGGCTGCTCGAAACGCATGAATGTTGGATATTTGCATAGAATAAAGAGTTTTAGATCTTAGTACACTAGCTAGAACGCCTACAGCGAGCGCAACGCTCAATCGTTCGATTTTGTTATAAAGCGACTTTGCATTCGTTTGGGGATTGTTTCGCGTCTTAAAACGCATAAATCTTGCATATTTGCATAGAATGAAGAGTTTTTGATTTTTCAATGCGAGCCACAACGAATGTTGCGAGCGCAAAGCTCGATCGTTCGATTTCGTTATAAAGCAACTTTGCATTCGTTTAGGGCTTGTTTAGCGGCTCGAAACGAATAAATCTTGCGTATTTGCATAAAATGCAGGGTATTGATCTTATAATTCGAGCTGGAACGCCTCTAGCTAGCGCAAACATCAATCGTTCGAGTTTGTTTTGAAGCGACTTTTCATTTGTTTGGGGCTTGTCTGGCTGCTCGAAACGCATGATTCTTGGGTATTCGCTAGGAATGAAGAGTTTTAGGCCTAATAACACGAGCTGGAGGGCCTACAGCAAGCGCAAGACTCAACCATTCGATTTCGTTATAAAGCGACTTTGCATTCGTTTTGGGCTTGTCTGGCTCTTCGAAACGCACAAAACTTCCGTATTTGCATGAAATGTAGAATTTTTAATCTTATAATGCTAGTTGGACCGCCTACAGCGAGCACAAAGCTTAACCGTTCGATGTCGTTATAAAGCGACTTTGCGTTCATTTTGGACTTGTTTGGCGGCTCGAAACGCATGAATCTAGCATGTTTGCGTATAATGAAAAGTATTCGATCTCATAATACGAGCTGGAAAGCCTACAGCGAGCGCAAACATCAATCGTTCGATTTCGTGAAAAAAGCGACTTTGCAGTCGTTTGGGGCTTGTTTGGCGTCTCAAAACACATAAGTCTTGCATATTTGCATAGAATGAAGAGTTTTTGATCTTTCAATGCGAGTTGAAAAGCCTGCAGCGAGTGCAAAGCTCAACCGTTCGATTTCGTTATAAAGCGACTTTGCATTCGTTTTGCGCTTGTCTGGCTCTTTGAAACGCATAAAACTTCCGTATTTGCATAAAATGTAGAGGTTTTGATCGTATAATGCTAGTTGGAACGCCTGCAGCGAGCGCAACGCTTAACCGTTCGATGTCGTTATAAAGCGACTCTGCATTCGTTTGGGGCTTCTTTGGCGTCTCGAAACGCATAAAATCTGCGTATTGGCATAGAGTCAAGAGTTTTTGATCGTAAAATGCGGGCTGGACTGCCTGCAGCGAGCGCAAAACTCAATCGTTCGATTTCGTTATAAAGCGAATTCGCATTCGTTTGGGGGCTTGTTTGGCGTTGCGGAACGCATGAAACTTGCGTATTTGCATTGGATGAAGAGTTTTTGATCTTATAATGCGAGCCTGAACGCCTGCTGCGAGCGCAAAGCTCAATCGTTCGATTTCGTTATAAAGCGCTATTGCATTCGGTTGGGGCTCTTTTGGCTGCTCGAAACGCATGAATCTTGCGTATTTGCATAGAATGAAGAGTTTTTGATCTTTCAATGCGAGCTAGAACGAATGCTGCGAGCGCAAAGCTCAATCGTTCGATTTTCTTTTAAAGCGACTTTGCATTCGTTTGGGGCTTGTTTGGCTGCTCGAAACGCATGAATCTTGCGTATTTGCATAAAATGAAGGGTACTTGATCTCATAATACGAGCTGGAACGCCTCTATCTAGCGCAGCCATCAATCGTTCGATTTTGTTTTAAAGCGACTTTTCATTCGTTTGGGGCTTGTCTGGCTGCTCGAAACGCATGAATGTTGGATATTTGCATAGAATAAAGAGTTTTAGATCTTAGTACACTAGCTAGAACGCCTACAGCGAGCGCAACGCTCAATCGTTCGATTTTGTTATAAAGCGACTTTGCATTTGTTTGGGGATTGTTTGGCGTCTTAAAACGCATAAATCTTGCACATTTGCATAGAATGAAGGGTTTTTATCCTTCTAATGCGAGCTGAAACGCCTGAAGCGAGCGCAAAGCTCAAACGTTCAATTTCGGTATAAAGCGACTTTGCATTCGTTTGGGGTTTGTTGGGCGGCTTGAAACCCATGAATCTTGAGTGTTCGCATAAAGTGAAGTGAATTTGATCTCAAAATACGAGCTGGAAAGCCTACAGTGAGAGCAAACATCAATCGTTCGATTTCGTGAAAACTCGACCTTGCAGTCGTTTGGGGCTTCTTTGGCGTCTCGAAACGCATAAATTCTGCGTATTGGCATAGAGTCAAGAGTTTTTAATCTTAAAATGTGGGCTGGACTGCCTGCAGCGAGCGCAAAACTCAATCGTTCGATTTCGTTATAAAGCGAATTCGCATTCGTTTGGGGGCTTGTTTGGCGTTTCGGGACGCATGAAACTTGCGTATTTGCATAGGATGAAGAGTTTTTGATCTTATCATGCGAGCCTGAACGCCTGCTGCGAGCGCAAAGCTCAATCGTTCGATTTTGATTTAAGGTGACTTTGCATTCGTTTAGGGCTTTTTTGGCGGCTCGAAACGAATGAATCTTGCGTATTTTTATAAAATGAAGGGTATTGATCTCATAATACGAGCTGGAACGCCTCTAGCTAGCGCAAACATTAATCGTTCGATTTTGTTTTAAAGCGACTTTGCATTCGTTTAGGGCTTCTTTGGCGGCTCGAAACGCATGAATCTTGCGTATTTGCATAAAATGAAAGGTATTTGATCTCATAATACGAGCTGGAAAGCCTACAGCGAGCGCAAACATCGATCGTTCGATTTCGTGAAAAAAGCGACTTTGCAGTCGTTTGGGGCTTGTTTGGCGTCTCAAAACGCATAAGTCTTGCATATTTGCATAGAATAAAGAGTTTTTGATCTTCCAATGCGAGCTGAAAAGCCTGCAGCGAGCGCAAAGCTCAACCGTTCGATATCGTTATAAAGCGACTTTGCATTCGTTTACTGCTTCTTCGGCGGCTCGAAACGCATAAATTCTGCGCATTGGCGAAGAAATAAGAGTTTTTGATCTTATAATGCGAGCTGGATTGTTTGCAGCGAGCGCAAAACTCAATCGTTCGATTTCGTTATAAACCGACTTTGCATTCGTTTAGGGCTTTTTTGGCGCCTCGAAACGCATGAATCTTGCGTATTTGCATAAAATGAAAAGTATTTGATCTCATAATACGAGCTGAAACGCCTCTAGCTAGCGCAAACATCAATCGTTCGATTTTGTTTTAAAGCGACTTTTCATTCGTTTGGGGCTTGTTTGGCGTCTTAAAATGCATAAATCTTGCATATTTGCATAGAATGAAGGGTTCTCATCTTATAATGCGAGCTGAAACGCCTGCAGCGAGCGCAAAGCTCAAATGTTCGATTTCGTTATAAAGCGACTTTGCATTCGTTTTGGAATTGTTTGGCGTCTCGAAATGCATAAAACTTGCGTATTTGCATAGAATAAAGAGTTTTTAATCTTTCAATGCGAGCTAGAACGCCTGCTGCGAGCGCAAGGCTCAATCGTTCGATTTCGTTATAAAGCAACTTTGCAATCGTTTGGGGCTTGTTTGGCGTCTCGAAACGTATAAATCTTGCGTATTTACATAGAATGAAGGGTTTTTATCTCATAATGCGCTCTAAAACGCCTGCAGCGAGCGCAACGCTCAATCGTTAAATTTCGTTATAAAGCGACTTCGCATTCGTTTAGAACTTGTTTCGCAACTCGAAACGCATAAATCCTGCGTATTTGCATAGAACTAAGAGTTTTTCATCTTACAATGCGAGCTGGAACGTCTGCTGCGAGCGCAAAGCTCAATATTTCGATTTCTTTATAAAGCGACTTTGCATTTGATTTAGGCTTGTTTGGCATCTCGAAACTCATAAAACTTGCGTATTTGCATAGAATAAAGAGTATTTGATCATTCAAAGCGAGCTGGAACGCCTGCAGCGAGCGCAAAGCTCGATCGTTCGATTTCGTTATAAAGCGACTTTGCATTCGTTTAGGGCTTGTTTAGCGGCTCGAGACGAATAAATCTTGCGTATTTCCATAAAATGCAGGGTATTGATCTTATAATTCGAGCTGGAGCGCCTATAGCTAGCGTAAACATCAATCGTTCGAGTTTGTTTTGAAGCGACTTTTCATTCGTTTGGGGCTTGTCTGGCTGCTCGAAACGCATGATTCTTGGGTATTCGCTAGGAATGAAGAGTTTTAGGCCTAATAACACGAGCTGGAGGGCCTACAGCAAGCGCAAAACTCAATCATTCGATTTCGTTATAAAGCGACTTTGCATTCGTTTCGGGCTTGTTTGGCTTTTCGAAACGCATAAAACTTCCGTATTTGCATGAAATGTAAAATTTTTGATCTTATAATGCTAGTTGGACCGCCTGCAGCGAGCTCAAAGCTTAACCGTTCGATGTCGTTATAAAGCGACTTTGCGTTCATTTTTGACTTGTTTGGCGGCACGAAACGCATGAATCTTGCATGTTTGCATATAATGAAAAGTATTCGATCTCATAATACGAGCTGGAAAGCCTACAGCGAGCGCAAACATCAATCGTTCGATTTCGTGAAAAAAGCGACTTTGCAGTCGTTTGGGGCTTGTTTGGCGTCTCAAAACGCACAAGTCTTGCATATTTGCATAGAATAAAAAGTTTTTGATCTTTCAATGCCAGCTGAAAAGCCTGCAGCGAGCGCAAAGCTCAACCGTTCGATTTCGTTATAAAGCGACTTTGCATTCGTTTACTGCTTCTTCGGCGGCTCGAAACGCATGAATCTTGCGTATTTGCATGAAATGAAGGGTATTTGATCTCATAATACGAGCTGGAACGCCTCTAGCTATCGTAAACATCAATCGTTCGATTTCGTTATAAAGCGCTTTTGCATTCGTTTGGGGCTTGTTTGGCTGCTCGAAACGCATAAATCTTGTTTATTTGCATAGAATGAAAGGATTTTGATCTTATATCTCGAGCTGGAACGCCTGCAGCGAGTGCAAAACTCAATCGTTTGATTTCGTTTTAAAGCGACTTTGCATTCGTTTGGGGCTTGTTTCGCAACTCGAAACGCATAAATCCAGCGTATTGGCATAGAATTAAGAGTTTTTGATCTTATAATTCGAGCTGGACTGCCTGCTGCGAGCGCAAAGCTCAATCGTTCGATTTCTTTATAAACCAACTTTGCATTCGTTTAGGGCTTGTCTGGCTGCTCGAAACGCATGAATCTTGCATGTTTGCACATAATGAAAAGTATTTGATCTCATAATACGAGCTGGAAAGCCTACAGCGAGCGCAAACATCAATCGTTCGATTTCGTGAAAAAAGCAACTTTGCATTCGTTTGGGGCTTGTTTGGCGTCTCAAAACGCATAAATCTTGCGTATTTGCATAGAATGAAGGGTTTTTATCTCATAATGCGCGCTGAAACGCCTGCAGCGAGCGCAACGCTCAATCGTTAAATTTCGTTATAAAGCGACTTTGCATTCGTTAGGTATTTGTTTCGCAACTCGAAACGCATAAATCCTGCGTATTTGCATAGAACTAAGAGTTTTTCATCTTACAATGCGAGCTGGAACGTCTGCAGCGAGCGCAAAGCTTAACCGTTCGATGTCGTTATAAAGCGACTTTGCATTCGTTTAGGGCTTCTTTGGCGGCTCGAAACGCATAAATCTTGCGTATTTGCATAAAATGAAGGCTATTTGATCTCATAATACGAGCTGGAACGCCTCTAGCTAGCGCAAACATCAATCGTTCTATTTCGTTATAAAGCGCTTTTGCATTCGTTTGGGGCTTGTCTCGCTGCTCGAAACGCATGAATCTTGTGTATTCTGCATAGAATTGAGAGTTTTTGATCTTAGTACACTAGCTAGAACGCCTACAGCGAGCGCAACGCTCAATCGTTCGATTTCGTTATAAAGCGACTTTACATTCGTTTAGGGCTTTTTTGGCGGCTCGAAACGAATGAATCTTGCGAATTTGCATAAAATGAAGGGTACTTGATCTCATAATACGAGCTGGAACGCCTCTATCTAGCGCAGCCATCAATCGTTCGATTTTGTTTTAAAGCGACTTTTCATTCGTTTGGGGCTTGTCTGGCTGCTCGAAACGCATGAATGTTGGATATTTGCATAGAATAAAGAGTTTTAGATCTTAGTACACTAGCTAGAACGCCTACAGCGAGCGCAACGCTCAATCGTTCGATTTTGTTATAAAGCGACTTTGCATTCGTTTGGGGATTGTTTGGCGTCTTAAAACGCATAAATCTTGCACATTTGCATAGAATGAAGGGTTTTTATCCTTATAATGCGAGCTGAAACGCCTGAAGCGAGCGCAAAGCTCAAACGTTCAATTTCGGTATAAAGCGACTTTGCATTCGTTTGGGGTTTGTTGGGCGGCTTGAAACCCATGAATCTTGAGTGTTCGCATAAAGTGAAGTGAATTTGATCTCAAAATACGAGCTGGAAAGCCTACAGTGAGAGCAAACATCAATCGTTCGATTTCGTGAAAACTCGACCTTGCAGTCGTTTGGGGCTTCTTTGGCGTCTCGAAACGCATAAAGTCTGCGTATTGGCATAGAGTCAAGAGTTTTTTATCTTAAAATGTGGGCTGGACTGCCTGCAGCGAGCGCAAAACTCAATCGTTCGATTTCGTTATAAAGCGAATTCGCATTCGTTTGGGGGCTTGTTTGGCGTTTCGGGACGCATGAAACTTGCGTATTTGCATAGAATGAAGAGTTTTTGATCTTATCATGCGAGCCTGAACGCCTGCTGCGAGCGCAAAGCTCAATCGTTCGATTTTGATTTAAGGTGACTTTGCATTCGTTTAGGGCTTTTTTGGCGGCTCGAAACGAATGAATCTTGCGTATTTTTATAAAATGAAGGGTATTGATCTCATAATACGAGCTGGAACGCCTCTAGCTAGCGCAAACATTAATCGTTCGATTTTGTTTTAAAGCGACTTTGCATTCGTTTAGGGCTTCTTTGGCGGCTCGAAACGCATGAATCTTGCGTGATTGCATAAAATGAAAGGTATTTGATCTCATAATACGAGCTGGAAAGCCTACAGCGAGCGCAAACATCGATCGTTCGATTTCGTGAAAAAAGCGACTTTGCAGTCGTTTGGGGCTTGTTTGGCGTCTCAAAACGCATAAGTCTTGCATATTTGCATAGAATAAAGAGTTTTTGATCTTCCAATGCGAGCTGAAAAGCCTGCAGTGAGCGCAAAGCTCAACCGTTCGATATCGTTATAAAGCGACTTTGCATTCGTTTACTGCTTCTTCGGCGGCTCGAAACGCATAAATTCTGCGCATTGGCGAAGAAATAAGAGTTTTTGATCTTATAATGCGAGCTGGATTGTTTGCAGCGAGCGCAAAACTCAATCGTTCGATTTCGTTATAAACCGACTTTGCATTCGTTTAGGGCTTTTTTGGCGCCTCGAAACGCATGAATCTTGCGTATTTGCATAAAATGAAAAGTATTTGATCTCATAATACGAGCTGAAACGCCTCTAGCTAGCGCAAACATCAATCGTTCGATTTTGTTTTAAAGCGACTTTTCATTCGTTTGGGGCTTGTTTGGCGTCTTAAAATGCATAAATCTTGCATATTTGCATAGAATGAAGGGTTCTCATCTTATAATGCGAGCTGAAACGCCTGCAGCGAGCGCAAAGCTCAAATGTTCGATTTCGTTATAAAGCGACTTTGCATTCGTTTTGGAATTGTTTGGCGTCTCGAAATGCATAAAACTTGCGTATTTGCATAGAATAAAGAGTTTTTAATCTTTCAATGCGAGCTAGAACGCCTGCTGCGAGCGCAAGGCTCAATCGTTCGATTTCGTTATAAAGCAACTTTGCAATCGTTTGGGGCTTGTTTGGCGTCTCGAAACGTATAAATCTTGCGTATTTACATAGAATGAAGGGTTTTTATCTCATAATGCGCTCTAAAACGCCTGCAGCGAGCGCAACGCTCAATCGTTAAATTTCGTTATAAAGCGACTTCGCATTCGTTTAGAACTTGTTTCGCAACTCGAAACGCATAAATCCTGCGTATTTGCATAGAACTAAGAGTTTTTCATCTTACAATGCGAGCTGGAACGTCTGCTGCGAGCGCAAAGCTCAATATTTCGATTTCTTTATAAAGCGACTTTGCATTTGATTTAGGCTTGTTTGGCATCTCGAAACTCATAAAACTTGCGTATTTGCATAGAATAAAGAGTATTTGATCATTCAAAGCGAGCTGGAACGCCTGCAGCGAGCGCAAAGCTCGATCGTTCGATTTCGTTATAAAGCGACTTTGCATTCGTTTAGGGCTTGTTTAGCGGCTCGAGACGAATAAATCTTGCGTATTTCCATAAAATGCAGGGTATTGATCTTATAATTCGAGCTGGAGCGCCTATAGCTAGCGTAAACATCAATCGTTCGAGTTTGTTTTGAAGCGACTTTTCATTCGTTTGGGGCTTGTCTGGCTGCTCGAAACGCATGATTCTTGGGTATTCGCTAGGAATGAAGAGTTTTAGGCCTAATAACACGAGCTGGAGGGCCTACAGCAAGCGCAAAACTCAATCATTCGATTTCGTTATAAAGCGACTTTGCATTCGTTTCGGGCTTGTTTGGCTTTTCGAAACGCATAAAACTTCCGTATTTGCATGAAATGTAAAATTTTTGATCTTATAATGCTAGTTGGACCGCCTGCAGCGAGCTCAAAGCTTAACCGTTCGATGTCGTTATAAAGCGACTTTGCGTTCATTTTTGACTTGTTTGGCGGCACGAAACGCATGAATCTTGCATGTTTGCATATAATGAAAAGTATTCGATCTCATAATACGAGCTGGAAAGCCTACAGCGAGCGCAAACATCAATCGTTCGATTTCGTGAAAAAAGCGACTTTGCAGTCGTTTGGGGCTTGTTTGGCGTCTCAAAACGCACAAGTCTTGCATATTTGCATAGAATAAAAAGTTTTTGATCTTTCAATGCCAGCTGAAAAGCCTGCAGCGAGCGCAAAGCTCAACCGTTCGATTTCGTTATAAAGCGACTTTGCATTCGTTTACTGCTTCTTCGGCGGCTCGAAACGCATGAATCTTGCGTATTTGCATGAAATGAAGGGTATTTGATCTCATAATACGAGCTGGAACGCCTCTAGCTATCGTAAACATCAATCGTTCGATTTCGTTATAAAGCGCTTTTGCATTCGTTTGGGGCTTGTTTGGCTGCTCGAAACGCATAAATCTTGTTTATTTGCATAGAATGAAAGGATTTTGATCTTATATCTCGAGCTGGAACGCCTGCAGCGAGTGCAAAACTCAATCGTTTGATTTCGTTTTAAAGCGACTTTGCATTCGTTTGGGGCTTGTTTCGCAACTCGAAACGCATAAATCCAGCGTATTGGCATAGAATTAAGAGTTTTTGATCTTATAATTCGAGCTGGACTGCCTGCTGCGAGCGCAAAGCTCAATCGTTCGATTTCTTTATAAACCAACTTTGCATTCGTTTAGGGCTTGTCTGGCTGCTCGAAACGCATGAATCTTGCATGTTTGCACATAATGAAAAGTATTTGATCTCATAATACGAGCTGGAAAGCCTACAGCGAGCGCAAACATCAATCGTTCGATTTCGTGAAAAAAGCAACTTTGCATTCGTTTGGGGCTTGTTTGGCGTCTCAAAACGCATAAATCTTGCGTATTTGCATAGAATGAAGGGTTTTTATCTCATAATGCGCGCTGAAACGCCTGCAGCGAGCGCAACGCTCAATCGTTAAATTTCGTTATAAAGCGACTTTGCATTCGTTAGGTATTTGTTTCGCAACTCGAAACGCATAAATCCTGCGTATTTGCATAGAACTAAGAGTTTTTCATCTTACAATGCGAGCTGGAACGTCTGCAGCGAGCGCAAAGCTTAACCGTTCGATGTCGTTATAAAGCGACTTTGCATTCGTTTAGGGCTTCTTTGGCGGCTCGAAACGCATAAATCTTGCGTATTTGCATAAAATGAAGGCTATTTGATCTCATAATACGAGCTGGAACGCCTCTAGCTAGCGCAAACATCAATCGTTCTATTTCGTTATAAAGCGCTTTTGCATTCGTTTGGGGCTTGTCTCGCTGCTCGAAACGCATGAATCTTGTGTATTCTGCATAGAATTGAGAGTTTTTGATCTTAGTACACTAGCTAGAACGCCTACAGCGAGCGCAACGCTCAATCGTTCGATTTCGTTATAAAGCGACTTTACATTCGTTTAGGGCTTTTTTGGCGGCTCGAAACGAATGAATCTTGCGAATTTGCATAAAATGAAGGGTACTTGATCTCATAATACGAGCTGGAACGCCTCTATCTAGCGCAGCCATCAATCGTTCGATTTTGTTTTAAAGCGACTTTTCATTCGTTTGGGGCTTGTCTGGCTGCTCGAAACGCATGAATGTTGGATATTTGCATAGAATAAAGAGTTTTAGATCTTAGTACACTAGCTAGAACGCCTACAGCGAGCGCAACGCTCAATCGTTCGATTTTGTTATAAAGCGACTTTGCATTCGTTTGGGGATTGTTTGGCGTCTTAAAACGCATAAATCTTGCACATTTGCATAGAATGAAGGGTTTTTATCCTTATAATGCGAGCTGAAACGCCTGAAGCGAGCGCAAAGCTCAAACGTTCAATTTCGGTATAAAGCGACTTTGCATTCGTTTGGGGTTTGTTGGGCGGCTTGAAACCCATGAATCTTGAGTGTTCGCATAAAGTGAAGTGAATTTGATCTCAAAATACGAGCTGGAAAGCCTACAGTGAGAGCAAACATCAATCGTTCGATTTCGTGAAAACTCGACCTTGCAGTCGTTTGGGGCTTCTTTGGCGTCTCGAAACGCATAAAGTCTGCGTATTGGCATAGAGTCAAGAGTTTTTTATCTTAAAATGTGGGCTGGACTGCCTGCAGCGAGCGCAAAACTCAATCGTTCGATTTCGTTATAAAGCGAATTCGCATTCGTTTGGGGGCTTGTTTGGCGTTTCGGGACGCATGAAACTTGCGTATTTGCATAGAATGAAGAGTTTTTGATCTTATCATGCGAGCCTGAACGCCTGCTGCGAGCGCAAAGCTCAATCGTTCGATTTTGATTTAAGGTGACTTTGCATTCGTTTAGGGCTTTTTTGGCGGCTCGAAACGAATGAATCTTGCGTATTTTTATAAAATGAAGGGTATTGATCTCATAATACGAGCTGGAACGCCTCTAGCTAGCGCAAACATTAATCGTTCGATTTTGTTTTAAAGCGACTTTGCATTCGTTTAGGGCTTCTTTGGCGGCTCGAAACGCATGAATCTTGCGTGATTGCATAAAATGAAAGGTATTTGATCTCATAATACGAGCTGGAAAGCCTACAGCGAGCGCAAACATCGATCGTTCGATTTCGTGAAAAAAGCGACTTTGCAGTCGTTTGGGGCTTGTTTGGCGTCTCAAAACGCATAAGTCTTGCATATTTGCATAGAATAAAGAGTTTTTGATCTTCCAATGCGAGCTGAAAAGCCTGCAGTGAGCGCAAAGCTCAACCGTTCGATATCGTTATAAAGCGACTTTGCATTCGTTTACTGCTTCTTCGGCGGCTCGAAACGCATAAATTCTGCGCATTGGCGAAGAAATAAGAGTTTTTGATCTTATAATGCGAGCTGGATTGTTTGCAGCGAGCGCAAAACTCAATCGTTCGATTTCGTTATAAACCGACTTTGCATTCGTTTAGGGCTTTTTTGGCGCCTCGAAACGCATGAATCTTGCGTATTTGCATAAAATGAAAGGTATTTGATCTCATAATACGAGCTGAAACGCCTCTAGCTAGCGCAAACATCAATCGTTCGATTTTGTTTTAAAGCGACTTTTCATTCGTTTGGGGCTTGTTTGGCGTCTTAAAATGCATAAATCTTGCATATTTGCATAGAATGAAGGGTTCTCATCTTATAATGCGAGCTGAAACGCCTGCAGCGAGCGCAAAGCTCAAATGTTCGATTTCGTTATAAAGCGACTTTGCATTCGTTTTGGAATTGTTTGGCGTCTCGAAATGCATAAAACTTGCGTATTTGCATAGAATAAAGAGTTTTTAATCTTTCAATGCGAGCTAGAACGCCTGCTGCGAGCGCAAGGCTCAATCGTTCGATTTCGTTATAAAGCAACTTTGCAATCGTTTGGGGCTTGTTCGGCGTCTCGAAACGTATAAATCTTGCGTATTTACATAGAATGAAGGGTTTTTATCTCATAATGCGCTCTAAAACGCCTGCAGCGAGCGCAACGCTCAATCGTTAAATTTCGTTATAAAGCGACTTCGCATTCGTTTAGAACTTGTTTCGCAACTCGAAACGCATAAATCCTGCGTATTTGCATAGAACTAAGAGTTTTTCATCTTACAATGCGAGCTGGAACGTCTGCTGCGAGCGCAAAGCTCAATATTTCGATTTCTTTATAAAGCGACTTTGCATTTGATTTAGGCTTGTTTGGCATCTCGAAACTCATAAAACTTGCGTATTTGCATAGAATAAAGAGTATTTGATCATTCAAAGCGAGCTGGAACGCCTGCAGCGAGCGCAAAGCTCGATCGTTCGATTTCGTTATAAAGCGACTTTGCATTCGTTTAGGGCTTGTTTAGCGGCTCGAGACGAATAAATCTTGCGTATTTCCATAAAATGCAGGGTATTGATCTTATAATTCGAGCTGGAGCGCCTATAGCTAGCGTAAACATCAATCGTTCGAGTTTGTTTTGAAGCGACTTTTCATTCGTTTGGGGCTTGTCTGGCTGCTCGAAACGCATGATTCTTGGGTATTCGCTAGGAATGAAGAGTTTTAGGCCTAATAACACGAGCTGGAGGGCCTACAGCAAGCGCAAAACTCAATCATTCGATTTCGTTATAAAGCGACTTTGCATTCGTTTCGGGCTTGTTTGGCTTTTCGAAACGCATAAAACTTCCGTATTTGCATGAAATGTAAAATTTTTGATCTTATAATGCTAGTTGGACCGCCTGCAGCGAGCTCAAAGCTTAACCGTTCGATGTCGTTATAAAGCGACTTTGCGTTCATTTTTGACTTGTTTGGCGGCTCGAAACGCGTGAATCTTGCATGTTTTCATAAAATAAAGAGTATTTGATCTCAAAATACGAGCTGGAAGACCTACAGCGAGCGCAAACATCAATCGTTCGGGTTCGTGAAAAAAGCGACTTTGCAGTCGTTTGGAGCTTGTTTGGCGTCTCAAAACGCACAAGTCTTGCATATTTGCGTAGAATAAAAAGTTTTTGATCTTTCAATGCCAGCTGAAAAGCCTGCAGCGAGCGCAAAGCTCAACCGTTCGATTTCGTTATAAAGCGACTTTGCATTCGTTTACTGCTTCTTCGGCGGCTCGAAACGCATGAATCTTGCGTATTTGCATGAAATGAAGGGTATTTGATCTCATAATACGAGCTGGAACGCCTCTAGCTATCGTAAACATCAATCGTTCGATTTCGTTATAAAGCGCTTTTGCATTCGTTTGGGGCTTGTTTGGCTGCTCGAAACGCATAAATCTTGTTTATTTGCATAGAATGAAAGGATTTTGATCTTATATCTCGAGCTGGAACGCCTGCAGCGAGTGCAAAACTCAATCGTTTGATTTCGTTTTAAAGCGACTTTGCATTCGTTTGGGGCTTGTTTCGCAACTCGAAACGCATAAATCCAGCGTATTGGCATAGAATTAAGAGTTTTTGATCTTATAATTCGAGCTGGACTGCCTGCTGCGAGCGCAAAGCTCAATCGTTCGATTTCTTTATAAACCAACTTTGCATTCGTTTAGGGCTTGTCTGGCTGCTCGAAACGCATGAATCTTGCATGTTTGCACATAATGAAAAGTATTTGATCTCATAATACGAGCTGGAAAGCCTACAGCGAGCGCAAACATCAATCGTTCGATTTCGTGAAAAAAGCAACTTTGCATTCGTTTGGGGCTTGTTTGGCGTCTCAAAACGCATAAATCTTGCGTATTTGCATAGAATGAAGGGTTTTTATCTCATAATGCGCGCTGAAACGCCTGCAGCGAGCGCAACGCTCAATCGTTAAATTTCGTTATAAAGCGACTTTGCATTCGTTAGGAATTTCTTTCGCAGCTCGAAACGCATAAATCCTGCGTATTTGCATAGAACTAAGAGTTTTTCATCTTACAATGCGAGCTGGAACGTCTGCAGCGAGCGCAAAGCTTAACCGTTCGATGTCGTTATAAAGCGACTTTGCATTCGTTTAGGGCTTCTTTGGCGGCTCGAAACGCATAAATCTTGCGTATTTGCATAAAATGAAGGCTATTTGATCTCATAATACGAGCTGGAACGCCTCCAGCTAGCGCAAACATCAATCGTTCTATTTCGTTATAAAGCGCTTTTGCATTCGTTTGGGGCTTGTCTCGCTGCTCGAAACGCATGAATCTTGTGTATTCTGCATAGAATTGAGAGTTTTTGATCTTAGTACACTAGCTAGAACGCCTACAGCGAGCGCAACGCTCAATCGTTCGATTTCGTTATAAAGCGACTTTGCATTCGTTTAGGGCTTTTTTGGCGGCTCGAAACGAATGAATCTTGCGTATTTGCATAAAATGAAGGGTACTTGATCTCATAATACGAGCTGGAACGCCTCTATCTAGCGCAGCCATCAATCGTTCGATTTTGTTTTAAAGCGACTTTTCATTCGTTTGGGGCTTGTCTGGCTGCTCGAAACGCATGAATGTTGGATATTTGCATAGAATAAAGAGTTTTAGATCTTAGTACACTAGCTAGAACGCCTACAGCGAGCGCAACGCTCAATCGTTCGATTTTGTTATAAAGCGACTTTGCATTCGTTTGGGGATTGTTTGGCGTCTTAAAACGCATAAATCTTGCACATTTGCATAGAATGAAGGGTTTTTATCCTTATAATGCGAGCTGAAACGCCTGAAGCGAGCGCAAAGCTCAAACGTTCAATTTCGGTATAAAGCGACTTTGCATTCGTTTGGGGTTTGTTGGGCGGCTTGAAACCCATGAATCTTGAGTGTTCGCATAAAGTGAAGTGAATTTGATCTCAAAATACGAGCTGGAAAGCCTACAGTGAGAGCAAACATCAATCGTTCGATTTCGTGAAAACTCGACCTTGCAGTCGTTTGGGGCTTCTTTGGCGTCTCGAAACGCATAAATTCTGCGTATTGGCATAGAGTCAAGAGTTTTTTATCTTAAAATGTGGGCTGGACTGCCTGCAGCGAGCGCAAAACTCAATCGTTCGATTTCGTTATAAAGCGAATTCGCATTCGTTTGGGGGCTTGTTTGGCGTTTCGGGACGCATGAAACTTGCGTATTTGCATAGAATGAAGAGTTTTTGATCTTATCATGCGAGCCTGAACGCCTGCTGCGAGCGCAAAGCTCAATCGTTCGATTTTGATTTAAAGTGACTTTGCATTCGTTTAGGGCTTTTTTGGCGGCTCGAAACGAATGAATCTTGCGTATTTTTATAAAATGAAGGGTATTGATCTCATAATACGAGCTGGAACGCCTCTAGCTAGCGCAAACATTAATCGTTCGATTTTGTTTTAAAGCGACTTTGCATTCGTTTAGGGCTTCTTTGGCGGCTCGAAACGCATGAATCTTGCGTGATTGCATAAAATGAAAGGTATTTGATCTCATAATACGAGCTGGAAAGCCTACAGCGAGCGCAAACATCGATCGTTCGATTTCGTGAAAAAAGCGACTTTGCAGTCGTTTGGGGCTTGTTTGGCGTCTCAAAACGCATAAGTCTTGCATATTTGCATAGAATAAAGAGTTTTTGATCTTCCAATGCGAGCTGAAAAGCCTGCAGCGAGCGCAAAGCTCAACCGTTCGATTTCGTTATAAAGCGACTTTGCATTCGTTTACTGCTTCTTCGGCGGCTCGAAACGCATAAATTCTGCGCATTGGCGAAGAAATAAGAGTTTTTGATCTTATAATGCGAGCTGGATTGTTTGCAGCGAGCGCAAAACTCAATCGTTCGATTTCGTTATAAATCGACTTTGCATTCGTTTAGGGCTTTTTTGGCGGCTCGAAACGAATGAATCTTGCGTATTTTCATAAAATGAAGGGTATCGATCTCATAATACGAGCTGAAACGCCTCTAGCTAGCGCAAACATCAATCGTTCGATTTTGTTTTAAAGCGACGTTTCGTTCGTTTGGGGCTTTTTTGGCGTCTTAAAATGCATAAATCTTGCATATTTGCATAGAGAGAAGGATTTTTATCTTATGATGCGAGCTGAAACGCCTGCAGCGAGCGCAAAGCTCAAACGTTCGATTTCGTTATAAAGCGACTTTGCATTCGTTTTGGAATTGTATGGCGTCTCGAAATGCATAAAACTTGCGTATTTGCATGAAATGAAGAGTTTTTGATCTTAAAATATGAATTTGAACGCCTACAGCGCGCGCAAAACTCAATCGTTAGATTTCGTTATAAAGCAACTTTGCATTCGTGTAGTGCTCCTTTGGCGGCTCGAAACGCATAAAACTTGCATATTTGCATAGTATAAAGAGTTTTTGATCTTTCAATGCGAGGTGAAACGCCTGCAGCGAGCGCAAAGCTCAAACGTTCGATTTCGTTATAAAGCGAATTCGCATTCGTTTGGAGCTTGTTTCGCAACTCGAAACGCATAAATCCTTCGTATTTGCATATAATTAAGAGCTCTTGATCTTATAATGCGAGCTGGAACGCCTGCAGCGAGCGCAAACCTCAATCGTTTGATTTTGTTGTAAAGCGACTTTGCATCCTTTGGGGGCTTGTTTGGTGTTTCGGAACGCATGAAAATTGCGTATTTGCATAGTATGAAGAGTTTTTGATCTTATAATGCGAGCCTGAACGCCTGCTGCGAGCGCAAAGCTCAATCGTTCGATTCCGTTATAAAGCAACTTTGCATCCGTTTGGGGCTCTTTTGGCGTCTCAAAACGCGTAAATCCTGCGTATTTGCATAGAATTCAGCGTTTTTGATCTTTCAATGTGAGCTACAACGAATGTTGCGAGCGCAAAGCTCGATCGTTCGATTTCGTTATAAAGCGACTTTGCATTCGTTTAGGGCTTGTTTAGCGGCTCGAAACGAATGAATATTGCGTATTTGCATAAAATGAAGGGTATTGATCTCGTAATCAGAGCTGGAACGTCTCTAGCTAGCGCAAACATCAATCATTCGAGTTTGTTTTAATAAGACTTTTCATTCGTTTGGGGCTTGTCTGGCTGCTCGAAACGCATGATTCTTGGGTATTCGCTCAGAATGAAGAGTTTTAGGGCTAATAACACGAGCTGGAGGGCCTACAGCAAGCGCAAAACTCAATCATTCGATTTCGTCATAAAGCGACTTTGCATTCGTTTTGGGCTTGTCTAGCCCTTCGAAACGCATCAAACTTCCGTATTTGCATAAAATGCAGAGTTTTTGATCTTATAATGCTAGTTGGAACGCCTGCAGCGAGCGCAAAGCTTAACCGTTCGATGTCGTTATAAAGCGACTTTGCATTCGTTTAGGGCTTCTTTGGCGGCTCGAAACGCATGAATCTTGCGTATTTGCATAAAATAAAGGCTACTTGATCTCATAATACGAGCTGGAACGCCTCCAGCTAGCGCAAACATTAATTCTTCTATTTCGTTATAAAGCGCTTTTGCATTCGTTTGGGGCTTGTCTGGCTGCTCGAAACGCATGAATCTTGTGTATTTGAATAGAAAGAAAGGATTTTGATCTTTTATCACGAACTGGAACACCTGCTGCGAGCGCAAAGCTCAATCGTTATATTTCGTTATAAAGCAACTTTGCATTCGTTTGGGCCTCTTTTGGCGTCTCAAAAGGCTTTAGTCCTGCGTATTTGCATAGAATTGAGCGTTTTTGATGTTATAATGCGAGCTGGATTGCCTGCAGCGAGCGCAAAACTCAATCGTTCGATTTCGTTATAAACCGACTTTGCATTCGTTTAGGGCTTTTTTGGCGGCTCGAAACGCATGAATCTTGCGTATTTGCGGAAAATGAAAGGTATTTGATCTCATAATACGAGCTGAAACGCCTCCAGCTATCGTAAACATCAATCATTCGCTTTCGTTATAAAGCGCTTTTGCATTCGTTTGGGGCTTGTTTGGCTGCTCGAAACGCATGAATCTTGTGTATTTGCATAGAATGAAAGGATTTTGATTTTATATCTCGAGCTGGAACGCCTGCAGCGAGTGCAAAGCTCAAACGTTAAATGTCGCTATAAGGCGACTTTGCATTCGTTTTGGGCTCTTAAGGCTTCACGAAACACATAAAACTTGCGAATTTGCATAGAACAAAGAGTTGTTGATATTTCAATGCGAGCTGGAACTCCTGCTGCGAGCGCAAAGCTCAATCGTTCGATTTCGTTATAACGCAACTTTGCATTCGTTAAGGGCTTCTTTGGCGGCTCGAAACGCATGAATCTTGCGTGTTTGCATACGCAAAGGGTATTTGATCTCATAATACGAGCTGGAACGCTTCTAGCTAGCGCAAACATCAATCGTTCGATTTCGTTTTAAAGCGCTTTTGCATTCGTTTGGGGCTTGTTTGGCTGCTCGAAACGCATGAATCTTGCGTATTTGCATAGAATGAAGAGTTTTTGATCTTTCAATGCGAGCTACAACGAATGTTGCGTGCGCAAACCTCGATCGTTTGATTTCGTGATAAAGCGACTTTGCATTCGTTTTGGGCTTGTCTGGCTCTTCGAAACGCATAAAACTTCCGTATTTGCATAAAATGTAGAGTTTTTGATCTTATAATGCTAGTTGGAACGCCTGCAGCGAGCGCAAAGCTTAACCGTTCGATGTCGTTATAAAGCGACTTTGCGTTCATTTTGGGCTTGTTTGGCGGCTCGAAACGCGTGAATCTTGCATGTTTTCATAAAATAAAGAGTATTTGATCTCATAATACGAGCTGGAAGACCTACAGCGAGCGCAAACATCAATCGTTCGGGTTCGTGAAAAAAGCGACTTTGCAGTCGTTTGGGGCTTGTTTGGCGTCTCAAAACGCATAAGTCTTGCATATTTGCATAGAATAAAGTGTTTTTGATCTTATAATGCGAGCTGGACTGCCTACAGTGAGAGCAAACATCAATCGTTCGATTTCGTGAAAACCCGACCTTGCAGTCGTTTGAGGCTTCTTTGGCGTCTCGAACGCATAAATTCTGCGTATTGGCATAGAGTCAAGAGTTTTTGATCTTAAAATGCGGGCTGGACTGCCTGCAGCGAGCGCGAAACTCAATCGTTCGATTTCGTTACAAAGCGAATTCGCATTCGTTTGGGGGCTTGTTTGGCGTTTCGGAACGCATGAAAATTGCGTATTTGCATAGGATGAAGAGTTTTTGATCTTATAATGCTAGTTGGAACGCCTGCAGCGAGCGCAAAGCTTAACCGTTCGATGTCGTTATAAAGCAACTTTGCATTCGTTTAGGGCTTCATTGGCGGCTCGAAACGCATGAATCTTGCGTATTTGCATAAAATGAAGGGTACTTGATCTCATAATACGAGCTGGAACGCCTCTATCTAGCGCAAACATTAATCGTTTGATTTTGTTTTAAAGCGACTTTTCATTCGTTTGGGGCTTGTCTGGCTGCTCGAAACGCATGAATCTTGGGTATTTGCATAGAATAAAGAGTTTTAGATCTTAGTACACTAGCTAGAACGCCTACAGCGAGCGCAACGCTCAATCGTTCGATTTTGTTATAAAGCGACTTTGCATTCGTTTGGGGATTTTTTGGCGTCTTAAAACGCATAAATCTTGCATATTTGCATAGAATTAAGGGTTTTTATCCTTATAATGCGAGCTGAAACGCCTGAAGCGAGCGCAAAGCTCAAACGTTCAATTTCGGTATAAAGCGACTTTGCATTCGTTTGGGGTTTGTTGGGCGGCTTGAAACCCATGAATCTTGAGTGTTTGCATAAAGTGGAGTGAATTTGATCTCAAAATACGAGCTGGAAAGCTTACAGTGAGAGCAAACATCAATCGTTTGATTTCGTGAAAACTCGACCTTGCAGGAGTTTGGGGCTTCTTTGACGTCTCGAAACGCATAAATTCTGCGTATTGGCATAGAGTCAAGAGTTTTTGATCTTAAAATGCGGGCTGGACTGCCTGCAGCGAGCCCAAAACTCAATCGTTCGATTTCGTTATAAAGCGAATTCGCATTCGTTTGGGGGCTTCTTTGGCTGCTCGAAACGCATAAATCCTGCGTATTGGCATAAAATTAAGAGTTTTTGATCTTATAATGCTAGTTGGAACGCCTGCAGCAATCGCAAAGCTTAACCTATCGATGTCGTTATAAAGCGACTTTGCATTCGTTTTGGGCTTGTTTGGCGGCTCGAAACGCATAAATCTTGCGTATTTGCATAGAATGAAGGGTTTTTATCTCATAATGCGCGCTGAAACGCCTGCAGCGAGCGCAACGCTCAATCGTTAAATTTCGTTATAAAGCGACTTTGCATTCGTTAGGAATTTGTTTCGCAACTCGAAACGCATAAATCCTGCGTATTTGCATAGAACTAAGAGTTTTTCATCTTACAATGCGAGCTGGAACGTCTGCAGCGAGCGCAAAGCTTAACCGTTCGATGTCGTTATAAAGCGACTTTGCATTCGTTTAGGGCTTCTTTGGCGGCTCGAAACGCATAAATCTTGCGTATTTGCATAAAATGAAGGCTATTTGATCTCATAATACGAGCTGGAACGCCTCTAGCTAGCGCAAACATCAATCGTTCTATTTCGTTATAAAGCGCTTTTGCATTCGTTTGGGGCTTGTCTCGCTGCTCGAAACGCATGAATCTTGTGTATTCTGCATAGAATTGAGAGTTTTTGATCTTAGTACACTAGCTAGAACGCCTACAGCGAGCGCAACGCTCAATCGTTCGATTTCGTTATAAAGCGACTTTGCATTCGTTTGAGGCTTTTTTGGCGGCTCGAAACGAATGAATCTTGCGTATTTTCATAAAATGAAGGGTATCGATCTCATAATACGAGCTGAAACGCCTCTAGCTAGCGCAAACATCAATCGTTCGATTTTGTTTTAAAGCGACGTTTCGTTCGTTTGGGGCTTTTTTGGCGTCTTAAAATGCATAAATCTTGCATATTTGCATAGAGAGAAGGATTTTTATCTTATGATGCGAGCTGAAACGCCTGCAGCGAGCGCAAAGCTCAAACGTTCGATTTCGTTATAAAGCGACTTTGCATTCGTTTTGGAATTGTTTGGCGTCTCGAAATGCATAAAACTTGCGTATTTGCATGAAATGAAGAGTTTTTGATCTTAAAATATGAATTTGAACGCCTACAGCGCGCGCAAAACTCAATCGTTAGATTTCGTTATAAAGCAACTTTGCATTCGTGTAGTGCTTCTTTGGCGGCTCGAAACGCATAAAACTTGCATATTTGCATAGTATAAAGAGTTTTTGATCTTTCAATGCGAGCTGAAACGCCTGCAGCGAGCGCAAAGCTCAAATGTTCGATTTCGTTATAAAGCGACTTTGCATTCGTTTTGGAATTGTTTGGCGTCTCGAAATGCATAAAACGCGTATTTGCATAGAATAAAGAGTTTTTAATCTTTCAATGCGAGCTAGAACGCCTGCTGCGAGCGCAAGGCTCAATCGTTCGATTTCGTTATAAAGCAACTTTGCAATCGTTTGGGGCTAGTTTGGCGTCTCGAAACGCATAAATCTTGCGTATTTGCATAAAATAAAGGCTATTTGATCTCATAATACGAGCTGGAACGACTCTAGCTAGCGCAAACATCAATCGTTCTATTTCGTTATAAAGCACTTTTGCATTCGTTTGGGGCTTGTCTCGCTGCTCGAAACGCATGAATCTTGTGTATTCTGCATAGAATTGAGAGTTTTTGATCTTAGTACACTAGCTAGAACGCCTACAGCGAGCGCAACGCTCAATCGTTCGATTTCGTTATAAAGCGACTTTGCATTCGTTTAGGGCTTTTTTGGCGGCTCGAAACGAATGAATCTTGCGTATTTTCATAAAATGAAGGGTATCGATCTCATAATACGAGCTGAAACGCCTCTAGCTAGCGCAAACATCAATCGTTCGATTTTGTTTTAAAGCGACGTTTCGTTCGTTTGGGGCTTTTTTGGCGTCTTAAAATGCATAAATCTTGCATATTTGCATAGAGAGAAGGATTTTTATCTTATGATGCGAGCTGAAACGCCTGCAGCGAGCGCAAAGCTCAAACGTTCGATTTCGTTATAAAGCGACTTTGCATTCGTTTTGGAATTGTTTGGCGTCTCGAAATGCATAAAACTTGCGTATTTGCATGAAATGAAGAGTTTTCGATCTTAAAATATGAATTTGAACGCCTACAGCGCGCGCAAAACTCAATCGTTAGATTTCGTTATAAAGCAACTTTGCATTCGTGTAGTGCTTCTTTGGCGGCTCGAAACGCATAAAACTTGCATATTTGCATAGTATAAAGAGTTTTTGATCTTTCAATGCGAGGTGAAACGCCTGCAGCGAGCGCAAACCTCAATCGTTTGATTTTGTTGTAAAGCGACTTTGCATCCTTTGGGGGCTTGTTTGGCGTTTCGGAACGCATGAAAATTGCGTATTTGCATAGTATGAAGAGTTTTTGATCTTATAATGCGAGCCTGAACGCCTGCTGCGAGCGCAAAGCTCAATCGTTCGATTCCGTTATAAAGCAACTTTGCATCCGTTTGGGGCTCTTTTGGCGTCTCAAAACGCGTAAATCCTGCGTATTTGCATAGAATTCAGCGTTTTTGATCTTTCAATGTGAGCTACAACGAATGTTGCGAGCGCAAAGCTCGATCGTTCGATTTCGTTATAAAGCGACTTTGCATTCGTTTAGGGCTTGTTTAGCGGCTCGAAACGAATGAATATTGCGTATTTGCATAAAATGAAGGGTATTGATCTCGTAATCAGAGCTGGAACGTCTCTAGCTAGCGCAAACATCAATCATTCGAGTTTGTTTTAATAAGACTTTTCATTCGTTTGGGGCTTGTCTGGCTGCTCGAAACGCATGATTCTTGGGTATTCGCTCAGAATGAAGAGTTTTAGGCCTAATAACACGAGCTGGAGGGCCTACAGCAAGCGCAAAACTCAATCATTCGATTTCGTTATAAAGCGACTTTGCGTTCGTTTTGGGCTTGTCTGTCTCTTCGAAACGCATAAAACTTCCGTACTTGCATAAAATGTAGAGTTTTTGATCTTATAATGCTAGTTGGAACGCCTACAGCGAGCGCAAAGCTTAACCGTTCGATGTCGTTATAAAGCGACTTTGCATTCGTTTAGGGCTTCTTTGGCGGCTCGAAACGCATAAATCTTGCGTATTTGCATAAAATGAAGGCTATTTGATCTCATAATACGAGCTGGAACGCCTCTAGCTAGCGCAAACATCAATCGTTCTATTTCGTTATAAAGCGCTTTTGCATTCGTTTGGGGCTTGTCTCGCTGCTCGAAACGCATGAATCTTGTGTATTCTGCATAGAATTGAGAGTTTTTGATCTTAGTACACTAGCTAGAACGCCTACAGCGAGCGCAACGCTCAATCGTTCGATTTCGTTATAAAGCGACTTTGCATTCGTTTGAGGCTTTTTTGGCGGCTCGAAACGAATGAATCTTGCGTATTTTCATAAAATGAAGGGTATCGATCTCATAATACGAGCTGAAACGCCTCTAGCTAGCGCAAACATCAATCGTTCGATTTTGTTTTAAAGCGACGTTTCGTTCGTTTGGGGCTTTTTTGGCGTCTTAAAATGCATAAATCTTGCATATTTGCATAGAGAGAAGGATTTTTATCTTATGATGCGAGCTGAAACGCCTGCAGCGAGCGCAAAGCTCAAACGTTCGATTTCGTTATAAAGCGACTTTGCATTCGTTTTGGAATTGTTTGGCGTCTCGAAATGCATAAAACTTGCGTATTTGCATGAAATGAAGAGTTTTTGATCTTAAAATATGAATTTGAACGCCTACAGCGCGCGCAAAACTCAATCGTTAGATTTCGTTATAAAGCAACTTTGCATTCGTGTAGCGCTTCTTTGGCGGCTCGAAACGCATAAAACTTGCATATTTGCATAGTATAAAGAGTTTTTGATCTTTCAATGCGAGCTGAAACGCCTGCAGCGAGCGCAAAGCTCAAATGTTCGATTTCGTTATAAAGCGACTTTGCATTCGTTTTGGAATTGTTTGGCGTCTCGAAATGCATAAAACGCGTATTTGCATAGAATAAAGAGTTTTTAATCTTTCAATGCGAGCTAGAACGCCTGCTGCGAGCGCAAGGCTCAATCGTTCGATTTCGTTATAAAGCAACTTTGCAATCGTTTGGGGCTAGTTTGGCGTCTCGAAACGCATAAATCTTGCGTATTTGCATAGAATGAAGGGTTTTTATCTCACAATGCGCTCTAAAACGCCTGCAGCGAGCGCAACGCTCAATCGTTAAATTTCGTTATAAAGCGACTTTGCATTCGTTAGGAATTTGTTTCGCAACTCGAAACGCATAAATCCTGCGTATTTGCATAGAACTAAGAGTTTTTCATCTTACATTCGAGCTGGAACGTCTGCAGCGAGCGCAAAGCTTAACCGTTCGATGTCGTTATAAAGCGACTTTGCATTCGTTTAGGGCTTCTTTGGCGGCTCGAAACGCATAAATCTTGCGTATTTGCATAAAATAAAGGCTATTTGATCTCATAATACGAGCTGGAACGACTCTAGCTAGCGCAAACATCAATCGTTCTATTTCGTTATAAAGCACTTTTGCATTCGTTTGGGGCTTGTCTCGCTGCTCGAAACGCATGAATCTTGTGTATTCTGCATAGAATTGAGAGTTTTTGATCTTAGTACACTAGCTAGAACGCCTACAGCGAGCGCAACGCTCAATCGTTCGATTTCGTTATAAAGCGACTTTGCATTCGTTTAGGGCTTTTTTGGCGGCTCGAAACGAATGAATCTTGCGTATTTTCATAAAATGAAGGGTATCGATCTCATAATACGAGCTGAAACGCCTCTAGCTAGCGCAAACATCAATCGTTCGATTTTGTTTTAAAGCGACGTTTCGTTCGTTTGGGGCTTTTTTGGCGTCTTAAAATGCATAAATCTTGCATATTTGCATAGAGAGAAGGATTTTTATCTTATGATGCGAGCTGAAACGCCTGCAGCGAGCGCAAAGCTCAAACGTTCGATTTCGTTATAAAGCGACTTTGCATTCGTTTTGGAATTGTTTGGCGTCTCGAAATGCATAAAACTTGCGTATTTGCATGAAATGAAGAGTTTTCGATCTTAAAATATGAATTTGAACGCCTACAGCGCGCGCAAAACTCAATCGTTAGATTTCGTTATAAAGCAACTTTGCATTCGTGTAGTGCTTCTTTGGCGGCTCGAAACGCATAAAACTTGCATATTTGCATAGTATAAAGAGTTTTTGATCTTTCAATGCGAGGTGAAACGCCTGCAGCGAGCGCAAACCTCAATCGTTTGATTTTGTTGTAAAGCGACTTTGCATCCTTTGGGGGCTTGTTTGGCGTTTCGGAACGCATGAAAATTGCGTATTTGCATAGTATGAAGAGTTTTTGATCTTATAATGCGAGCCTGAACGCCTGCTGCGAGCGCAAAGCTCAATCGTTCGATTCCGTTATAAAGCAACTTTGCATCCGTTTGGGGCTCTTTTGGCGTCTCAAAACGCGTAAATCCTGCGTATTTGCATAGAATTCAGCGTTTTTGATCTTTCAATGTGAGCTACAACGAATGTTGCGAGCGCAAAGCTCGATCGTTCGATTTCGTTATAAAGCGACTTTGCATTCGTTTAGGGCTTGTTTAGCGGCTCGAAACGAATGAATATTGCGTATTTGCATAAAATGAAGGGTATTGATCTCGTAATCAGAGCTGGAACGTCTCTAGCTAGCGCAAACATCAATCATTCGAGTTTGTTTTAATAAGACTTTTCATTCGTTTGGGGCTTGTCTGGCTGCTCGAAACGCATGATTCTTGGGTATTCGCTCAGAATGAAGAGTTTTAGGCCTAATAACACGAGCTGGAGGGCCTACAGCAAGCGCAAAACTCAATCATTCGATTTCGTTATAAAGCGACTTTGCGTTCGTTTTGGGCTTGTCTGGCCCTTCGAAACGCATCAAACTTCCGTATTTGCATAAAATGTAGAGTTTTTGATCTTATAATGCTAGTTGGAACGCCTGCAGCGAGCGCAAAGCTTAACCGTTCGATGTCGTTATAAAGCGACTTTGCATTCGTTTAGGGCTTCTTTGGCGGCTCGAAACGCATGAATCTTGCGTATTTGCATAAAATAAAGGCTACTTGATCTCATAATACGAGCTGGAACGCCTCTAGCTAGCGCAAACATTAATTCTTCTATTTCGTTATAAAGCGCTTTTGCATTCGTTTGGGGCTTGTCTGGCTGCTCGAAACGCATGAATCTTGTGTATTTGAATAGAAAGAAAGGATTTTGATCTTTTATCACGAGCTGGAACACCTGCTGCGAGCGCAAAGCTCAATCGTTATATTTGGTTATAAAGCAACTTTGCATTCGTTTGGGCCTCTTTTGGCGTCTCAAAAGGCGTAAGTCCTGCGTATTTGCATAGAATTGAGCGTTTTTGATGTTATAATGCGAGCTGGATTGCCTGCAGCGAGCGCAAAACTCAATCGTTCGATTTCGTTATAAACCGACTTTGCATTCGTTTAGGGCTTTTTTGGCGGCTCGAAACGCATGAATCTTGCGTATTTGCGGAAAATGAAAGGTATTTGATCTCATAATACGAGCTGAAACGCCTCCAGCTATCGTAAACATCAATCATTCGCTTTCGTTATAAAGCGCTTTTGCATTCGTTTGGGGCTTGTTTGGCTGCTCGAAACGCATGAATCTTGTGTATTTGCATAGGATGAAAGGATTTTGATTTTATATCTCGAGCTGGAACGCCTGCAGCGAGTGCAAAGCTCAAACGTTCAATGTCGCTATAAGGCGACTTTGCATTCGTTTTGGGCTCTTTAGGCTTCACGAAACACATAAAACTTGCGAATTTGCATAGAACAAAGAGTTGTTGATCTTTCAATGCGAGCTGGAACTCCTGCTGCGAGCGCAAAGCTCAATCGTTCGATTTCGTTATAACGCAACTTTGCATTCGTTAAGGGCTTCTTTGGCGGCTCGAAACGCATGAATCTTGCGTATTTGCATACGCAAAGGGTATTTGATCTCATAATACGAGCTGGAACGCTTCTAGCTAGCGCAAACATCAATCGTTCGATTTCGTTTTAAAGCGCTTTTGCATTCGTTTGGGGCTTGTTTGGCTGCTCGAAACGCATGAATCTTGCGTATTTGCATAGAATGAAGAGTTTTTGATCTTTCAATGCGAGCTACAACGAATGTTGCGTGCGCAAACCTCGATCGTTTGATTTCGTGATAAAGCGACTTTGCATTCGTTTTGGGCTTGTCTGGCTCTTCGAAACGCATAAAACTTCCGTATTTGCATAAAATGTAGAGTTTTTGATCTTATAATGCTAGTTGGAACGCCTGCAGCGAGCGCAAAGCTTAACCGTTCGATGTCGTTATAAAGCGACTTTGCGTTCATTTTGGGCTTGTATGGCGGCTCGAAACGCATGAATCTTGCATTTTTGCATAAAATAACGAGTATTTAATCTCATAATACGAGCTGGAAAGCCTACAGCGAGCGCAAACATCAATCGTTTGGGTTCGTGAAAAAAGCGACTTTGCAGTCGTTTGGGGCTTGTTTGGCGTCTCAAAACACATAAGTCTTGCATATTTGCATAGAATAAAGAGTTTTTGATCTTATAATTCGAGCTAGACTGCCTGCAGCGAGCGCAAAACTCGATTGTTCGATTTCGTTATAAAGCGACTTTGCATTCGTTTTGGAATTGTTTGGCGTCTCGAAATGCATAAAACTTGCGTATTTGCATAGAATAAAGAGTTTTTGATCTTTCAATGCGAGCTAGAATGCCTGCTGCGAGCGCAAAGCTCAATCGTTCGGTTTCGTTATAAAGCGGTTCTGCATTCGTTTGGGGCTTGTTTGACTGCTCGGAACGCATGAATCTTGCGTATTTGCATAGAATGAAGAGTTTTTGATTTTTCAATGCGAGCTACAACGATTGTTGCGAGCGCAAAGCTCGATCGTTCGATTTCGTAATAAAGCGACTTTGCATTCGTTTAGGGCTTGTTTAGCGGCTCGAAACAAATAAATCTTGCGTATTTGCATAAAATGCAGGGTATTGATCTTATAATTCGAGATGGAACGCCTCTAGCTAGCGCAAACATCAATCGTTCGAGTTTGTTTTAAAGCGACTTTTCATTCGTTTGGGGCTTGTCTGGCTGTTCGAAACGTATGATTCTTAGGTATTCGCTAGGAATGAAGAGTTTTGGGCCTGATAACACGAGCTGGAGGGCCTACAGCAAGCGCAAAACTCAATCAATCGATTTCGTTATAAAGCGACTTTGCATTCGATTTGGGCTTGCCTGGCTCTTCGAAACGCATAAAACTTCCGTATTTGCATAAAATGTAGAGTTTTTGATCTTATAATGCTAGTTGAAACGCCTGCAGCGAGCGCAAAGCTTAACCGTTCGAAGTCTTTATAAAGCGACTTTGCATTCGTTTGGGGCTTGTTTGGCGGCTCAAAACGCATGAATCTTGCATGGTTGCATAAAATGAAGAGTATTTGATCTCATAATACGAGCTGGAAAGCCTACGGCGATCGTAAACATCAATCGTTCGATTTCGTAAAAAAAGCGACTTTGCAGTCGTTTGGGGCTTGTTTGGCGGCTCGAAACGCATAAATCTTGCGTATTTGAATAGAATAAAAGGATTTTGATCTTATATCACGAGCTGGAACGCCTGCTGCGAGCGCAAAGCTCAATCGTTCGATTTTATTTTAAAGCGACTTTGCATTCGTTTGGGGTTTGTTGGGCGGCTTGAAACCCATGAATCTTGAGTGTTTGCATAAAGTGAAGTGAATTTGATCTCAAAATACGAGCTGGAAAGCCTACAGTGAGAGCAAAAATCAATCGTTCGATTTCATGAAAACTCGACCTTGCAGAAGTTTGGGGCTTCTTTGGCGTCTCGAAACGCATAAATTCTGCGTATTGGCATAGAGTCAAGAGTTTTTGATCTGAAAATTCGGGCTGGACTGCCTGCAGCGAGCGCAAAACTCAATCGTTCGATTTCGTTATAAAGCGAATTTGCATTCGTTTGGAGCTTGTTTCGCAACTCGAAACGCATAAATCCTGCGTATTTGCATAGAATTAAGTGTTTTTGATTTTATAATGCGACCTGGACTCCCTGCTGCGAGCGCAAAGCTCAATCGTTCGATTTCGTTATAAAGCAACGTTGCATTCGTTTAGGGCTGCTTTGGCGGCCCGAAACGCATGAATCTTCCGTATTTGCATAAAATGAAGGCGATTTGACCTCATAATACGAGCTGGAACGCCTCTAGCTAGCGCAAACATCAATCGTTCTATTTCGTTATAAAGCGCTTTTGCATTCGTTTGGGGCTTGTCTGGCTGCTCGAAACGCATGAAGCTTGTGTATTTTGCATAGAATTAAGAGTTTTTGATCTTAGTACACTAGCTAGAACTTCTACAGGGAGTTCAACGCGCAATCGTTCGATTTCGTTATAAAGCGACTTTGCATTCGTTTAGGGCTTTTTTGGCGGCTCGAAACGAATGAATCTTGCGTATTTGCTTAAAATGAAAGGTATTTGATCCCATAATACGAGCTGAAAGGCCTCTAGCTATCGTAAACATCAATCGTTCGATTTCGTTATAAAGCGCTTTTGCATTCGTTTGGGGCTTGTTTGGCTGCTCGAAACGCATGAATCTTGTGTATTTGCATAGAATGAAAGGATTTTGATCTTATATCTCGAGCTGGAACGCCTGCAGCGAGTGCAAAACTCAATCGTTTGATTTCGTTTTAAAGCGGTTTTGCATTCGTTTGGTGCTTGTTTCGCAACTCAAAACGCATGAATCCTGCGTATTGGCATAGAATTAAGAGTTTTTGATCTTACAATGCGAGCTGGACTGCCTGCTGCGAGCGCAAAGCTCAATCGTTCGATTTCTTTATAAACCAACTTTGCATTCGTTTGGGGCTTGTCTGGCTGCTCGAAACGCATTAAACTTGCGTATTTGCATAAAATGTAGAGTTTTTGATCTTATAATGCTAGTTGGAACGCCTGCAGCGAGCGCAAAGCTTAACCGTTCGATGTCGTTATAAAGCGACTTTGCATTCGTTTTGGGCTTGTTTGGCGGCTCGAAACGCATGAATCTTACGTATTTGCATAAAATGAAGGGTACTTGACCTCGTAATCAGAGCTGGAACGCCTCTAGCTAGCGCAAACATCAATCATTCGAGTTTGTTTTATTGCGACTTTTCATTCGTTCGGGGCTTGTCTGGCTGCTCGAAACGCATGATTCTTGGGTATTCGCTCAGACTGAAGAGTTTTAAGCCTAATAACACGAGCTGGAGGGCCTACAGCAAGCGCAAAACTCAATCATTCGATTTCGTTATGAAGCGACTTTGCATTCGTTTTGGGCTTGTCTGTCTCTTCGAAACGCATAAAACTTCCGTATTTGCATAAAATGTAGAGTTTTTGATCTTATAATGCTGGTTGGAACGCCTGCAGCGAGCACAAAGCTTAACCGTTCGATGTCGTTATAAAGCGACTTTGCATTCGTTTAGGGCTGCTTTGGCGGCCCGAAACGCATGAATCTTCCGTATTTGCATAAAATGAAGGCGATTTGACCTCATAATACGAGCTGGAACGCCTCTAGCTAGCGCAAACATCAATCGTTCTATTTCGTTATAAAGCGCTTTTGCATTCGTTTGGGGCTTGTCTGGCTGCTCGAAACGCATGAAGCTTGTGTATTTTGCATAGAATTAAGAGTTTTTGATCTTAGTACACTAGCTAGAACTTCTACAGGGAGTTCAACGCGCAATCGTTCGATTTCGTTATAAAGCGACTTTGCATTCGTTTAGGGCTTTTTTGGCGGCTCGAAACGAATGAATCTTGCGTATTTGCTTAAAATGAAAGGTATTTGATCCCATAATACGAGCTGAAAGGCCTCTAGCTATCGTAAACATCAATCGTTCGATTTCGTTATAAAGCGCTTTTGCATTCGTTTGGGGCTTGTTTGGCTGCTCGAAACGCATGAATCTTGTGTATTTGCATAGAATGAAAGGATTTTGATCTTATATCTCGAGCTGGAACGCCTGCAGCGAGTGCAAAACTCAATCGTTTGATTTCGTTTTAAAGCGGTTTTGCATTCGTTTGGTGCTTGTTTCGCAACTCAAAACGCATGAATCCTGCGTATTGGCATAGAATTAAGAGTTTTTGATCTTACAATGCGAGCTGGACTGCCTGCTGCGAGCGCAAAGCTCAATCGTTCGATTTCTTTATAAACCAACTTTGCATTCGTTTGGGGCTTGTCTGGCTGCTCGAAACGCATTAAACTTGCGTATTTGCATAAAATGTAGAGTTTTTGATCTTATAATGCTAGTTGGAACGCCTGCAGCGAGCGCAAAGCTTAACCGTTCGATGTCGTTATAAAGCGACTTTGCATTCGTTTTGGGCTTGTTTGGCGGCTCGAAACGCATGAATCTTACGTATTTGCATAAAATGAAGGGTACTTGACCTCGTAATCAGAGCTGGAACGCCTCTAGCTAGCGCAAACATCAATCATTCGAGTTTGTTTTATTGCGACTTTTCATTCGTTCGGGGCTTGTCTGGCTGCTCGAAACGCATGATTCTTGGGTATTCGCTCAGACTGAAGAGTTTTAAGCCTAATAACACGAGCTGGAGGGCCTACAGCAAGCGCAAAACTCAATCATTCGATTTCGTTATGAAGCGACTTTGCATTCGTTTTGGGCTTGTCTGTCTCTTCGAAACGCATAAAACTTCCGTATTTGCATAAAATGTAGAGTTTTTGATCTTATAATGCTGGTTGGAACGCCTGCAGCGAGCACAAAGCTTAACCGTTCGATGTCGTTATAAAGCGACTTTGCATTCGTTTAGGGCTTCTTTGGCGGCTCGAAACGCATGAATCTTGCGTATTTGCTTAAAATGAAAGGTATTTGATCCCATAATACGAGCTGAAAGGCCTCTAGCTATCGTAAACATCAATCGTTCGATTTCGCTATAAAGCGCTTTTGCATTCGTTTGGGGCTTGTTTGGCTGCTCGAAACGCATGAATCTTGTGTATTTGCATAGAATGAAAGGATTTTGATCTTATATCTCGAGCTGGAACGCCTGCAGCGAGTGCAAAACTCAATCGTTTGATTTCGTTTTAAAGCGGTTTTGCATTCGTTTGGTGCTTGTTTCGCAACTCAAAACGCATGAATCCTGCGTATTGGCATAGAATTAAGAGTTTTTGATCTTACAATGCGAGCTGGACTGCCTGCTGCGAGCGCAAAGCTCAATCGTTCGATTTCTTTATAAACCAACTTTGCATTCGTTTGGGGCTTGTCTGGCTGCTCGAAACGCATTAAACTTGCGTATTTGCATAAAATGTAGAGTTTTTGATCTTATAATGCTAGTTGGAACGCCTGCAGCGAGCGCAAAGCTTAACCGTTCGATGTCGTTATAAAGCGACTTTGCATTCGTTTTGGGCTTGTTTGGCGGCTCGAAACGCATGAATCTTACGTATTTGCATAAAATGAAGGGTACTTGACCTCGTAATCAGAGCTGGAACGCCTCTAGCTAGCGCAAACATCAATCATTCGAGTTTGTTTTATTGCGACTTTTCATTCGTTCGGGGCTTGTCTGGCTGCTCGAAACGCATGATTCTTGGGTATTCGCTCAGACTGAAGAGTTTTAAGCCTAATAACACGAGCTGGAGGGCCTACAGCAAGCGCAAAACTCAATCATTCGATTTCGTTATGAAGCGACTTTGCATTCGTTTTGGGCTTGTCTGTCTCTTCGAAACGCATAAAACTTCCGTATTTGCATAAAATGTAGAGTTTTTGATCTTATAATGCTGGTTGGAACGCCTGCAGCGAGCACAAAGCTTAACCGTTCGATGTCGTTATAAAGCGACTTTGCATTCGTTTAGGGCTTCTTTGGCGGCTCGAAACGCATGAATCTTGCGTATTTGCATAAAATGAAGGCTATTTGATCTCATAATACGACCTGGAACGCCTCTAGCTAGCGCAAACATCAATCGTTCTATTTCGTTATAAAGCGCTTTTGCATTCGTTTGGGGCTTGTCTGGCTGCTCGAAACGCATGAATCTTGTGTATTCTGCATAGAATTAAGAGTTTTTGATCTTAGTACACTAGCTAGAACGCCTACAGCTAGCGCAACGCTCAATCGTTCGATTTCGTTATAAAGCGACTTTGCATTCGTTTAGGGCTTTTTTGGCGGCTCGAAACGAATGAATCTTGCGTATTTTCATAAAATGAAGGGTATTGATCTCATAATACGAGCTGAAACGCCTCTAGCTAGCGCAAACATCAATCGTTCGATTTTGTTTTAAAGCGACGTTGCATTCGTTTGGGGCTTTTCTGGCGTCTTAAAATGCATAAATCTTGCATATTTGCATAGAGAGAAGGGTTTTTATCTTATAATGCGAGCTGAAACGCCCGCAGCGAGCGCAAAGCTCAAACTTTCGATTTCGTTGAAAAGCGACTTTGCATTCGTTTTGGAATTGTTTGGCGTCTCGAAATGCATAAAACTTGCGTATTTGCATGAAATGAAGAGTTTTTGATCTTAAAATACGAATTCGAACGCCTACAGCGCGCGCAAAACTCAATCGTTAGATTTCGTTACAAAGCAACTTTGCATTCGTGTAGGGCTTCTTTGGCGGCTCGAAACGCATAAAACTTGCGTATTTGCATAGTATAAAGAGTTTTTGATCTTTCAATGCGTGCTGGACTGCCTGCAGCGAGCGCATAACTCAATCGTTCGATTTCGTTATAAAGCGAATTTGCATTCGTTTGGAGCTTGTTTCGCAACTCGAAACGCATAAATACTGCGTATTTGCATAGAATTAAAAGTTTTTGATTTTATAATGCGACCTGGACTGCCTGCTGCGAGCGCAAAGCTCAATCGTTCGATTTCGTTATAAAGCGAATTTGCATTCGTTTGGAGCTTCTTTGGCGGCTCGAAACGAATGAATCTTGCGTATTTGCATAAAATGAAGGGTACTTGATCTCATAATACAAGCTGGAACGCCTCTATCGAGCGCAAACATTAATCGTTCGATTTTGTTTTGAAGCGACTTTTCATTCGTTTGGGGCTTGTCTGGCTGCTCGAAACGCATGAATCTTGGGTATTTGCATAGAATAAAGAGTTTTAGATCTTAGTACACTAGCTAGAACGCCTACAGCGAGCGCAACGCTCAAACATTCAATTTGGGTATGAAGCGACTTTGCATTCGTTTGGGGTTTGTTGGGCGGCTTGAAACGCATGAATCTTGAGTGTTTGCATAAAGTGAAGTGAATTTCATCTCAAAATACGAGCTGGAAAGCTTACAGTGAGAGCAAACATTAATCGTTCGATTTCGTGAAAACTCGACCTTGCAGTCGTTTGGGGCTTCTTTGGCGTCTCGAAACGCATAAATTCTGCGTATTGGCATAGAGTCAAGAGTTTTTGATCTTAAAATGCGGGCCGGACTGCCTGCAGCGAGCGCAAAACTCAATCGTTCGATTTCGTTATAAAGCGAATTCGCATTCGTTTAGGGGCTTGTTTGGCTGCTCGAAACGCATGAATCTTGTGTATTTGCATAGAATGAAAGGATTTTGATGTTATATCTCGAGCTGGAACACCTGCAGCGAGTGCCAAACTCAATCGTTTGATTTCGTTTTAAAGTTACTTTGCATTCGTTTGGGGCTTGTTTCGCAACTCGAAACGCATAAATCCTGCGTATTGGCATAGAATTAAGAGTTTTTGATCTAATAATGCTAGTTGGAACGCCTGCAGCAAGCGCAAAGCTTAACCGATCGATGTCGTTATAAAGCGACTTTGCATTCGTTTTGGGCTTGTTTGGCGGCTCGAAACGCATAAATCTTGCGTATTTGAATAAAATGAAAAGATTTTGATCCTATATCTCGAGCTGGAACGCCTGCAGCGAGTGCAAAACTCAATCGTTTGATTTCGTTTTAAAGCGACTTTTCATTCGTTTGGGGCTTGTTTCGCAACTCGAAACGCATAAATCCTGCGTATTGGCATAGAATTAAGAGTTTTTGATCTTATAATGCGAGCTGGACTGCCTGCTGCGAGCGCAAAGCTCAATCGTTCGATTTCTTTATAAACCAACTTTGCATTCGTTTGGGGCTTGTCTGGCTGCTCGAAGCGCATTAAACTTGCGTATTTGCATAAAATGCAGATTTTTTGATCTTATAATGCTAGTTGGAACGCCTGCAGCGAGCGCAAAGCTTAACCGTTCGATGTCGTTATAAAGGAACTTTGCATTCGTTTTGGGCTTGTTTGGCGGCTCAAAACGCATGAATTTTGCATGTTTGCATAAAATGAAGAGTATTTGATCTTATAATACGAGCTGGAAAGCCTACGGCGAGCGAAACATCAATCGTTCGATTTCGTAAAAAAAGCGACTTTGCAGTCGTTTGGGGCTCGTTTGGCGGCTCGAAACGCATAAATCTTGCGTATTTGAATAGAATAAAAGGATGTTGATCTTATATCACGAGCTGGAACGCCTGGCTGCGTGCGCAAAGCTCAATCGTTCGATTTTGTTTTAAAGCGACTTTGCATTCGTTTGGGGCTTGTTTGGCTGCTCGTAACCCATGAATCTTGAGTGTTTGCATAGAATCAAGAGTTTTCGATCTTATAATGCGACCTGGCCTGCCTGCTGCGAGCGCAAAGCTCAATCGTTCGATTTCTTTATAAACCAACTTTGCATTCGTTCGGGGCTTGTCTGGCTGCTCGAAACGCATAAAACTTGCGTATTTGAATAAAATGTAGAATTTTTGATCTTATAATGCTAGTTGGACCGCCTGCAGCGAGCGCAAAGCTTAACCGTTCGATGTCGTTATAAAGCGACTTTGCGTTCATTTTGGACTTGTTTGGCGGCTCGAAACGCATGAATCTTGCATGTTTGCATATAATGAAAAGTATTTGATCTCACAATACGAGCTGGAAAGCCTACAGTGAGAGCAAACATCAATCGTTCGATTTCGTGAAAACTCGACCATGCAGTCGTTCGGGGCTTCTTTGGCGTCTCGAAACGCATAAATTCTGCGTTTTGGCATAGAGTCGAGAGTTTTTGATTTTAAAATGCGGGCTGGAACGCCTGCAGCGAGCGCAAAACTCAATCGTTCGATTTCTTTGTAAACCAACTTTGCCTTCGTTTGGGGCTCGCCTGGCTGCTCGAAACGCATTAACCTTGCGTATTTGCATAAAATGTAGAGTTTTTAATCTTATAATGCTAGTTGGAACGCCTGCAGCGAGCGCAAAGCTTAACCGTTCGATGTCGTTATAAAGCGACTTTGCATTCGTTTTGGGTTTGTTTGGCGGCTCAAAAAGCATGAATCTTGCATGTTTGCATAAAATGAAGAGTATTTAATCTCATAATACGAGCAGGAAAGCCTACGGCGAGCGTAAACATCAATCGTTCGATTTCGTTAAAAAAGTGACTTTGCAGTCGTTTGGGGCTCGTTTGGCGCATCGAAACGCATAAATCTTGCGTATTTAAATAGAATAAAAGCATTTTGATTCTATATCACGAGCTGGAACGCCTGCTGCGAGCGCAAAGGTCAATCGTTCGATTTTGTTTTGAAGCGACTTTGCATTCGTTTGGGGCTCTTTTGGCTGCTCGAAACCCATGAATCTTGGAAAATTGCATAAAGTGAAGTGAATTTAATCTCAAAATACGAGCTGGAAAGCGTACAGTGAGAGCAAACATCAATCCTTCGATTTCGTGAAAACTCGAGCTTGCAGTCGTTTAGGGCTTCTTTGGCGTCTCGAAACGCATAAATTCTGCGTATTGGCATAGAGTCAAGAGTTTTTGATCTTATAATGCGTGCTGGACTGCCTGCAGCGAGCGCAAAACTCAATCGTTCGATTTCGTTATAAAGCGAATTTGCATTCGTTTGGAGCATGTTTCGCAACTCGAAACGCATAAATCCTGCGTATTTGCATAGAATTAAGAGTTTTTGATGTTATAATGCGACCTGGACTGCCTGCTGCGAGCCCAAAGCTCAATCGTTCGATTTCGTTATAAAGCAACTTTGCATCCGTTTGGGGCTCTTTTGGCGTCTTAAAACGCGTAAATCCTGCGTATTTGCATAGAATTAAGCGTTTTTGATCTTTCAATGCGAGCTACTACGAATGCTGCGAGCGCAAAGCTCGATCGTTCGATTTCGTTATAAAGCGACTTTGCATTCGTTTAGGGCCTGTTTAGCGGCTCGAAACGAATGAATATTGCGTATTTGCATAAAAAGAAGGGTATTGATCTCGTAATCAGAGCTGGAACGCCTCCAGCTAGCGCAAATATCAATCATTCGAGTTTATTTTAATGCGACTTTTCATTCGTTTAGGGCTTGTCTGGCTGCTCGAAATGCATGATTCTTGGGTATTCGCTCAGAGTGAAGAGTTTTAGGCCTAATAACACGAGCTGGAGGGCCTACAGCAAGCGCAAAACTCAATCATTCGATTTCGTTATAAAGCGACTTTGCATTCGTTTTGGGCTTGTCTGGCTGCTCGAAACGCATGAATCTTAGGTATTTGCATAGAATGAAGAGTTTTAGATCTTAGTACACTAGCTAGAACGCCTACAGCTAGCGCAACGCTCAATCGTTCGATTTTGTTATGAAGCGACTTTGCATTCGTTTGGGGATTGTTTGGCGTCTTAAAACGCATAAATCTTGCATACTTGCATAGAATGAAGGGTTTTTATCCTTATAATGCGAGCTGAAACGCCTGAAGCGAGCGCAAAGCTCAAAAATTCAATTTCGGTATAAAGCGACTTTGCATTCGTTTGGGGTTTGTTAGGCAGCTTGAACCCCATGAATCTTGAGTGTTTGCATAAAGTGAAGTGAATTTGATCTCAAAATACGAGCTGGAAAGCCTACAGTGAGAGCAAACATCAATCGTTCGATTTCGTGAAAACTCGACCTTGCAGTCGTTTGGGGCTTCTTTGGCGTCTCGAAACGCATAAATTCTGCGTATTGGCATAGAGTCAAGAGTTTTTGATCTTAAAATGCGGGCTGGACTGCCTGCAGCGAGCGCAAAACTCAATCGTTCGATTTCGTTATAAAGCGAATTCGCAATCGTTTAAGGGCTTGTTTGGCGTTTCGGAACGCATGAAACTTGCGTATTTGCATAGGATGAAGAGTTTTTGATCTTATAATGCGAGCTGGACTGCCTGCTGCGAGCCCAAAGCTCAATCGTTCGATTTCTTTATAAACCAACTTTGCATTCGTTTGGGGCTTGTCTGGCTGCTCGAAACGCATTAAACTTGCGTATTTGCATAAAATGGAGAGTTTTTGATCTTATAATGCTAGTTGCAACGCCTGCAGCGAGCGCAAGGCTTAACCGTTCGATGTCGTTATAAAGTAACTTTGCATTCGTTTTGGGCTTGTTTGGCGGCTCAAAACCCATGAATCTTGCATGTTTGCATAAAATGAAGAGTATTTGATCTCATAATACGAGCTGGAAAGCCTACGGCGAGCGAAACATCAATCGTTCGATTTCGTAAAAAAAGCGACTTTGCAGTCGTTTGGGGCTCGTTTGGCTCCTCGAAACGCATAAATCTTGCGTATTTGAATAGAATAAAAGGATTTTGACCTTATATCACGAGCTGGAACGCCTGGCTGCGAGCGCAAAGCTCAATCGTTCGATTTTGTTTTAAAGCGACTTTGCATTCGTTTGGGGCTTGTTTCGCAACTCGAAACGCATAAATCCTGCGTATTGGCATAGAATTAAGAGTTTTTGATCTTATAATGCGAGCTGGACTGCCTGCTGCGAGCGCACAGCTTGATCGTTCGATTTCTTTCGAAACCCACTTTGCATTCGTTTGGGGCTTGTCTGGCTGCTCGAAATGCATAAAACTTGCGTACTTGAATAAAATGTAGAATTTTTGATCTTACAATGCTAGTTGGACCGCCTGCAGCGAGCGCAAAGCTCATCCGTTCGATTTCGTTATAAAGCGACTTTGCATTCGTTTACTGCTTCTTTGGCGGCTCGAAACGCATAAATTCTGCGCATTGGCATAGAAATAAGAGTTTTTGATCTTATAATGCGAGCTGGATTGTTTGCAGCGAGCGCAAAACTCAATCGTACGATTTCGTTATAAACCGACTTTGCATTCGTTTAGGGCATTTTTGGCGCCTCGAAACGCATGAATCTTGCGTATTTGCATAAAATGAAAGGTATTTGATCTCATAATACGAGCTGAAACGCCTCTAGCTAGCGCAAACATCAATCGTTCGATTTTGTTTTAAAGCGACTTTTCATTCGTTTGGGGCTTGTTTGGCGTCTTAAAATGCATAAATCTTGCATATTTGCATAGAATAAAGGGTTCTCATCTTATAATGCGAGCTGAAACGCCTGCAGCGAGCGCAAAGCTCAAATGTTCGATTTCGTTATAAAGCGACTTTGCATTCGTTTTGGAATTGTTTGGCGTCTCGAAATGCATAAAACGCGTATTTGCATAGAATAAAGAGTTTTTAATCTTTCAATGCGAGCTAGAACGCCTGCTGCGAGCGCAAGGCTCAATCGTTCGATTTCGTTATAAAGCAACTTTGCAATCGTTTGGGGCTAGTTTGGCGTCTCGAAACGCATAAATCTTGCGTATTTGCATAGAATGAAGGGTTTTTATCTCACAATGCGCTCTAAAACGCCTGCAGCGAGCGCAACGCTCAATCGTTAAATTTCGTTATAAAGCGACTTTGCATTCGTTTGGAACTTGTTTCGCAACTCGAAACGCATAAATCCTGCGTATTTGCATAGAACTAAGAGTTTTTCATCTTACAATGCGAGCTGGAACGTCTGCTGCAAGCGCAAAGCTCAATCTTTCGATTTCTTTATAAAGCGACTTTGCATTTGATTTAGGCTTCTTTGGCATCTCGAAACTCATAAAACTTGCGTATTTGCATAGAATAAAGAGTATTTGATCTTTCAAAGCGAGCTGGAACGCCTGCTGCGAGCGCAAAGCTCAATCGTTCGATTTTGTTTTAAAGCAACTTTGCATTCGTTTGGGGCTTGTTTGGCTGCTCGAAACCCATGAATCTTGAAAGTTTGCATAAAGTGAAGTGAATTTGATCTTAAAATACGAGCTGGAAAGCGTACAGTGAGAGCAAACATCAATCGTTCGATTTCGTGAAAACTCGAGCTTGCAGTCGTTTGGGGCTTCTTCGGCGTCTCGAAACGCATAAATTCTAAGTATTAGCATAGAGTCAAAAGTTTTTGATCTTATAATGCGTGCTGGACTGACTGCAGCGAGCGCAAAACTCAATCGTTCGATTTCGTTATAAAGCGAATTTGCATTCGTTTAGGGCTTCTTTGGCGGCTCGAAACGCATGAATCTTGCGTATTTGCATAAAATGAACGGTACTTGATGTCATAATACGAGCTGGAACGCCTCTATCTAGCGCAGCCGACAATCGTTCGATTTTGTTTTAAAGCGACTTTTCATTCGTTTGGGGCTTGTCTGGCTGCTCGAAACGCATGAATGTTGGATATTTGCATAGAATAAAGAGTTTTAGATCTTAGTACACTAGCTAGAACGCCTACAGCGAGCGCAACGCTCAATCGTTCGATTTTGTTATAAAGCGACTTTGCATTCGTTTGGGGATTGTTTGGCGTTTTGAAACGCATAAATCTTGCATATTTGCATAGATTAAAGGGTTTTTATCCTCATAATGCGAGCTGAAACGCCTGAAGCGAGCGCAAAGCTCAAACGTTCAATTTCGGTATAAAGCGACTTTGCATTCGCTTGGGGTTTGTTGGGCGGCTTGAAACCCATGAATCTTAAGTGTTTGCATAAAGTGAAGTGAATTTGATCTCAAAATACGAGCGGGAAAGCTTACAGTGAGATTAAACATCAATCGTTCGATTTCGTGAAAACTCGACCTTGCAGAAGTTTGGGGCTTCTTTGACGTCTCGAAACGCATAAATTCTGCGTATTGGCATAAAGTCAAGAGTTTTTGATCTTAAAATGCGGGCCGGACTGCCTGCAGCGAGCGCAAAACTCAATCGTTCGATTTCGTTATAAAGCGAATTCGCATTCGTTTGGGGGCTTGTTTGCCTGCTCGAAACGCATGGATCTTGTGTATTTGCATAGAATGAAAGGATTTTGATGTTATATCTCGAGCTGGAACACCTGCAGCGAGTGCGAAACTCAATCGTTTGATTTCGTTTTAAAGTTAGTTTGCATTCGTTTGGGGCTTGTTTCGCAACTCGAAACGCATAAATCCTGCGTATTGGCATAGAATTAAGAGTTTTTGATCTTATAATGCTAGTTGGAACGCCTGCAGCAAGCGCAAAGCTTAACCGATCGATGTCGTTATAAAGCGACTTTGCATTCGTTTTGGGCTTGTTTGGCGGCTCGAAACGCATAAATCTTGCGTATTTGAATAGAATAAAAGGATTTTGATCTTATATCACGAGCTGGAACGCCTGGCTGCGAGCGCAAAGCTCAATCCCTCGATTTCGTTATAAAGAAAATTTGCATTCGTTTGGAACCTATTTCGCAACTCGAAACTCATAAAACTTGCGTATTTGCATAAAATAAAGAGTTTTTGATCTTACAATGCGAGCTGGAACGTCTGCTGCGAGCGCAAAGCTCAATCTTTCGATTTCTTTATAAAGCGTCTTTGCATTTGTTTTAGGCTTGTTTGGCGACTCGAAACGCATTAATCTTGCGTATTTGCATAAAATGAAGGGTATTTGATCTCATAATACGAGCTGGAACGCCTCTAGCTATCGTAAACATCAATCGTTCGATTTCGTTTCAAAGCGCTTTTGCATTTGTTTGGGGCTCGTTTGGCTGCTCGAAACGCATGAATCTTGTGTATTTGCATAGAATGAAAGGATTTTGATCTTATATCACGAGCTGGAACGCCTGCTGCGAGTGCAAAGCTCGATCGTTCGATTTCGATATAAAGCGACTTTGCATTCGTTTTGGGCTTGTCTGGCTCATCGAAACGCATAAAACTTCCGTATTTGCGTAAAATGTAGAGTTTTTGATCTTATAATGCTAGTTGGGACGCCTGCAGCGAGCGCAAAGCTTAACCGTTCGATGTCGTTATAAAGCGACTTTGCGTTTATTTTGGGCTTGTTTCGCGGCTCGAAATGCATGAATCTTGCATGTTTGCATAAAATGAAGAGTATTTGATCTCATAATACGAGCTGGAAAGCCTACAGCGAGCGCAAACACCAATCGTTCGATTTCGTGAAAAAAGCGACTTTGCAGTCTTTGGGGCTTGTTTGGCGTCTCAAAACGCATAAGTCTTGCATATTTGCATAGATTAAAGAGTTCTTGATCTTTCAATGCGAGCTGAAAAGCCTGCAGCGAGCGCAAAGCTCAACCGTTCGATTTCGTTATAAAGCGACTTTGCATTCGTTTAGGGCTTCTTCGGCGGCTCGAAACGCTTAAATTCTGCATATTGGCATAGAAATAAGAGTTTTTGATCTTGTAATGCGAGCTGGAACGCCTCTAGCTATCGTTAACATCAATCGTTCGATTTCGTTATAAAGCGCTTTTGCATTCGTTTGGGGCTTGTTTGGCTCCTCGAAACGCATGTATCTTGTGTATTTACATAGAATGAAAGGATTTTGATGTTATATCTCGAGCTGGAACGCCTGCAGCGAGTGCAAAACTCAATCATTTGATTTCCGTTTAAAGCGACTTTGCATTCGTTTGGGGCTTGTTTCGCAACTCGAAACGCATAAATCCTGCGTATTGGTATAGGATTAAGAGTTTTTGATCTTATAATGCGAGCTGGACTGCCTGCTGCGAGCGCAAAGCTTAATCGTTCGATTTCTTTATAAACCGACTTTGCATTCGTTTGGGGATTGTTTGGCGTCTTAAAACGCATAATCTTGCATATTTGCATAGAATGAAGGGTTTTTATCCTTATAATGCGAGCTGAAACGCCTGCAGCGAGCGCAAAGCTCAAACGTTCAATTTCGGTATAAAGCGACTTTGCATTCGTTCGGGGTTTGTTGGGCGGCTTGAAACCCATGATCCTTGACCGTTTGCATAAAGTGAAGTGAATTTGATCTCAAAATACGAGCTGGAAAGCCTACAGTGAGAGCAAACATCAATCGTTCGATTTCGTGAAAACTCGACTTTGCAGTCGTTTGGGGCTCCTTTGGCGTCTCGAAACGCATAAATTCTGCGTATTGGCATAGAGTCAAGAGTTTTTGATCTTAAAATGCGGGCTGGAACGCCTGCAGCGAGCGCAAAACTCAATCGTTCGATTTCTTTGTAAACCAACTTTGCATTCGTTTGGGGCTTGTCTGGCTGCTCGAAACGCATTAACCTTGCGTATTTGCATAAAATGTAGAGTTTTTGATCTTATAATGCTAGTTGAAACGCCTGCAGCGAGCGCAAAGCTTAACCGTTCGATGTCGTTATGAAGCGACTTTGCATTCGTTTTGGGCTTGTTTGGCGGCTCAAAACGCATGAATCTTGCATGTTTGCATAAAATGAAGAGTATTTGATCTCATAATACGAGCTGGAAAGCCTACGGTGAGCGTAAACATCAATCGTTCGATTTCGTAAAAAAAGCGACTTTGCAGTCGTTTGGGGCTCGTTTGGCGGCTCGAAACGCATAAATCTTGCGTATTTGAATAGAATAAAAGGATTTTGATTCTATATCACGAGCTGGAACGCCTGCTGCGAGCGCAAAGGACAATCGTTCGATTTTGTTTTAAAGCGACTTGGCATTCGTTTGGGGCTTGTTTGGCTGCTCGACACCCATGAATCTTAAAAGTTTGCATAAAGTGAAGTGAATTTGATCTCAAAATACGAGCTGGAAAGCGTACAGTGAGAGCAAACATCAATCGTTCGATTTCGTGAAAACTCGAGCTTGCAGTCGTTTGGGGCTTCTTTGGCGTCTCGAAACGCATAAATTCTGAGTATTGGCATAGAGTCAAGAGTTTTTGATCTTATAATGCGTGCTGGACTGCCTGCAGCGAGCGCAAAACTCAATCGTTCGATTTCGTTATAAAGCGAATTTGCATTCGTTTGGAGCTTGTTTCGCAACTCGAAACGCATAAATCCTGCGTATTTGCATATAATTAAGAGTTTTTGATCTTATAATGCGACCTGGACTGCCTGCTGCGAGCGCAAAGCTTAATCGTTCGATTTCGTTATGAAGCAACTTTGCATCCGTTTGGGGCTCTTTTGGCGCCTTAAAACGCGTAAATCCTGCGTATTTGCATAGAATTAAGCGTTTTTGATCTCTCAATGCGAGCTACAACGAATGCTGCGAGCGCAAAGCTCGATCGTTCGATTTCGTTATAAAGCGACTTTGCATTCGTTTAGGGCTTGTTTAGCGGCTCGAAACGAATGAATATTGCGTATTTGCATAAAAAGAAGGGTATTGATTTCGTAATCAGAGCTGGAACGCCTCTAGCTAGCGCAAACATCAATCATTCGAGTTTGTTTTAATGCAACTTTTCATTCGTTTGGGGCTTGTCTGGCTGCTCGAAACGCATGATTCTTGGGTATTCGCTCAGATGTTTGATGAAGAGTTTTAGGCCTAATAACACGAGCTGGAGGGCCTACAGCAAGCGCAAAACTCAATCATTCGATTTCGTTATAAAGCGACTTTGCATTCGTTTTGGGCTTGTCTGGCTCTTCGAAACGCATAAAACTTCCGTATTTGCATAAAATGTAGAGTTTTTGATCTTATAATGCTAGTTGGAACGCCTGCAGCGAGCGCAAAGCTTAACCGTTCGATGTCGTTATAAAGCGACTTTGCGTTCATTTTGGGCTTGTTTGGCGGCTCGAAACGCGTGAATCTTGCATGTTTTCATAAAATAAAGAGTATTTGATCTCATAATACGAGCTGGAAGACCTACAGCGAGTGCAAACATCAATCGTTCGGGTTCGTGAAAAAAGCGACTTTGCAGTCGTTTGGGGCTTGTTGGGCGTCTCAAAACGCATAAGTCTTGCATATTTGCATAGAATAAAGTGTTCTTGATCTTATAATGCGAGCTGGACTGCCTACAGTGAGAGCAAACATCAATCGTTCGATTTCGTGAAAACCCGACCTTGCAGTCGTTTGGGGCTTCTTTGGCGTCTCGAAACGCATAAATTCTGCGTATTGGCATAGAGTCAAGAGTTTTTGATCTTAAAATGCGGGCTGGACTGCCTGCAGCGAGCGCGAAACTCAATCGTTCGATTTCGTTATAAAGCGAATTCGCATTCGTTTGGGGGCTCGTTTGGCGTTTCGGAACGCATGAAACTTGCGTATTTGCATAGGATGAAGAGTTTTTGATCTTATAATGCTAGTTGGAACGCCTGCAGCGAGCGCAAAGCTTAACCGTTCGATGTCGTTATAAAGCGACTTTGCGTTCACTTTGGGCTTGTTTGGCGGCTCGAAACGCATGAATCTTGCATGTTTGCATAAAATAAAGAGTATTTGATCTCATAATACGAGCTGGAAAACCTACAGCGAGTGCAAACATCAATCGTTCGGGTTCGTGAAAAAATCGACTTTGCAGTCGTTTGGGGCTTGTTTGGCGTCTCGAAACGCATAAAACTTGCGTATTTGCATAGAACAAAGAGTTTTTGATCTTTCAATGCGAGCTAGAATGCCTGCTGCGAGCGCAAAGCTCAATCGTTCGATTTCGTTATAAAGCAACTTTGCATTCGTTTAGGGCTTCATTGGCGGCTCGAAACGCATGAATCTTGCGTATTTGCATAAAATGAAGGGTACTTGATCTCATAATACGAGCTGGAACGCCTCTATCTAGCGCAAACATTAATCGTTTGATTTTGTTTTAAAGCGACTTTTCATTCGTTTGGGGCTTGTCTGGCTGCTCGAAACGCATGAATCTTGGGTATTTGCATAGAATAAAGAGTTTTAGATCTTAGTACACTAGCTAGAACGCCTACAGCGAGCGCAACGCTCAATCGTTCGATTTTGTTATAAAGCGACTTTGCATTCGTTTGGGGATTTTTTGGCGTCTTAAAACGCATAAATCTTGCATATTTGCATAGAATGAAGGGTTTTTATCCTTATAATGCGAGCTGAAACGCCTGAAGCGAGCGCAAAGCTCAAACGTTCAATTTCGGTATAAAGCGACTTTGCATTCGTTTGGGGTTTGTTGGGCGGCTTGAAACCCATGAATCTTGAGTGTTTGCATAAAGTGGAGTGAATTTGATCTCAAAATACGAGCTGGAAAGCTTACAGTGAGAGCAAACATCAATCGTTTGATTTCGTGAAAACTCGACCTTGCAGGAGTTTGGGGCTTCTTTGACGTCTCGAAACGCATAAATTCTGCGTATTGGCATAGAGTCAAGAGTTTTTGATCTCAAAATGCGGGCTGGACTGCCTGCAGCGAGCGCAAAACTCAATCGTTCGATTTCGTTATAAAGCGAATTCGCATTCGTTTGGGGGCTTTTTTGGCTGCTCGAAACGCATAAATCCTGCGTATTGGCATAAAATTAAGAGTTTTTGATCTTATAATGCTAGTTGGAACGCCTGCAGCAAGCGCAAAGCTTAACCTATCGATGTCGTTATAAAGCGACTTTGCATCCGTTTTGGGCTTGTTTGGCGGCTCGAAACGCATAAATCTTGCGTATTTGAATAAAATGAAAGGATTTTGATCTTATATCTCGAGCTGGAACGCCTGCAGCGAGTGCAAAACTCAATCGTTTGATTTCGTTTTAAAGCGACTTTTCATTCGTTTGGGGCTTGTTTCTCAACTCGAAACGCATAATTCCTGCGTATTGGCATAGAATTAAGAGTTTTTGATCTTATAATGCGAGCTGGACTGCCTGCTGCGAGCGCAAAGCTCAATCGTTCGATTTCTTTATAAACCAACTTTGCATTCGTTTGGGGCTTGTCTGGCTGCTCGAAACGCATTCAACTTGCGTATTTGCATAAAATGTAGAGTTTTTGATCTTATAATGCTAGTTGGAACGCCTGCAGCGAGCGCAAAGCTTAACCGTTCGATGTCGTTATAAAGTAACTTTGCATTCGTTTTGGGCTTGTTTGGCGGCTCAAAACGCATGAATCTTGCATGTTTGCATAAAATGAAGAGTATTTGATCTCATAATACGAGCTGGAAAGCCTACGGCGAGCGAAACATCAATCGTTCGATTTCGTAAAAAAAGCGACTTTGCAGTCGTTTGGGGCTCGTTTGGCGGCTCGAAACGCATAAATCTTGCGTATTTGAATAGAATAAAAGGATTTTGATCTTATATCACGAGCTGGAACGCCTGGCTGCGAGCGCAAAGCTCAATCGTTCGATTTTGTTTTAAAGCGACTTTGCATTCGTTTGGGGCTTGTTTGGCTGCTCGTAACCCATGAATCTTGAGTGTTTGCATAAAGTGAAGTGAACTTGATCTCAAAATACGAGCCGGAAAGCGTACAGTGAGAGCAAACATCAATCGTTCGATTTCGTGAAAACTCAAGCTTGCAGTCGTTTGGGGCTTCTTTGGCGTCTCGAAACGCATAAATTCTAAGTATTGGCATAGAGTCAAGAGTTTTTGATCTTATAATGCGTGCTGGACTGCCTGCAGCGAGCGCAAAACTCAATCGTTCGATTTCGTTATAAAGCGAATTTGCATTCGTTTGGAGTGTTACGTCAAAACTGTCGATGGTTTTATTTCGCTAAGTTTTTATGCAACTGTTGCCCCGTTTCTATTAACACTCTCTGGTCAGAACGATGAGAATCGATCTTTACCACACCCGGTATTAATCGCGGTAACAACCGCCCATTTTTAAGCCTAACCTTGCGGAAAATTGCTTGGGATAGGGCCCTAGGAATGCCTGTCGTTTCTAAGGTCGTAGGGTACTTTCTGAACTCCTGATCCCTCCTGATTCGATTTTATAGTTTCCGGAGAATTTAAAATGATAAAAGTCTTCGCTTCCGTTTGAGAAAAAATTGAAAGTCTGTTTGACGGTGGGTTTACTCCAGGAAATTGTTGAATGGGTTAGGAGAGGAGCAATTAATAAATTCATGCACTGGAAATGACCGATAAATGAAAAGAAGAAAATATTATAGTGAGTAAAATAAAATGTATGTCGCTTACGTTCTTCACTGCTGGTTTTTCGTCGGTTTTTGCAATAATTCGTAGAACTTCCGATGATTTCGTTGGTAAGAATAGATTTTATTTCGAATGAATAATTCACGAAAAAGTACAAAATAAATCGAACAATGATTCTCGAACCTGGGGTTCGGACAAAAAAAAATGTTTCCTTGACTCTCGGTGATCGAATTAAAATGCGATGCCCGATTGAACAAAGACAATTTTGTTAATCGAAAACGTAAACGGCTGAACGACGCTAACTGGGTCGATAAGATGATGGGAACTGGCGTAAACGAAAGACTTTAACTTCGTCGATCGGATGATGGTGAGTGTGCCCTGAGTACAAGATTTTTGGGCTTTTTATGCCCTTTTCTAGGTTAAAGTAAGTGGGAGTAATCGCCTGATCATGTGTGTTTTTCCTCGAAATGTCATTAAAAATAGTTGCTAGGTTGGAAGGGAGGTGCAAGGATGAAGGAAAAAGGGGTGATGCGTGGAGAGACGAGTTTCCTGTTTCGTCGATCGGTGCTTAACTTTAAATATTCGGGGAGATGGTAAAAATCTCGGGGTCTGACTCATAATTTCCCTCGGTAAAGGGAGTCGCTTTCGAGTCCCGTCGTAGGCCCCGTTTGTCTATGAATTTATGTCCTGAGACCTTCCTTTTAATTCGTGACTGCCATTGGATGCTATCGTGCTTGCCGTGAGTAAAGCACGCCGCCAGTGTCGTTCCACCGAAAGTCGCGGCTTTCTTGCATCTCGCCAAAGCCGTCTGCCTTATTCTTTTGACGATGCGGTGGTGCGACGCGGGATTTTTTTATGGGGTGAACCGAGAGATGGTTTTTTCCTAACATCGATTTCTTCCCACGTATTTCCGGTAAACGTTTTTACGAAAGTGTGAGTGTTCCTAGGTGATGGTAGTTTACACGTGTCGATTCATTTCAGGAATTATTCCTTTTTTCGTTAACTTAATAATTATTGGATTAAATAAACATACATGTAGTCGTATACATATATACCTATTTTGTCCTTTCCTTAGGCTAACTTATAGATTGCCGAGAATATTCTGGTCCCATATTCGTACTTATTAATTTCCTCCTTTCTTTATGAAACATCGAGGGACTATTAATCCATTATTTTAGTTCTCTTCATGGGACGAGAATCTTTCGGATCTACTTTACGACTAAACGGGTGTTCAACAACAAAAATCTTTAATTCATGAACAATTAAAATAACTGGATGATTTTTAGTGGTTACGTAGATTTTTAGCAAAATTTAACTCGCTCTATTGAGGCCCGGTTGAGGGGACCGAAGCTCCCTGTGGTGCCGTGCCAGCGATTTTGCCGCCCGGCAACTCGAGTGTTTAGTTCGAAACGTTCTTGAAATTTGAAACTTATTCTATGAGTGTTGGTTACTTTTAATGTTAATTTATTGTTGAATCTACTAACATTATTAAAAGAGAGTTTGTTTGTTCTTGTTTAATTTAAACCAAAAATAATCAGGAATTATTTCTTTGTGCGGTTTAAATTATTATTTATTTCTTAATTGCTTTTAAATCTTCTGGATTCCAAATATTTTTAATTATGGGTCTGTCTTTGTTATTTTTCCTCATCTTCATTTTGTGTTTGAAGGCTCCTTTAGACTGTTTTTTTTCCTTGTAATAGTTATTATAAAAAAGTGGTTGCGAAAATTCTCTGCCATAGTTTTGAGAAAAAGGGTGTGGTAAGTCGTTTCTACCGTGGCGTGACTTTCTAATCTCATGGCCTTGAGGCGCTAAGCTTTGTAAATCTGAATTATCGATAGCTGGAAACCCTAAAGCTTCCATAAAGCTGCGGACAACCGGTCAAAGCGACTGGCTTAGGTGGGGATCCGGCCCCACGGCAGGTCACTGCGGGCCCCCAAATGGTTCCCCGGCGATGGTACAGAAGATCTAACGATCCTTGAGATCTGTGAGTGTTTAGTCGATACTCGCACCTGACACGGTCCCGAGATATCGCAAGCGGGTTAGCCTTTTACTCGCACCAAAAAGAGGCGGCGCTGGCGGTCATAGACCATTTTTGCCGGCCTTCTTTTTCTACAATTTGTCCGGATCTGTTTGACCATGCCGTTAGCTTTGTGACGGTCAATTTTGACCAGTCTTTTTGTGCCTATCGAATGTACCGGCTGAGTTCATTAAGTTGGTGCTTTGGCAGAAACGAGTCATTTATCTAGTTTCCTACTATTTCAAGTTATCTGACCGATTTTTCTTCCTTCTTTTTATTTTATTTTCTGAGTCCAATCTCAGTTGTGAGGACAAATAATAAAGAAAATTTATTCGTTACGCTGGACGTAACACCTCCCCCTCTTTGAAGACGATTATTAGGAGAATCCGAATAATCGGCTCATTTTCCGAGCGGTCCTTTTTTTTTTATATATGGAATTCTCTCCTTTTTTATGTCGTTAATTGTGCGTTTGAAATGATTTTCCTGATTATTTATGTTAAGTTGGTTCGACTTTTAATCTATTCCTGAGTTAGTATCTATAGAGAGAAACTCTTATATTAGAGTATGTGTATATCTAAAATGCGATTAATGTTGCCCTTGCGTTTTGTTCTGGACGAATACTTCGTCATACTTGTTATCTTTTTCCTTTCTAACTTAATGGTACTTATAGGAAGGTGGTGTCTTGTTCACGGTCCTGACGTTCTCGGCGCTCGAGGGTATCGAGTTCGGAACTTGGAGGGCTGGTTCGCTGGTTTCGGATCTTCTTGCATGGATCCTAGCTTGCGATGTCAGGGATGCTGTATTCTGTGCGTGTGGAGACGTACATCGTCGGTAGTTGCTGTCCAATGGAGTCAACACCAGTTGTCGCACTAGTACCCAGTACCGATTCCCTCCTATTTTTCTTCGCCCTTGGTTGTTTTAAGTATCGAAAGATACTTCCTAGTCTCTAGCTTGTATTGAATCATTATCTGTGAATCATAAATTGTCCTTCAACCATTGATTTTGGGTGAAACACGATCGTCTATTAATTTTCTCCACCTCCCTAGTAATTGTTATTTCACTTAGAGCATATGTGTTTACGTATTTTACCATTATTGTCTCCCTTTTACTTTGTATATCTATATATATTTATTGTTCCCCCCCCTTTTTTTTTGTTTTGTTTTGTGTTTTTTTTTCATCATTTTTTCCTTATTTTTCTCTTCTTGTCTCAAATTTTACTGTGTGTAATATTACTGTGTGTTTCCTTTTCTTCATTTTCTGCATTCTCTGAGATAATGAAGCAAATGGAGAACATTTTCATACTCCCTTATACGCGAGTTTCCAATTCTCTTGGGTTCTGGTATCCTAGTTCGCCCTCTTTGTTGTCCGTGCGTATTGGGCCTTCGATGGCTCCAAGGGGCGTGATCGGGTCGCTGTACTGGTTGATGAAAGTGTTCATCAAGCGAGTGAGTCCCACCTCCTGTAGTTGTGGGTCCCTGTTACCTGGAGTCCGTGGTGAAGTATAGGGTCGTTCAGGAGATGCCTCCTCTTCGGGTGACTCCGTGTCATCGTACCTCCCTTCTCCCAGGTATTCGATGCTATCCGGATTTTGTCCATGAGGCACGATTGTATCGTGCATCCAAGAGTAATGAGTCTCCCCTAATACAATGTGTTGGTCTGGATTAGCGGCCAACTTCCGTGCCCACATTCGTCGTGTTTTGTCGGTCAAACGTCTCCACTCCGGTGGGACCCATACGTATCGCCTTGGTTGCACGGTTCGTGGCAAACGCATTTGCCAATAACATACCACTCTCCCCATCCCTAAAGAAGGTAAAAGCGGTGCACGATTGATAGTTATTGCCAATCGTTCCGTCTCGGGTTTGAACATGGGTGTATTCCAATACGGGACCACCTCTGCAAAATTCGGCTATCCGTTCCTTCCGTGTATCGGGACGGTAGTGTAGACTTGACGTGAAGGTAACAAAATGTCTATTGCCCAAGTGTATCTGGTTCGTCCCAACACGACTTCTTCGTACGGGTTATCGCGTAGTTTTCCCACCCAACTCTTCAGTCTTTCGGGAGTCAGCCATCTCCATTCAGGTGGAACGTACAATTCGATGTTCTTCCGGGCTAAATCGATGTACATTGCGATTTTCCAGTAACAGTAGAGTCTGGTCGTGCCTGGGACGAGACAAGGGGTCACTTTGGTGTGTATTCGTATCGGTAGATGTTCCTCCGAGCTGAGAGTTTTATTCGATCTCCTCTTCCGTAACTCTGCCCTTTCTACCGCGTGCGGAGATCGAAACATTTTTCTGTTTACATGTTGAAAAGAAATGTTTAATTAATAACGTAAATTGATGCCCTTCTCTTTAGGTGTTGGTACCCTGGTTAGAAAGAGACGAAAATAAGGGTAGTTCTCCTCGCTAAAACACAATATTTGTTAGTTACTACGGTTTTCTCCCCTTTCGGGCAGTAAATTATAACTTATGGGAAACTAGTTTGTGGAGGCCTTTTGTCAACAGGCTGTATAAATGCATATACATCTATATTTATTATTATTATTTTCTCTCTTCTTTTTTTCCTCTTTTTTTTTCTTTTAATTGTGGATTTGTTTCTCTAATGAGAGAAATATTTGCTTTTGTAACGGGACAGTGGGGGTCGATAGTGACTTTCTTTATTTCGTCTAGGGTTGGGTAAAGAACTTGCGTTTTAACTTCCTTCTTTGATTTTCTTATTTCCTCTAAGGTTGGATAGAGAACTGGTGTTTTAACTTCTTTCCCTAATTTTTTTATTTCTTCTACGGGAGGGGTTTCCTTTTTTGTTTCTTTACTGGAAATGCAGGTTTGGGGTGGTTCGCTGCTGTTTCCCTCCGGGGTTGAAAAGTGAAAGGTTTCTAGTCTGGGTAAGGACTTAAGTTCGGTTTCCGGAGGCGTTGCAGCCTTTCCTCTCGTCATTATCATATATTCCGGAGGGGTATTATAAAATCCTTCATCTACACAACGGGGAACTTTGTAAATAGGTTCATCTATTCCGGTGGGTCTTTCGCGGGCCCAGATAAAGTCTCGTGGTAGTGTGTTGAATTCCGGTTTGTATCCGGGATTCAGGCGTGAGGGTAAAGTGTCGCCGTAATACACCCGAACAGGTAGCTCGGGGATCGGTCTCGTGGTATTGCAACAGCGAGTCTGCGGTAGGTCGTGTACCCGGGGTCCAAATCTAAATTTCAAAGGTTCGACCGGTGTCACGGGGCAGGAGCTAACAGGGGCGCAGGGCTGGTGATTGTCCGGCGGGGTTTTGGGAAGCAGAGGTTTTCCACCCGCTTCTCCGTCACTGTCATTATCCTTATCTCCCTTCGAAGTCTGTCTGTTGAGATGCAACAATAGATAAGTTACGGAATCCCAAACGGCTCCGATGAGGTATAAAGACCATCCGTATATGGTATGCAGAGCGTACCCGTGTATTATCGTATCTATTATTAATTTAATTCCCCTAATGAGCATGACTATTCCAATTAATCCTGCACTGACTGTCCCAAAGGTTGAGAAATAACCCCAGGATTTTTCCCAAGAAGTTTCTATGATTTTGTTAATTGCTTGTTCGTCGATTAAATTTGCAATTGTTCCCCCTTGAGTTATTGTAGGCTGCCCGGCTATTCCCCTAGCTACCGAGTTTAGGATGGCCGGTCTTTCCGCGGGGAACATGATGTGATCTCTTAAGTCGTCCAGGTCTTTTTGTGTGTAAATGCCGCTTGTCGCAAGATTCTGCGGGTTTCGGTAAGTCCAGGTCTGTTCGGTCAATGGTTGGAGAATTGTAGGGGCTACCGCGTGAACAGGTCGGGGTTCTAATGAATACCATTCACCCGCTATTTTGTACATGGATGGTACTAAATTGTTACAAGTTACCTGGGTCCCTGTTCTTTTCAAAATGTGGGTACGGGGTGTCAAATAATAAGAATTATTGCCTATTCCCACGAGTAATTGCGTGTAACATTCTTTTGTCTCCCTGACCCTTACCTCCAGTGCAATACATTTTACTATGTGTGCCACTTCCCCAGCCAATGCGGTCATGTAACCTAGACCTTTCATAATGTTGTATGCAAATTCGTCTGGTGTTTGTTTAGCGAGTCCGATTGTGTTTTCTAATACCTGTCTCTCGAGATTGCATCGTTGGACCAGAATGTCATTATACATTTGTTTAATTTGCTTTTTGATATATTTTTCTACGTACACGAATTTGGAATTTACGTATGCAAATAAATCGAGATTGGCAATGGATAAAGCGGCTTTCTTAATAAATGGGTTTTCTCTATTGGTTTCTACTACCAGGAGCTTAGGATGTTCTGTACGGATCAAGGTGTATCCGCAGACGACTGACCGATCTCGAGCGGTTAATGCGAAAATTACTGCGCCTTCCATTAACGAGTATACTGTTTGTTTGAAATCCGTATTTCGGTCGGTAGTCAGGATAGCGCTTCCCTCGTAAAGTACCCCGTAGCGTTTACTATTGCAGCTATCCTCGGGATAGGGTTCCAATACGTGTTCCCACCATCTATGTCTGTGCAGCGGCCCTCATTGAGCTCGCACTTTGTACCTGAGCGTAATTGAACTTTGTTGGTTTCTACGTCTACGTCTGCCGTATAATCGCGTAGGGTTATTTTCACATCTCCCATGACGTATACTTTTTCCCAATTGCCGTATGGGTCGGAATAGTACACGCCCTCACATTCGGAATTAGCTGTTATTGTTCCGGCTATTGATACAGGTCGCCTTGTCGTACCGTTAGGTTTGATTCCCGTTATCACTGTTTGCCCAATTTTTATACGCCCTTCTCTATATATATCGGTGCAGACATCACGAGAGACAGCGTCCACATATGAATATTCTCCATTAGGGATGTTGTACCCCGGGTATTTCCATACCTCGATTATTAAGGCAAGGTCATTGCACCGTAATCGAGGTATGCAGCAGCAGGCGACGAGCGCGCGTCGTTGCGAAATAATAACGAAATCCACCGTACAGTCGAGTCAACATTTAGGCAAACGCATGTAACTCGACACCTGACGCAGCATTTCGGCAATCGCGAGCGACTCAGCAAGTAACGCATCAGCTCAGGAATTACTGAGCCAGGTATTAGGAAATTATCGACGATATCGTATTCTACCCGGAAGCGAGAATTGTTTAAACAATTAGCAATCTGACGAAATATCTGACATCAACTAAAATTAAGCTGACGTGCCTGCTCTTCTATCTATATATAGGGAACCGGGAGCAGGCACCCACCAGTCTCTTCGGAACTCCTGATTCTGTACGGTTGGTTACGTTCCGTTCGTTACGTTACGTTCCGTTCGTTACGTTACGTTTACGATTATTTGTGCAAGGGCACGCAATTCGGTAGTAAGTGATACTACTAGTTCGGACAAGTTTAAGTTCTTCTACGGGAAGACCAATGTACAAGGTGTACTCGATACGATTGGTAATAAACTCTAATAAACATTGTTGTAATAAACAATTTGGAACATTTCTCCAATAAACTGTAATAAACATTGTTCTAATAAACTATTTGGAACATTTCTCTGATAAGCAATGATAAATAATAAATCGTGCGACTACAATTCTCTTGGGTTCTAACCCTTAACTGGATAAATCCCGAATCATAGGAGCTAACGGCTCTCCCGCAGAACCCAGAGTAGCTAACTGAGTTTCTGCGGATATAACATTGGTGGCAGCGGTGGGATATCCAGAGGGAATTAAAAAACATCGCTAAATTACCAAATCGTCAACTTCCGCGAAATGCGGCAATTTGAGACTCTCAGAAAGAGCAATTGAAGAGCACCGCGAACCAGGGTCGAAGCTAGTCGACGAGGGTTTGGGCGGACCACGGAGGCGATCAGAGGATCAACGTGGGCATTCCGTTATTCGAGGGAATAACGACAGGTAACCAACCGTAGTCTTCGCGGATCACTGCAGAATCCCCGAAGAGCGTCGCCAAGGATTGGGACGTAACAGCAGAATTAGTAAAGGAGCCTGGAACCACAAGGGTTATAAGAACGGGCATCCTGTAATGCGGAGGGTGAGCATACAGTAATCCCGCATTACTGATATTTGTTAGGAGAGTAACAAATCGGGAACAAGTTGAGTAATAAACTGGGAAGTACGTGCAAATATTGTCAAAGCCAGTACGAAGCTACTGAAGGGTTAAATAACCAAGCAAAGAATTTAACGGGAACCGAGAAGAGAATATCTCGAAGAAGCTATGAGTGTACACAACACTCCGGTACCGTCGCAGAGACAACTTGGGGCAACTCCTGGGACAGGAGACGACGCGCTGCGGGCAGCGGCAGACATCGAAAACGCCCTATCTGAGATCACGAACCGAACCCGTCAAGCGCTGGGCCAGGGTTCGGTTGAAGGGAACGAGCACCAGCCGGAGGGCTCACCAAACCCACTGTTCGGGATAAATATGCAGAGAGGATCTGCATTCGCCAATCCCACTGGTTGGGAGGACGTCAATGTCCAAATGTTCGAACCCAGCCGCGGGGAGGTCACCCCCGGGATGGTGACCAACGAAATTTCTCGGATGCTGAACGAGCATCGCGGGCAAAAGGGTTCCGTTGACTGGAACCGTGAAAACAGCGTGCTGGGAGTTGTGGGGGAAACAGGCAACACGATACCCCTTCGACCAGCTCGGCGAGGAACTCGAAGGACTCTTTTCGCCGGACTTGGATCAGTGGGAGAGGCGGATGAGGAATCCGACAAGGAGTCTGAGGATCATCCCAACTTCGAGGACGCAACAGCACGACGATTCACCCAAATAGAGCAGCAGCTCCGGGGTATCGAGCAGCGATTAAGCCAAGGGCAGGCTCAAGCAACAACGTCTTCGCCGGAAGGGGGAGCTAGGAAAAACTTAGTATGCGAGCGACTTCAGGCAATGGAGGAAACGTTGCGGAACTTCATCCTGGAGGGCCCCAAAGAAGGACAGAGGGGTACAACCACCCAAAGGACACGCTCACCATGTCGGCGACAAACAAGAATATCGGCACCGGAAGAGGTAGAGCGGGTGTACATGGACGTACCGTCAGCCCTACGGAATATCAAAACATTCGATGGGAACGACCCCACGAAGCTTGAAGGGTTCATGCTATCCTGCGAAGCGGTTTGGGGCATGGTACACCCTCGACAACGATCCGACCTCCTTGCACTCATACGGAGTAGCAAACTAGAGGATCGAGCGACGCGAGAGATGCGCCACAAAACTGTCGTCACTCTGGGCGATCTACGCGCGGAATTGGAAGCACTGTACGGGAAACGCGAGTCACTCGCCTCTTTACAATATCAGTTTTGTACCCTACGTCAAGATGCAAAGGAGAATGTCTCCACATACGCTACTCGGGTTGAAACCCTGACGGTAGAGGTGATCGAGAAATTATGCGAGGGAATTGACTCGCGTGGGGCTCGCTACATTGGAGAAGCCACACGAAAAAGCGCTCAAATGAATTTTGAAAACGGGTTGAAAAAGGAGATTCAAACCATCGTACGATCACGCAATTATCAGAGTCTGCACGACTCTATCGTAGGGGCCATCGAGGTCGAAAAGATGACTACAGGACATCAGGGTACGCCCAGTAACGGGGGAAATAAAACACGGCAATCACAAGGCGCGACGGAAGAAGTCGATCGCACATGCTTTACGTGCGGTAAGCCAGGGCATCTGGCGAAAGACTGCACAGCCCCCCGTCAATCCGGACGACATAGCCTCCCGCTACCGACACAACAAGACGTAAACATAGTCAACGTAGCATGCCACTACTGCAAAAAGATCGGGCATTTAATGAAGGACTGTCGGGCACGTAAGCGGGCGGAGGAAAAGAAAAACAAAAATAACGAGCAGCAACCAGCGCAAACGCAGGAAACTTCGACGCAGCCGATACAGGAAGGCACTGTAGGGGCATTCCGTGTAAATACAGTCACGGCAAAGAATGGGCCCATAAAGGAGGCCTACATCGACACTTTGGAGGTATCCAAACCGAAAGAACTCAGGAACCTGAACGAGGGAGCGGTAACAGCGACCACACTCCAGGGAGAAACGGAAGCTCCCTGCTCCAGCAAGCTTAACACAAAAACTGTGACGATCGCCGAAGAGGACAATGGCACCGAGGGTAACCCGCCCTGGTACAAGTGCACCGTCGACAAAACCACGTCGAAAAGTTGTTAAAAAAAAAAAAAAAAAGGGAAAGGTCACTGGATTCGACAAGGCTTCACAACGAAAAAAGAGTGAAAAAAAAAAAAAAAAAAATGTATTTATGAATAAGAGATTGCTTTCGAAAATTTCCGGGGGACGAAATTCATTATCCGAAAGGTAACAGCCGTGCTGTGACATAAAACCAAGATCGAGGCATGTCTCGGGTCATCAACCGACCCACAGTGACACTCGAGGAACCAGCGTCAGCAGAAGAGCACAGGGCACTCGCCGTCCTGACTCGCCAAATAAACGCGGAATCTGAACGTTACGTCAGGGCATGGACGTGTCACGCCTCACACGGGAGAAGGAAAACCCGCTTCAAGAAATATGCAAGGAGTTCAATGGATCGACGGGCTCGACACAGCATGAACGGCGATAACGGGCAACATAGATTTAGCCGGAAGGGAACGGCCAGACGCAGAAATCGCGGTGGCGCAAGAACCCCAAGAGGAGGAAGGAGGGTGTGAAGAAGAAATGCCGCAGATAGGCACATGTTTGAGACTTCGCCTGAAGTAACTGTGCTAAATTTAATTGTAAAATTGTGTGTAAATTTTAATAGACCGGTAAACTGGCACACTCATAGATAATAGATAGACAGTACACGGGGTACAAGAATCGTAAAAATAAAGCTCGCCGGAGACGAGCGAAAAGAAAGCAGATTTCTTTTCTTTTTAGGGGGAAGGAATGTTGTACCCCGGGTATTTCCATACCTCGATTATTAAGGCAAGGTCATTGCACCGTAATCGAGGTATGCAGCAGCAGGCGACGACCGCGCGTCGTTGCGAAATAATAACGAAATCCACCGTACAGTCGAGTCAACATTTAGGCAAACGCATGTAACTCGACACCTGACGCAGCATTTCGGCAATCGCGAGCGACTCGGCAAGTAACGCATCAGCTCAGGAATTACTGAGCCAGGTATTAGGAAATTATCGACGATATCGTATTCTACCCGGAAGCGAGAATTGTTTAAACAATTAGCAATCTGACGAAACATCTGACATCAACTAAAATTAAGCTGACGTGCCTGCTCTTCTATCTATATATAGGGAACCGGGAGCAGGCACCCACCAGTCTCTTCGGAACTCCTGATTCTGTACGGTTGGTTACGTTCCGTTCGTTACGTTACGTTCCGTTCGTTACGTTACGTTTACGATTATTTGTGCAAGGGCACGCAATTCGGTAGTAAGTGATACTACTAGTTCGGACAAGTTTAAGTTCTTCTACGGGAAGACCAATGTACAAGGTGTACTCGATACGATTGGTAATAAACTCTAATAAACATTGTTGTAATAAACTATTTGGAACATTTCTCTGATAAGCAATGATAAATAATAAATCGTGCGACTACAATTCTCTTGGGTTCTAACCCTCAACTGGATAAATCCCGAATCATAGGAGCTAACGGCTCTCCCGCAGAACCCAGAGTAGCTAACTGAGTTTCTGCGGATATAACAGGGACGTCCATCCCATGTGACCACATTCCACACCGACGGATTACGCGATGAATTTCAACCTTGCACTGTCTTACATGTATTGATGAGTATTGATTGATTTGGAGTAATTGTATGTAAACGGCTGCTTCATCAACTTCTTGGCGAGGGATGTCGCATCCTCCGACTTCTAGTAGCGAGACGGTCGTGATATTTAAAGTGGCGCCAGTGCAATCGTATCCGATTAATCCTTCCGCGGGGCAGGACTGGGTTAATAGATGAAGTACCACGAATCCCCATATTAGGCGGAATTCCTTCATCTGTAATATTATTGTTTTTATACTTGCTGGTATATAACTCCGGTATTTTTAGTAAAACTCTTTCCTTCCCCCCTTTTCTTTTTATTGGTATTGAGGGATTTTCTCACGTAGGCGGGGATAGTTAAACATTGGGGGTCTAGGAGAGAGAGAGAGGGTTAAAACCTGTATTGGTCTTCTGCCTAGTCCCCTCATTTTTTTTTCAATAAAAGCCACGGTATCCGTATATTTATTTTACTCTCTCTTCTCCGTTCGCGCGTGATTCTTGTTTTGTTTTTAATTTGTCTCGTCGGTTGCTTATTTGTGAAATGGTGCGTACTCGTGAGCCGATGACTCCGTCCTTACAGAGGTTGTTAGATCGCCACCCCCCATGAAAGGTGTTATTATTATTGAGGTTCAGTGGGGTATACGTCGGGTGCGTTATATTCGTCGGATGTTGAACGACACTGCGTAAGTATTATATATATATATATATAGTGTAACGAATATCGTACGCGATATCCTCGGTAAGCGGTCTTGAAGGACCGCTCGGACAGAAGAACATTTGACGGACGAACATAAGATAGACTTCACATCGATCGTAGAGTCGACAGTCAGTCTGTTTCGGGACTTTGACGCGAACTGACGGTTACGCAGTTACGAGATACTACGAATTTGCATTGGAGTTAATAAATCTTACGCATTCGTTCTTTTTATAATACGCAGTGCCTTATTTCTTTTCGTGAATACGCTACATTGGTGTCAGAAGTGTCTAACGGACTTACGCGAGTGTCGTTAAGGAATTCGGGAACATGAACACAAGAAAAAAACAGTGAGTAGCCGTGTCGGAGGATGGTCGAGGCGAAACCTCGAGGATCGCAGCGAGGGAAGGCGCTCAGACAGCAGCCCGGATACTCATGGCGGAGCTAAGGAAACATTCAGACATCGTGCCTCAAATTTCTTTTACCTCTGATTTTCCTTCTACTTCTTCTCGAGTCGAAAACTCTGTAACAGCGCAGGCTCCCGTTCAGGACACTCCGTGTCTGAATGGAAACCGAACCGTTGGACAGAGGGAACAAGTCGACCAACCTCTGTTCATTAATGAATCGATCTTGACTTCGCGGGCTGGTAACCCAGTCGCGGCGCCGGCTGCCGTTCAGGACACTCCGTGTCTGAATGGTGACCGAATCGTCGGGCAGGGGGATCAGACCCTTGAAATTGTTCATCAGACCGGAGCTCCATCAACGGATAGGTCCATATATGGTGAAAACTAAAATTAATGACGTAGTGTATAGAATTCAAAAACCTCCTCGTGGGAAATTCAAAGTTGTCCACATTGATAGGTTAGCACCTTTTGGAGAGTAAGAAAAACATTGGTGCCAGTTCAGAGAACGCTAATGGAGGGAAGTGTTTAGATTGCTTGGCTGGAGCCTTGGTTGTCATTCAGAGTACAGAGGACAAGTGCAGAATGGCGTCCTGTAAGGGTTTCCGGAGAATCTTGTCAGGTGAATGCCGAAGAGCCAACTGGGCTTGGTTGGAATTCGGCAAACACCGGGTCGGGCTCCTCTGGCTGTGGACCTGAAATAGTCTTTTAACTAACTTGAATTACTGATCATAATTCTTGTTGGAAGAGTGTTTCAGATTCCCGAGAGATTGAGATCGAAAGATCGAGCCAGTTCGACTTTGTGGATCGGCTGTCTGGGAGCAGTGTGAGGGTGCACACTTGCTGCTCCGGTCCAGACAGTGTCTGATATGTTTATATTTTAAAAATCTTTCCTCAGGGCATTAACGTTCGGATATTTCCGGGTTGTCGGATCATATGAAAAATGATTATCCAAAATATTAGAAATGGAATTGTCACGACAATAGAGTTTCGACGTTAAGGGATTTATTTTCAAAAATTGTATATACAGAGAACTACGCTTTATTTTTTTTCTGTCATAGGTTGTTTTGCCTCTTGAGATCTCCTTTCCCGTCGTCCGATACCAATCTTACAACATCAAAGGAATACCGTCGATGTAATGGAAGGATTTATCAGGATCGGAGGCCTTTTCATCTTCTACAGAAAACTGCCTGCTTGCTATAGTTTCAACACTGAAGACGAAAATTTTAACTTCAGATATATTAATTATGAACAGACCCAACACGGACAGAGCTGACAGATCAGTTTTAAAATTACAATTCGGTGAAGTATTTAGCTTTTCGAATGTACATGCTGCTCTTCCCAGGTTTTTCAGCCATGGTTTTCCCTCGGGACTCGGGTAAATGCCAGGGCAGCATAATTAGGTCGCGAGTAGAACTGGATGGACCATGTGCAACCACATCTCAATTACTTAGAGAGTTGCCGGGGCGGCAACTCAAAAAGGGGGGGAGTAGTGTAACGAATATCGTACGCGATATCCTCGGTAAGCGGTCTTGAAGGACCGCTCGGACAGAAGAACATTTGACGGACGAACATAAGATAGACTTCACATCGATCGTAGAGTCGACAGTCAGTCTGTTTCGGGACTTTGACGCGAACTGACGGTTACGCAGTTGCGAGATACTACGAATTTGCATTGGAGTTAATAAATCTTTCGCATTCGTTCGTTTTTATATTACGTAGTGCCTATTTCTTTTCGCGAATACGCTACAATATATATTTGGGTACCCGGATTCTTCTATGTGTTTAGGTTACTCCTGCATCCACTGACCCTTCTCCCTTTTTCAGGTGGGATTTCCAATACGAAGACGTTTTTGACCTGCGGCGCCTTTTCGCAGTGGATGCACAGGTGCCTCCTGCTCCTCGCCGCGCGCCCCCCAATCCAGAGGTGCGGCCGTTTTGGCGCCGGGCCTTATTGGATTGGTTCTGGTGGGTGTATTCCCTTGGCTTTGATTGTGAACCCCTCTTCTCTTTATAAGATTTTGTTTTCCTTTTTTTTTTATAGGTTTCTCTGTCGATTCGTCGTTTTCCTTCTTCTCCTTCCCTTTTAGATTTCCCCGATAAGTTTTGATTTATTTACCCCCTTTTTTTTTCTTTTTGTTTCAAAGTGTTTAAATTTCATCATTTTTTTTCCTAATTCTTATATTGGTGTAATTGTCTTCATTTTTTTTTCGGGTCTTGAAGAATATATTATTATATATATTAGTATATATAAATATATATATTTTGTGGGAGAAATTTTCTTTTGTGTCGGGGAGGGAGAGGAGGAGAGGGAAAAAAAAAGGAAAGGGTGTCCCGCCTCAATCTCCCTCATCTCTAGATCCCCTTTTTTACTCGTTGGTCCATTGGTTCGGTGGAAGGATTTTCCTCCATCTACTTGGCTATTGGTTGGTTTTCTTTCTCGACTTTGCATCTGTGGAGGGGTTTGATTGCTTAAATACCCGCGCTCGATCTCCTTGTTTTTTTAGTGTCCCGTTTCCTTCTTCGACCGACGATGTTTATCTCTATGGATCAGCTTCGTGAGAGTACGAATGAACGTATGGAGTTCGGAGGAGCCCAGGCTTGGCTCGAAGATCCGCGGGAACATCGGGGGTGTATTCCTCCCTGGGCGGCCCAGATGAGGCGGTATGTGAAGGGTGCCCGGGAGGATCGGCGTTTCGATCGGGATCAAGTGTGAGTATAACTTGTGTGTTTAACGTGTTCGTTGTGCTTCCCCTTTTCTATCTAATTTTGTTTTTCTCCCTTATTTCTAGTTGGAATACCGATCAGCCCGACGCTATGGGCCTTAGAGGCCTGTTTGGCCTAGAGCCGTTCCCCGAGGATCCCGAGGAGAATTGGGACTTGGAGGAGGAGGCCCGAGCTGGCGAGGCATGCCCGTCGTTGGTCCGGGGGACCCTTTTGGGAGAACCAGGAAGGGGCAACCTCCTTAATTTCGAATCGGCGTGTCAGGCCTTTCTGCGAGGGTGAGTTTCTCGTGCAGATTTTCATTCTCGTTCGAACTCTCGACTCGAGTACTTCGCTTTATCAAGACCAGTCGTTTTTCCCCCAAAAAAAAAAAATCCCCCAAAGAAAATGGAGTGGTACGTTTTCCGTGTCCTTTCTTTTTGTTTATTTATTTATTCCTCTGTGTTGTTTTGTTTATTTGTGTGTGAATTTTTTTTCCTTTCTTTTTTCCAGTCAATCAACGATCGAGCCCGTTGTGGCTACGCTTCTGGCCTTAATGGGTGACCTGGGCCTGAGGGGGGGACGTGCCTTCGTGGCACCTCCCGTTGTTGCGGCGCCCGACGTTTTCGCTGACGCTGGGGAAGCGTCGTGGGAAGATCCCGTGGAAGACGCCCGTCTAGCGGCAGCGGTTCTGTTTAGGATGCAGGGAGCTGCCCTGCAGGGAAAAAGGAAAAGGTTGGAGACAACCCGGCGCTACCAACTGGAGGGTCGACTAAATGTTTCCGAGAAGTAAGTGTCGTTTGGTGTCCAGTATTTTGTCATATCCGGATTTTCTCTGACATGTGTTTTTTTTTTTTTTTTTTTTCAGTGAGGATTCGGAGGCAGAGGAGGGACCCATTAATGTTAAAAGGTCCAGCACGGACTCGGGCAGTTCCGAGGACGAGGCACCGCCTCCGCCAAGGTCGGAGCGTCCACCCCGTGAGTATTTTCTCTGGTTTATTTTATTTACCTATTCATTGGTTTTTGTTTTACGTATTTTAATCCCTTTTGTGTTTTGTTTTGTTGCAGCAACCGCGGCCTGGAGGCGTAGGCGTTAATTTTAGAAACTAAAATTTATGTCATGTTTTTTTTTTTTTTGATCGTGTTTTGTGTTTTAGTTTTTTTTTTTTTTTTTTTTTTAATTTAGTTTTTAAGGATGTTTTTTTTTTCTATGTGTGATTTTACTAAAATATAAGCCCTCCTGGGGTAGTTTAAACAAAGAGGTCCGCTGGTGTTTGTTTGTGGTGTTATTTTGCTTCGATCCTATCCTCCGTCCTTTCCCCAAAAAAAAATTAGTCGGCGAGGGTGCGAGGGTTCTGACCCCGTCTTCTCGTTCGCTATTGGAACTTCGAAGGTTTTGTCCCGGTTCCTTCGATTTTCTTTTGCTACGTCGTGGGTTCTGTCCCCTTGTAGTAGTAGTAGTATTTTATTTCCATTGTATAGCTTCAGTTGCCTTTTACAATATCTTATAAACAACAAAATATCAAAATTCTCAGATCCACTCTCTTCTCCCAAATCACTGATACTACACTTGTCAGCTCACACGCATATCCCATACACTTAACCTAGAGAATACACGTAGTTGAATACTAAAAATGCTTCTTTCGAAGCTAGATACTGTACAGATTAACTCTGTTTTCCTCCAGACCTTTACCCCTCTATATATCACTGTTGCGCTCTCTAATACTTGTTTTTTTAATTAACCTAACTCTCTAGTCCTCTTCCCCCGTTTCGGTCCTCGATCTTTCCCTTGCAAGCTTCCCAAACTCCTTCGCATATCTGCACAGTTCTTCCACCGGGCTCCCTTTTAGGAACCAGATCAGCTCCTCAATCAAGTCTTCCCCCCGCCTATCGCCAGCCCAGTCGTCTACCCAACTCGTCAAGTCCTTCTTGATTAGCCTTCTGGCTTCGGGACATGTCCAAACATGTTCAAGATCCTCCTTTTCAGCTCCGCACAACCTGCAACTTCCCACCACGAAACCTTTCTTCCCGAATCTGTGCAAATTTCCGCATCTTAGTCTCGTTCATTTCTCCTTCTCCCATCCTCTTACATTCTCTGCATCCCAATACTTTTCCGGTTCTACTCCTTCCTTTATACGCTTATAGATTGGGCTAAAGCTCGACTTCTCCACCTTGAGCCAGTCTTTTTGCATATCTTGCTCCTTCTTCCTTTCTACCCCTGCGTTTAACCACCTTGCCAGAGTTTTCGTATCAACCTTTGTCCACATTCCCTCGATTGACCTGCCGTCCCCAACCTCCTCCATGGCTTTCTTCAAATCTTTTCCCCATTCGGACGGCTTCCCGTTCATAATCCCTCTTACTTCCTCTCTCAGACAGATTTTTGGCCATCGGTCGTCCTCCATTTTTAAAATCTCTATGAGGTAATTCCCTGCCCTTCTTCTTGCCTCTACCTCGATGCTTCGTCTTCCTGCCTCCAGTTTCCAGAGATAGTCTGGGGTATTCCTTGCTACCCCAAGCGCTGCTTTGGTCAGTCTTCCTTGAACCTTCTCCATTTCTTCCCTTCTCTTCCAGCCCCAGACTTCTACTCCATATAGTGCCCCTGATTTCACCAACGAATCCATCAAGAGTAGTCTTTTCCGCAGGCCTTCTATCTTCGCCCTCTTCATCACAGACCAGACCACATTCACCGCCATTTGTGCCTTCCCAGCCATATTTCTCACATGTTTTGCCATTCCATTTCTTGTTGCGAACCAGAACCCAAGGTACTTGAACTCCCTAACAGTTTGCACTTTCGTGCCCATGAACTCCCACTTGTCTTCGTCTCTCAGCCGGCCGCCTTTACGGAAAACCATTACTTTGGTTTTGTCCACGTTCACACTCATACCTGTTTTCCGGGTGAATCTTTCCAGTCCCTTAAGCATCTTCTTAAGCCCATCTGCTGATTCTGCTAAAACCGCAATGTCATCCGCATATTTTAACGTGTAAAATTTCTCCTTGCCCATCACCGTTCCTCCGCAATCCCTTCCTTCCCATTCTTCATCTATATCGTCCGTGAATAGATTAAAGAGCACAGGGCTTAGAGGGCATCCTTGTCTGACCCCACTCCTTGTTTCGAAACTCTCAGTTATTCCCTCGCACGAGATTACCTCGTTCGTTGTTAATTTGTAGATCTCTCTAATCATCCGATGCATCTTCCCTTTGATTCCTTTTTCCCATATCTTCTCCAACATTAGCTCCCTATCCACCTTGTCGAATGCCGCTCTGAAGTCCACGAAGGCCACATACAATTTTCCTCCTTTAACCTTCAATCTGTTGTTTATTAGGGCGTTCAGGACGAAAACATGATCTCGTGTTCCTCTACCCGGCCTGAATCCTGCCTGGCTCTCCCTCAGAATCCCGTGCTTCTCTATCCAGCGTCTCAACCTGTTCGCCATCATTCCTGCAATTAATCTATAGCCGACGTCCAACAAAGAAATGCCTCTGTAGTTGCTCGCCAGACTCTCATCTCCCGCCTTGAAGATTGGGTAGAGTCTCGCCCTCTCCCATCCTCTCACTATTTTTCCTTCCGTCCAGATTTTGTCAATTATTTCTCTGAATTCTTCTTTTTTCCACAGTCCCACCGTCTTTAGAAATTCTATTATCAATCCATCCTCCCCTGCCGCTTTTCCGTTCTTACTTCTTCTCAAAGCCTTTTCCAGTTCCCGTCCGCTCACCTCTGCCTCGAGCTCTGGGTCGTTTGACGGTTCTTCCCCCCATTCTTTTTCACGTTCCTTTCCAGGTACTTGAACGTCCTCTCCACCGCCTAGTAGCATGGCGAAATGTTTTATCCAGTCTTCCTTTTTTATTTCCTCACCTTTCCTCTTTTTCCTCGGCCTAAAATCTGCGACCGCTGCCCACCATTCCGTCATGTCTCTGCTGTCTTTTATTCTACACCATCTCTTCTCAAACCAGCTCTTTCTGGCTTCGTCGTAAACTTCCCTCAACGTCTTCTTTTCCTCGATTGGCTCTTTCCTTGCACTATCGCTTCTAGTTCGACGAAAAGTTTTCAACTTCTTCCATACCAGAGCTCTCTGCTCCCTGCACTCCTTCTCAAACCAACTGTGGTCGCTACGCGAGCCATTTAGCTTTTTGGTTAAGCCCGTTTTTCTTGCAGCTGTCCATATGGCTCCTTTCAGAGAAATCCACTGCTCCTCTACCGTGGTGCCTTCTTCTGTTTTCCAGTTCTGCTCCAATTCTCTCCCCAGATCTTTCGCTTTGTCTGCTTTCCATATCAATCTTTCTTCTCCTTGCCCCGGGTTTCCTGTGTCGCGTCCCGCAGTTTCCGGATCCATCCCATCCTTCATGTTTAGAGTTACGACGACCGGCAGGTGGTCCGACTCGACTCTGGATCTGACTGAAAGTTTTTTGATTCTATTATCCTCCCCATTCTCAACTTGCAAGATCAAATCGAGAACCGAGGCTCCTCCCGCGCCAACATATGTCAGCTTACCCGCTTCATCTCCCCGCATTCTACCATTCAAGACCGTTATACCGTAAGTTTCACAAAATTTGAGGAGCCGGCGCCCTTCCGCGTTAACTATCTCGTCTTCCGACCTTCTCACTGTTACCAGATGCTCCTCACCCTTTCTTACTATGACCCCCTGCTCGTTACCAATTCTTGCATTCAACTCGCCCGCAATAATTACACTAACTCCACTCAGAATACCTTTCTCCACCCAAGCTCTTAACTTCCCTTCAATGGCCGCGAATCCTACATTATTATAAACCGATATTACCCAGGTTTCGTTTTCCCCGCTTCCTTTTATTTTAATGGTCAAGCCAAATTCCCAAGCAATTACTTCACAGTTATTTTGCAAGTTTTTCCTGATCCCCACTAAGATACCTCCACTGGCTCTGCCAGCTCTCTTCACTCTCTTCGCTTCCTTTGTCCACCATTTAACGCCGCCGTTTCAATTTTTTATTATTTTCCCCTCGCTTTTTTTCTCTAGCCAAGTTTCTTGCAAAATGATAATTTCAAACCCCTTTAGAAATGCCCAAGTTTTCCAGATTTTACCCAACCCGGCAATATTCCATGTTATTAATTTAATATCCTTCTGGTCTCTCTTCCCTTTCTTTCCGAAACGACCCTTTAATCAGCTTACCATCCCTGTCATTCCAGATCCACCAAATTCCGTCTCTGCATATTTTCTGGTAACCTACCCTTACTTCTATTCCTCTCCTGTAAAGTTTGTTAGCTTCGCTCTCCAACCATCTTTGAACCTCTATTTCTCTATCAGTCAAAAAGTCGTTTATCCATACATCAGATCCCTTAAGATTACCTCTTTTCCTCATTATTTCTAGTTTTACTTCCATCGAGCTCAGACCAATTAGGTACCCTTCCCGGTTTCTGCCTATGCTTTCGATTTTTGGCAGGATCCCGAATCTCTTCTTTATCCACCACGCGATGTCTTGCACAGTCTTGGCGTCGCTTCCTGTCGTCCTGAATCCTTTGAGCAGTATTCCTTTTTTATTTCTCCTCCTCTGGGTCATTTCCCGGTCCATGTCGTCCGCCGTCATGGGAGGTGGTACAGGAAGTTCAGGGGGTTCCGTCCCTCTTCCTTTTGTTGTACCCCGGGTCAACGCCCGACTATTCGGGGAATGCGCTTACTCAATAATCGCGGAAGAAGCGAGCGCGCGACGTATTTCGAAACACGGAAGTAACAAATAGCATTTAAGAAATTAGCAAGTAATTAGCCGAGTCAGCTATTGGGAAATATCGGAAACGCGAAAGCAATAATTTGTTTAAACAATTGCAAAATAGCTGACATTGTAAAAATTAAGCTGACATGCCTACTCTTACCCCTATATAAGAGACCACGAGCAGGCATTCAGCAGTCTGATTTTAATCTGAACAACGTTACGGTTAGTTAGTTATACCGTAAAACATACTCTCTTCGGAAGGAAGATAAGCGTACAGAGTGTACTACACAACTATTGGTAAATAATCTTGAATAAACTATTGTAATTAATATTGATATAATAAATCGTGCTTTTTTAATTTACTTGGGTTTTAACCCTTTTCTGGATAAATCCCGAAACCTTAGAGCTAACAGCTCCCGCAGTACTCAGAGTAGCTAACTGAGCTTCTGCGGATATAACATTGGTGGCAGCGGTGGGATATCCAGAGTGAATTATTCAAATAAAACCACTAAACCCACGATTAAAAGTAACAAGCAATCGCTAAAACCAAGTTGTGAAATCTCCGCGTAGTGCGGTAAATTGCGACTCTCCACGAGAGAGAGAGTTCCGCAAACCAAGGTCGAGCATCGTCGACAAGAGTTCGGGCGGACCACGGAGGCAACCAGGGCCAACGTGGGCATCCCGTTATTCAGGAGAGATAACGGAAGAGAGTCTTCGCGGATCACTGCAGGATCCACGGAGAACGTCGCCAGACGCTGGGACGTATAAAAGGGAGCCTAGAACCCCGAGGGTTAGACGTCAACAACAGAAGGGCATCCCGAAATGTGGAAGGTTAACGCACTGTGAGTGACTTCCATTATCTTACGTAACAAACAAAGAAACACGCAGCCTTGTCGGAACCGGTGCACCCGCTACCGAGTACCTAGGAAAATTTAGTGGAATACCTAGCCCGCGCACCGGTCGAAATGAGTACGCACAGCACGCCACAAGGACATCCGGGGCACGAACAGGATCCGGGGGCTGACGCGCTGCGAGCCGCGGGAAGCCTTGAACGGGTTCTGGGAGAAATCGCGGACCAATCCCGACAGGGACCCAGCGACAGCCCCCTCAGGGATTTGCTGCGGGAACGGGAGGGCACCGCGAGCCCGATGGCCTGGGTGAACACCCAGAGAGGATCTTCGTTCGGGGATAGAACCGGATGGGAGGACGTCAACGTACGCATGTTCGCACCAAGGCAGGGTGAAGTTACCCCAGCCATGGTTACCGACGAAATTAACCGTATGCGGAGCGCGCAGCGCGGACCGGCAGCCCCCAACTGGGACATTGAAAATGGGGTACTGGGGTCTGCGGAGGAGGTAGGCCAAGGGATACCGAACTTCGCCCAGCCAGCCTCCCAAAAGGCCCGTCGGACCCTCTTCCCCACGCTCCAGCCCGTGGACGAGGGGGAAGAGTCTGACGATCCCTCGCAAGGGCGCGACCGGACCGATGCTGAGGATGCGCTGGGGCAACGGGTCGCTCAGCTGGAACAGCTGATTCAGGAAATGGGCACGCAGATGGCCAAAGAGCGATCGGCGGTAACGCTTCAGTCAGCAAAGCACGCGCATGAAGATTCCACGACCGAGCGACTCACAGCCATGGAAGAAACGATGAGGAATTTTGTCCTGGAGGGCCAGGGTGGCCGACAAAGGGGACACCCCCCCCCCCCATGCCACCCCCCCAAAACATTCGCCACCTCGTCACCAAAGTAGGGTGACGATGGCGGATGAGGATGGACCGGAATACTTGGACCTCGGTTCCGCCCTTCGGAACATTAAAACGTTCGATGGGAACGATCCAACAAAACTTGACGGTTTCATATTATCCTGCGAAGCCATATGGGGCATGGTAAGACCCAGACAACGGTCTACTCTTCTCTCGCTGATACGGAGCAGCAAATTAGAAGATCGAGCGACGCGGGAAATGCGCCACAAGACGATCATAACGTTAGACGATCTACGCACCGAGCTGGAAGCATTGTACGGGAAACGCGAGTCTCTCGCCTCCCTGCAATACCAATTTTGCACGCTACGTCAAGACGCAAAGGAAAACGTCTCGGCGTATGCTACACGGGTGGAAACCCTCACAGTAGAGGTCATCGAAAAACTGTGCGAAGGAGCCGACCAACGTGGCGCCCGTGCCATAGGCGAAGCAATCCGAAAAAGCGCACAGATGAATTTCGAAAACGGGCTAAAAAAGGAAATTCAGACCATCGTTCGTTCCCGTAATTACCAAGGGCTACACGACTCCGTCGTGGGGGCCATTGAGGTCGAAAAAATGACCTTAGGGCGGCCAGGAGGGGCACGTCCTAATGGGAGCGGTAACGGCGGTGGCAACTCTCGACAGTCGCACGGCGCGGCAGGGGAGAAAAAGGGCGCCTGCTACACCTGCGGGAAAACAGGGCATCTGGCGAAAAATTGCCGATCCGGTAGGCAAAGCCTCCCGGCGCCTACACAGAAGGAGGTGAACGTCGCGAGCATTACGTGTAATTATTGTAAAAAAACCGGTCACTTGTGGAAAGATTGCCGGTCACGTAAGCAAGCGGAAAATAAGAAAAATAAAAATAATAACAGCAAAAAATCCGCTGAGCCGAAAAAAGAACAAAACGACAGACAGCCGCCGCAGGAAGGAACCGTAGGGGCATTCCGGGTCGACACGGTCACCGCCACGAACCGGCCCTTAAGGGGGGCCAATATCTACACCATCGAGGCGAAATCATCCTCGCCGGGACGGACAACGATTACAGGGCTGCTGACAGTGGCATCGTTCCGAGGGAAAAATCATCGGGTACCAAACGAACCCCTTAAGGGGGTCAACGTCTATGCGGTAGAGTCGCCGGGACCACATGCGTCGGCCAGCGACTTCCACATTAAATCTCCGTCTAGTATCGAGGGTATGCTGACACTGAAGGCCGACACCGGGGCTCAAGTGAGCCTAATACAGGAGGACGCGTTACAAAACGATACGCCCGCTGAAAAAACGGCGGTCGCACTGACAGGGCTCGGAGGTGGCTCACTAAATGCTTACTACGCCGCCCTTGTCGAGCTCGAAACCCCGAACGGGTCCGTGAAACATTGGTTTCACGTAATACCTCGAAATCTCCAGATACATACGCACGGTCTCCTCGGTATGGACTTTATCAGGGAAAAACAGGTCGACATACTCAGAGGAGAAACTATAAGGATCAAAGGGCATTGCATGCCTCTCGTGGACGGAAGTTTGAGCATAACTTTGCCGCCACGGAGTGAAAGTATTGCGTATGTATCAACGCTAAGCACCGACGAAGGAATCGTCGAGCGACGTAATGTTTCCGAGGGCATTATACTCGGAGCATGTGTGACCTCGCCTCAAGGCCACAGCTGTGTGGTAAGCCTTGTAAACACAACGGCGGAATACGTCCGCGTCGAACGACCCGCCGTGATACTCGAGCCGCTGGCCTCGGCAGAGGAACTGCCCGGCGCGCCCGCCACCACGACTCGCGGAATCTGCACCGTCAGCGCGGGAGCGAGCGGCACGCGGCTCGAGAAACTACGAAAAGAAATAGATACCTCACACCTTAACCAGGAGGAAGCGAGCTCGTTAACGGAAATATGCGACGAGTTCGCGGATATATTCCATCTCGAGGGGGACCAGCTGCCCTGCACCAACATGGTGGAGCACAGCATCCCCCTCGAGCCCGGGGCACGGCCCGTAAAGGTACACCCTTATCGCTTACCGGAAGCGCACAAAAGGGAAGTACAGGAACAAATGAAAGGGATGTTAAAGGACGGCATTATTCAACCAAGTCAAAGCCAGTGGAATGCGCCGTTATTAGTCGTCGCCAAAAAACCTGACGCAGCAGGAAAAATAAAAATGCGCGTGGTCGTGGACTTCCGCAAACTGAACGAAGTCACCGTCGGCGACTCATACCCGCTACCGCATGTCGCAGAAATATTAGACCAGCTGGGTCGAGCACATTATTTTACGACGCTCGACCTTGCCTCCGGATTCCACCAAATTCCGATGGCGGAAGAGGACAGGGAGAAAACGGCATTCTCCACACCTCAAGGGCATTTCGAATACACGCGCATGCCCTTTGGCTTAAAAAATGCTCCACCGACCTTTCAACGGTTAATGAGCACCGTACTCGCGGGGCTCGAAGGGCCCAAATGCTATGTATATCTCGACGACATAGTAATATTCGGAGCCAGCCTGGCGGAGCACAACGAACGGCTCCGCGAGGTATTTGGACGCTTAAGGGAAGCGAAACTGGCCCTTCAACCGGCAAAGTGCCGATTCCTACGATTAGAAACCCGCTATCTCGGGCACATAATTTCGAGCGAAGGAGTACGCCCGGATCCAGCTCTAGTGACCTCCGTACGGAATTTTCCGACCCCCCGAAATGCCAAGGGCGTGCAGTCCTTCCTAGGACTGGCCGGATACTACCGTAAATTTATCCAAGACTTCTCGAAGGTCGCCAAGCCCTTAACGGAGCTAACGAAAAAAGATGTTAAATTCGAATGGATGGCGAAGCACGAACAGGCCATGGAGGACCTGAAACGCGCCCTTACGACCGCCCCCGTGCTCCAGTATCCGGACTTCGAGAAGCCCTTTGTGGTTACCACCGACGCCTCGGACAAGGCCATCGGGGCCATATTATCGCAGGGGCCAATAGGCGAGGATCTACCGATCTGCTACGCCAGCCGAACGCTAAATAAAGCCGAGCAAAATTACACGACTACGGAAAAAGAACTTTTGGCAATCGTATGGGGAATTGCACAATTTCGCCCATACGTATACGGCACTCGGTTCACCGTAGTAACCGATCATAAACCACCAACGTGGCTATTCAGTGTCAAAGACCCTGGGTCGAGACTCATGCGCTGGAAAATAAAATTATCGGAGCATGAGTTCGACGTGCAGTATAAGGCGGGTAAGCAAAATACCAACGCGGATGCACTCAGCCGCATATGTGTGGTAACACGGTCACACGCACACAAGGCGACCGAGCAAGTATGCAGCAACACGGACAGCGACGGCGAGACTCGCCCGCACGAAGCAACGGTCAGCCAGGAATACGAGTCCGCGAACGGTCAGCCCGACGCGCCGCGCGAAAAGGAGTACGAAGAAAACGGGTCAGACAGCAACTGTCCCAGCGAGGAGGAAAAAAACAAGATACTCCACGAGCATCACGATGCGCCTCTCGGGGGGCATCAAGGAGTCACGCGAATGCTTGCAAGAATAAAATTAAGATACTCCTGGCCTGGAATGCGAAAAGATATAGAAGCGTATGTGGGCCGCTGTGACAAGTGCCAGCGCAATAAAATTCGTGCGGCAACAAAGGCGCCGTTAGTCATCACCGACACACCGACTCGGGCCTTCCAAAAATGCGCCATGGACATCGTAGGCCCACTACCGGAAACAGAAGCGAGAAATAAATATATTCTCACGTTCCAGGACTTGCTGACGAAATACAGCGTAGCCATACCGCTGGAAAACCAGCAAGCAAACGAGGTTGCGAAAGCATTCGCGAAAGAAATAATATGTCGGTACGGGACACCTGAAACCATCCTTACCGACCAAGGCACGAATTTTCTGAGCGCAATCTTTAAGGGGGTATGCAAGTTACTGCGCATAGAAAAAATACAAACAACAGCATACCACCCCGAGTCGAATGGGGCCCTCGAACGCTCGCACAGGACGCTCGCCGAATACCTCAAGGGGTATATCGATGAAGACCAAGGAAATTGGGACGAATGGCTACCTTACGCCATGTTTACATATAACACGACGCCCCACACGGCGACTGGATTTACGCCGCACTGCCTGATCTACGGCGACAACGCAGAGCTACCAACGTCCTTGAAAAGGGAACCCAGGCCCACGTACGCATACGACGATTACGTACAAGAATTACGGGAACGGCTACGCGCGGCCTGGTCTACCGCGCACGATAACCTAAAAGCAGCAAAGGAAAAAGCTAAGGAACAGTACGACCGGAAGGCAAAAGAAATCAAGTTCAAGGTCGGAGACCGCGTATTATTACACGACGAAACGGTGCGCCGGGGACGCTCAGCAAAGTTAACGCCGAAGTGGATCGGACCCTATCCCATCGAAGAGATACACCCGCCGTGCAACTACACCCTCCGCCAAGGACGACGGACGGTAAAAGTGCACGTAGACCGTCTAAGAAACTACGTGGACGAATAGAAAAAAAAAAGAGAGACAAACTCCACAAGACGGTCACCGGGTTTCGACAAGGCTTCGCAATAGGAAAGAATGAAAAAGATAAATAAATGAATAAAATTCCAGGTTACTGGTGATAAGCGCGCAGGCCGCGGCCCATCCCTCGGACCGGCCATACACCATTCAACAATTCGAAAATGCCCCAGGGCTATACTTCGAAAAAGTCGGGACACTATATCCATACACCGACGTCTGGACACTGGCCATACGCATGAATCTAAAAAACATGGCCTTTATGGAGCTACGGATAAAAGCCCAGCTCGACGAGGTTCGGACGAAGTGTGAAAAATTCGGGAGCCCGGACGGACATTGCGCTGAGATGCTGGAACACCTCGTACGACTCTCTGAAAAAATAGAGGAAAATGTGGGGGTTGTGCAGGATCTCATCGGAGTAAAACCGAGCCGCAAACGCCGAGGATTAATCAACGGACTCGGAACGGTGCTGAAGGCCATAACCGGCAACATGGACGCCGACGATGGGGAACGGCTCGAAGCAGAAATCGCGACCCTCCGCGATACACAGGATACGCTAAAGGAAGGCATGAAAAAACAACTGCAGGTCGTAGAAACAACGATCGAAATGTTCAACGAAACCTCGCAAGCATCACAAAGAAATCTACAAAAATTGTTCACCATGGTGCACACCGTAGACGGTTATTTCCAAAACCGAACCGACGCATTACGCGACAGACAACACTTCGACGAAAGCCTGACGTTAATCGAAGCCTCTGTCGAAGCATACCTGCGAGAGGTAGATAAAATGACAGAATTATTCTCCGAGGTGGCATCCGGCACAGTGAGTGCCTCAACCGTGACCCCAGCCACACTCACGAAATACCTGACGGAGGCATTGCCACATCTACCAAGAGGACACAGCTTCCCGCGTCCCATCGCGCGACCTAACGCGGCAGCCATACTCCGCCTGGCAACGGTTCGAGCTTACCGGAAAGAGGGAGTGGTAACGCTCATCCTGGAAATTCCCCTTATTGGATCATCCGAATACAACCTAAATTACGTGTATCCCCTCCCGCGGAGGGGAAGCAACAACACATACTATTACATAGATACCACGGAGGATCTCGTGGTAGTAGACCGGAAGAACCGGCAATACATTCGGATGACGGAACGCGACCTCAAAGCCTGCAAGACCGCCGACGACAAATATTACTGCAAACCCCGGCACCCCGTCATGGCGATCACCGAAGACGCGCCATGCAGCATACGATTATACATCGAGGGTGCGGTAGGTCACGGACAACCGTGTCCGAAGAAAATCATATTCCTCACACATACTGTCGTGATGGGTATGCGTCAGCCAGGGCAATGGCTGTACATAGCGCCGAGCGAAGAGACGGCGAGCATCGGCTGCCAAGGAAAGCCGACGCAGCAGGAAATATTACACGGCGCGGGGCTAGTGACCCTCCAGGAACGATGCACGGTCACCACAGCGGCCTTCAAGCTCGAGACGGTGCGGCGATGGAAGCAGCGGATAAACGACACCTGCTATGTGCCGAGCTACAACCTTACCCTGCTCCCCGCCGAGGCAGAAGAAATACCGAAGACGATACGCGAAAGCCGAAAAACAACGCTCGAGCACGCAGCAACCAATCCGCAAGAATTAAACGACGTCGGCACCCAAATAAGGAATATGCAAGAAAACCTGGACCGAACCACCACGCACGAAACGAGGAATCCCACGTCGCTATACCACGTGGTAGGACAATATTCCGTAGGTGCGGTCGCCCTCTTCGCACTTGCCGGCTATATTATCATCAATGCCCTGTGTCGAAGGGCGAAACCAGAGGCCATACGCCTGCCCCGTGCCGCTTAACCTAATCTCGCCGAATAAAAAAGGGAATTAACGGGAAAACACACAAAATACATTAAAATATATTTATTTCCCCGAAAAACATAAAATATATATACACAAAAAAAAGGGAAAATATAAGTCCCAACGAAGGGAAGCAAGACTCGGTGGTCAGTACCACTCGGCCCGACGCCAATCCATCTCGCCCCGCTCGGCACGCCATATCCGCGATATCGGGTCCTCGTCGTCCTCGACCTCCGACTCCGAGTCCGAGGCACCCGCCGGCCGATAGCCCGACCCGAGACCCTGGACCGGCCACACATCGGATACCGGTTGGGAAGGAGTCGTGACGCCAAAGTCGACACCGAATGTCAAGCCGCCGTCCCAGGGGATCAGCGTACCCGACTGCGGCCCAAAATCCCCAGCGGTGGGCGGAGGCGAGTCCTCGATGACGACCGAATCGGTCTCCGAGAACAAATCCTCGTCAAGGAGATCCGAAAACGAATCACCGTCGAGGAGATCAGAAAATGAATCCCCGTCGACGAGATCGGACAGCGAATCCTCGTCCGAAGAAACCGAGGATGACCGGAAGGAACCTCCATCGGCAGATGATTCCCCATCGGAAACCAGGTCGATGACCTCCGGCTCAGGGGAAGCTGCCGACCCAGTACCAACGTCCCCCACGACCTCGACGATCTCAACCTCCGGGCTCGGTGAACGACCGGGCGCAGCCTCCGGGCTCTCCTCCGGGCTGTAGGATGCCTCCCAACAGCATAGTGCAACACGCCTCCTCTGAAAAAAAAGGAGAAACGGAGATTTCAAAATCGCCCAAAGCAAAAGTCCCGGGAACAAAAAAAAAAAAAAAAAAAAAAAAATTTCGTCTAAGAGACTTACCTTATATGCTGGTGGATCCATAACGACAGAACGAATTGAAGCCGATAGTAGTCGTAGTCACAATGCACGGAAAAATTGCGAAACGCCCAGCTAATATAGGCACGAAACGTCGTGCTAAGCACTTCACCGGACATCCACCCGCCATCCTCAGCAACTTCGGGGGCCGCTTCCACGCTACACTGGCTGCGCATATTCCACCGTTTAATAAATAACCCAAGAAAAGCCTAAAAACGCGGGGCACGGGGTACATTAAAAAATAAATCTCGCCGGAGACGAGACGAAAAGAAATTGTAAATTTCTTTTCCTCCTTAGGGGAGAGGGATGTTGTACCCCGGGTCAACGCCCGACTATTCGGGGAATGCGCTTACTCAATAATCGCGGAAGAAGCGAGCGCGCGACGTATTTCGAAACACGGAAGTAACAAATAGCATTTAAGAAATTAGCAAGTAATTAGCCGAGTCAGCTATTGGGAAATATCGGAAACGCGAAAGCAATAATTTGTTTAAACAATTGCAAAATAGCTGACATTGTAAAAATTAAGCTGACATGCCTACTCTTACCCCTATATAAGAGACCACGAGCAGGCATTCAGCAGTCTGATTTTAATCTGAACAACGTTACGGTTAGTTAGTTATACCGTAAAACATACTCTCTTCGGAAGGAAGATAAGCGTACAGAGTGTACTACACAACTATTGGTAAATAATCTTGAATAAACTATTGTAATTAATATTGATATAATAAATCGTGCTTTTTTAATTTACTTGGGTTTTAACCCTTTTCTGGATAAATCCCGAAACCTTAGAGCTAACAGCTCCCGCAGTACTCAGAGTAGCTAACTGAGCTTCTGCGGATATAACACTTTCTCCCCGATGTTTCCCTCGGACGTCACGTCAGAATTTTTTTCCCGCCTGTGGATGCCCTGCCTATGTCGCTGATTTTCTCTCGGATCCGTGGATGCTACGCTGACTGTCTCCAAACTCATATCGTCTAGCCCGACCGCCTTCGATTTCTGTCCTGCATTAGACAACGGCGGCTCCACACTATCTTCCTCCTTTCGATAGTTCGCCCCTGTGAGGTTGTGTATTATGCTTAACAGCAGGTGCCGTTCCTCGTCCCATTGTTTCTTGTCCAGCTCCTGCTGCTCCCTAAGGGCCTTCAAAGCATTTTTTTGGTCCATGGTATCGCGTTCTCTCTGCACACACCACTCACACTGGCTTCCCTCCTCCGCGTCGCACTCTTCTTTGATTTTATTTATTTCTTTCTTCCACCACTCTTTCATACCTTTTTCCGACTCGGATATCAGCCATCTCATTGAACTTTTCATCCTTCTTTCCGCGTACTTTCTCTGTCATCCATCCTAGTACGCTGTTGTGCGCCATGTCCTCCGGAGCCGTTGCATTGTTGTTATTTTTGTCGCTCAGCTCCCATTGATCCGAGGTGTTTCCCCCACTACCCAACTGTATTGCATCTTTATTTTTGATGCCACACACCGTAGAATCCGACAGGTTTCCATCACCACTGTCGCTCAGCGTACCCCCGTCTACGGCTACACTCGCGGGGTCATCCGACTCCTCCGATGCTTCATCGTCGTTTACGATGTCCGTCACCCGTTTCGGCATGGGCGAATGCCCCACTGCTCCTTTACTTAGGAAAGGGTCAATCCCCTTGTCTTTTACCACGAAGTGATCCAGAGTTTTTACTCCCTCGCTTTTCTTCTCGGCTGTCACTTTCCGTGGCCTACCACGTGGCTTCGTCTCGATAGCCGTCGCCGCCATTTTCCCGGCGCTTCTACTCAAAGCCTTCACTCTATCTCCTTGGCTCGGTAAGACGCCTTCCTTCCTTTCCAGCCCAGTCTTGCCTGGTGGCGCCATCTATGCTTTTTGCTATCCAACCAAACTATCGTCCACGATGCCAAGCAGCCCTAACCTCTTTCTTTCCCAAACGAGGTTACTTTCCTCACCTAGACCACTTTCCCACTAAATATCCTTAAACCCACACTTCCACTTAGAGTTCAATGATCCTCCTTCACCTTCAACTCATTAATTGACTCTTCCACACCGATTTTCTCAAGATAACTTCCAGCTTTTGATCGCTCAATGCTGCGTACGTACGCTCGCCTTCACACCCAAACCGGAAGTCTTCTGTCCCCTTGTATATTTACTCGAGAGGGAAAAAAATTATTCGGCGCGGGTACGAGGGTTTTGGCCCCGTCTTCTCGTTTGCTATTGGAACTTCGAGGGTTTTGTCCCGGTTCCTTCGATTTTCCTTTGCTACGTCGTGGGTTCTGTCCCCTTGTATATTTACTCGAGAGAAAAAAAATTATTCGGCGAGAGTACGAGGGTTTTGGCCCCGTCTTCTCGTTTGTTTACTTTTTATTTTTATTGAGTTTTTTTTTCTTTATTTTACTATTCCTATAGTTATTATTATTACTATTATGATTTTCTTTTGATTATTGTTAATAATTTTTTTTTTTTTTTTTTTTCTAATTTTTTTTTCCTTCTTCCTTTTTTTTATTATTATTATGTATATATTTTTCCTCCTTTTTATAGGTTTTATTACTATGATTATTTTTTTTCTTTTTATTCTTACTAAATTTTCCCCCAACCAACTAATTTTTTTTTATATATATATTTATATATATATATATATTTTTTTAATTTTAATTTTAATTTTTTATTTAATTTGATTTTAATTTTTTTACTTTTATCCTTATATATATATATTTTTTTTCGTTATTATGATTTTGAGTCTTTAACTTATTGTTATTATTACCCCTTTTTTTTTATCTTTTCGTTACTTTTTTTTTCACTCTCTTTTTTTTTATAACCTTTTTCCCTTTCCGTTAATTCATTATTCTTCCTTCCATTATTTATTTATTTATTTAGTTATTTGTTTTTCCTTGTATCTGCCTCCTTTTTTTTTTCAGCTCCTTTCATGTTTCAACCCTAGGACCCATGGGGTACTTTACCCATACAGAAAAATGAAACGATTTTAACGGGTCGTTAAAAGGAAGATGTACCGGAACTTCGTTCCCTCCTTTCCCTCCTCCTTTTTTTTGGTTGATCCATTTCTCTGGATCCCGCCAGGTTCAGTAATCACTCCCCCGTCTTTACTGGGGTCGAGTTATTCATTAGTTTGTTTTGTTTTACTTCCTACTTCTCCTTTTTCCTCTTGTCGGTTCATTTCCTTTCCGCCTCTTTTTTTTTATATGGCCGTTTCCATTGGTTTCCCTTCCGTGGGTTTTGTCATTGCTACTAACATAGCTCGAATTTTCAAAAGGGTTAATCTTAAGGCGAACATTTCCATAGCTAAATCGTCAATCCCGAATTGGACAATTATGTTTGGCTTTTCCGAGGCCCAGAGTACCGTGATTATGCTTGCATGGATTGGTTCCTCGTAGTGTTTTATGACTTCGAGTTTTGCGCCTAGTTCTGCCAGGGTTTCTTGCGTAATGGTGACGTATTCTTGTGCGTCGCTATACGTAATATGCTCTTCGTTTCCCTCAATTTTATTTAGTATCATTTCTATGATTGTATTAACTAACCGCGTGGCCTTGTCTTGCCATATCTCGGCTAATGTTTCTGGTGATGAATTTTCCGTCTGTTTATTGCTATGTTTCTTTACTACCTTCGTTCTAGTGGTTCCCCTAGTATCTATCGTTTTGTTACTGTGTGTTCCCTTGTCTCCCTGATTCGTTTGAGGTCCGAGATTTTCCGTTGGTTTTCCCGTTTCTTTTGCCTTTGCCTTGGTTGGTCCCCATATAATCGTGTTGGACAGTTCTAGTTGTTCATGGTTTGACATTGTCACTGTTGTTGTCGGGAATTCTGTAATTCGTTATGTTATAGTTATGTTTAGTTGTGAAGTATAGGGGTTTTAAAGATGATTTTTCCGTTTGCTTGGGTGTTTTTATAGTAAAATAGGGAAAAAAAAGAATGTTTATTTGATATTTTTCGTTATTTTTCTCCAAATTTCTTGCTTTTACTCTCTAGCTTTCCAAAGCGTGCGCTGATTGGTTATTCTTGTTTCTGTTCCTTCGAAACTTTTCCGAGCTATTGGAGGTTTCTGTCCCTCTCTTCGCGTGATCCTCATTGGTAGCCCGGGGAGAACGATTGTTACGCTATTGGTCGGCCAGGTGATGTCTCTGCCCGTAACGGTTTGGTCATTTTACTTCCTCCCTGGTCATGTTGCCCGTAACTCAATCGTTTGGAGTTGTTTTTATTTCCCCCCCTCGATTGTGTATATATAGGTATTGCAGTGGATTGTTTCCGACGGATTTTCCTCAATTCATGTAAAGAATTCTTTCCTGCTTCTCTCTTTTTTTTAAAATATATTTTCATTTATTTTATTTTTTTTGTGTTTTTTTTTTTTATATGTATTTTTCGTAAGTATTTTTATGAGTGTATTTTTATATTTACTTATTATCGTTTATTTCTTCCTTTATTATTACTATTATGTAACTATATTCTTCCTTGTTTTTTTTTTTTTGTCTGTACTTGGTGATCCCTAATTCCCGAAAGTATTTTCTTTGCTTTGTGGGGGAGGGAGAGCTTTCGGCTTCCTTGGTTTGTTTCTCTCGTCGTCCTGGGGAAAGGGTTCGGTGATGATTCCTCGGTTGATATCGAGTTTTTTACATATTTCAGCGAGTTCCTCTACGGTCATGGTTCCGGGTTCGGGCAATACAGGGCACCAACTGAACCCCTGAGGCTCTGCTTCCTCCCATCTCAGTGTTCCCCAATCTGGGTCAACCGGTGACTCGCCTGGTGCCAATCCCTTGTAGGGGCAAGGATATCCGTACTCGCTGTCGGAATCGGAATCCTCCTGAGCATGATAATTAAAGATTCCATAGCCTTGGCTTTCCAGGCGTTCCGGATCTTGGCCTTTCGGAAGGATGGTATCGCCTTTCCATTCGTATTCGACTCCTCCAAGCGTTGTCGGCAAATGCGGGTTTTTACTTAGTATGAGTTTCCAATTGTATAGTGCTTCTTGCGTGAGTCTTCTCCACTCGGGTGGCACCCATACTTCGAATTTGTATTCCTCGATTCCATCGAGTCTGATTTTCCAGTAGCAGAAAACCTTTTCCATTCCCTCTATGAGTTTATTAGGAGGGCGGCGATTTATCCTTATTGGTAGATTTTTCCCATCCGAGTACTGGAGCCGTGGTTTGTTCCAGTAGGGAATTTTTTCGAAACATTCAGGCCATCCTTTGAGCCCAGGAATCGGGATTTCTTGTGCCAACTGTCCCGCCGGCACCAGAGCGTGTGGTAACCACTGGTACGGTGTGCCGCCAAGGGTTATGTCCTCGTAGGGGTCATCACGCAGTTGATTGATCCAATTATCCAACGTTCTTGGACTGATTGAGCGCCATTCGGGTGGTACGAATAAATCAACTCTCTTTTTTGGTATCTCCAAATAGAAAGCGATTTTCCAATAGCAGAAAAGTGCCGCCGTGCCGGGGACCAAAACGTCTGGCCTCTTCCGGTTGACGCAGATCCAGAGTGTCTCCTCCGTACTGTCCACGTGTATTGGTCGGCACCAATTGTAAGCGTTGCAGTGGCAATGGTAGAGCGTCATTCTTGACCTATTGTATTTTTATTTCGTTTAAATTAATGTTATTTCCTTTTCTTTTTGTATATTTTACAGATACGTGTTTTTTTTCTCTTTTTTTTTTATTACTTTAGCACTACTTTATTACTACTTTTATGTATTTTTTTTTCTCTTTTTTTTTTTATTAATTTTTCGAATTAACGTTTAAACAATATGTTAGTTGCTTACATGTATTTCGTTCAAATGTGTATATCTATTCCACTTTTCTCTATTGTTAATACGATATTTCCCTATTTATTTATTTATTTATTTATTATTATTATTAATAAATTTTTTTTTTAAATATATATATATATATACATATATATATATTTTTATTTATTTTATATATATTCTTTTTCTACCTTCACCAGAGAATCTGTGGTTAAATATTTCTTGTGCAGCATATTTTCATTCCCTAGCTTAATTGGTTCTTATTTCCTAATTGTGCAAGCCATAGAAAAAAAAAGAATAGATTGTTAGCGTTTTGTAGTTTCCTTTCCTCTGTATCCGTGTCAATTATGTGTTTGTTTTTATTTTCCCGATTGGCAATGGGGGGTCTTTGGCCTTCCATTCCCCTTTTTTTTTCCTCTACTTTTTTCCCAAGGCCTGGAGGGTTCGGATCGTAGCCCGAGTGAGGTCATTGGCCTCCTGAATCATCATTGGCGAGACAATGTGTTCGTACTCGTGGTAAGGGCGGTCAGGAATGATCACAATATTTTTGACGAAAAGGATTTCTTCCTGGCAAAGATCGCACCTGGTTGCGGCTACAGCGCATTTGTAACAGGCCACCGTGTGCGTGCACGGGACATAAATTCCTCCCACCCGGCGTAGCCCGCAATAACGGCATAGGTTTTCGAACACGACGTCGTCGAGCCGGGTACCTGGTGCTACGAAACCCGTAGGGATACACTCCATAAGAGCGGCCTTTTCGAAGTCTCGAAGGGGCGTTCTTTCGAACACTTCGGGTTTGATGGTCTTTTTACAGTAGGACCTGTAACATGCCATTGTGTCGGCTAAAGATGCGTCTAGAGGCGCCTTGCAACTTGCTTTTCGAATGTATTCCTCTCCTTTCCTTGATTTTACGTGTTCGCACTTCCTGTACCAATATGCGTGTTGCTGCCATGGTTCGTCCTGGGCTGCCCATTTACCCAGCAATCCATCGCAGCTGAAACATCTTACTTTGTCTCCGACCCCGAAGTAGTAGAGTCCAGCATCCGCTAAACTAACCGGAGTCTGCGGCATTGCTTGTGGCCAATCTTTGAAAGTTTCGATTCGAGCTTCATAGCTTGAAAAATCTATCTCCTCGTCGTGTTTCGGAATCTCGATGTGTAAAACCTGACTCACTTGGGGGGCTGGCAGGGTGCTCGTCTGAACCCTCTGCGGTCCCTCGTCTCCGCTGGCTCCTCCTTGTGGCTCCGCGCGGTGGATTCCCGTATCTTCGAAGGGTGATGGTGGCGGCGGCAGGGGTGCCTCCCGCTCGGCCCTCGCAGCGGGTGTAAGCGACTCGTTGCTGCCGATATTTGTGTCGAAATTGCCACCGATCGGCGGCCTTCGTATTTCTGTTCCCATTGCCTTTTTCTTTTCTCGAGGAGTGCTATTGTGCTCCGTGCCCGCCCTTTTTATGGCTCCGAGTAATCTCTCCGGCCCTTGTTCCTTCGGGTTGTCTCGGGGAACATGATCAATTGTTAGTAATGGGTTACTTAATAGACTCCGTAGGATGCTCTCCTTTACTGGATTGGGGGTCTGTGTCTCCTGTGCAGGTTCTATATTTTTTTTGATAAAGGAATATACTTTGGGTGTACTGGTTGTAGCAACTTCGCACCTTGCTCCTCCCGAGGGTCCAGCTAGAACTGCTTTTGTTCGTTGTTTTATTAATTCCTCATGGGTGCTTTTAGCGTTATCCGTGCGTATGAATTTACTCAATGTTTCCTCCTGTTTCTTTGAACTTATTGGTATGTTGCCGCAGGGTATTCCGTTAATATAATGGCAATCCTCAGCATCCACCTTGTGCTCGATGAACGGGTCTTCTCCTATTTTCCAGTCGTTTATTTCGACCCCACATGCGAAACAGGAGACATCATCTGCTTGCCCCATGTAGAAAAATCCCGCGGTCGCAAGTTTCTCGGGTTTTATGTACGGCCTCGGCCATCCGATGAAACTAAGTAGCTTCGGCCTCCTCGCGGCACCGGGGATACGCGTTTCTCACTGGTTCTTCAGGGTTCGTTCCGTCTCCTCCGAGGTGCGTTGGCTTGCGGAATTCCCTCACCATTATGCCAAGGGGATGAGAGATTTCTTCACTCGTTCCGGATGAACGACACAAGTTTTGCCCTTCAACTGGATGCGTAAATTTCCTTTTTCTAGAAGTTCCAATACTTCAAATGGTCCAGTGTATTGATCTCCTAATTTTCCCGGTTTTGGTCCTTTAAGCAAAAATATGGGTTCACCAACCTTGAACGTAACGGGGTTCATGCGCCTATCTCGATATTCTTTAGCCCTTTCCTTTGAGGCTATTAAGTTTATTCGTCCGAGTTGTTGAATTTCATGAATTTGCGTTACCAAACGTGTCAAATATTCATCGTACGTGGCAAGCTTATCCAGCTCTTCCAATGGGAAATTTGAAGGAGTTCTGGCTATTTTCCCGAAGACCATCTCGTAAGGAGTATGCTTTGTACCTTCATGCACGTTAGTGTTGTAGTTGTAAGTTGCTAATTCGACCCAGTCGTCCCAGTTGCTTTCTTTTGAGGTGTATTGTTTGAGATATTCGCCGAGGGCGTGATGCGATCTTTCTAACGATCCGTTAGATTGAGGATGAAACGCTGTCGTTCTTATTTTCCGAATTTTAAATAATTTGGAGATTTGTTTCATGAAATTACTTAAAAAGTTTGCGCCTTCGTCGGTCAATACCGCTCTTGGAGATCCGAAGTTGCAAATAAATCTTTTTACGAAGGCTTCGGCAATGGTTACAGCCTTGGCGTTGGGTAACGGGGCTGCCATTGAGAATTTTGTTAGCTGATCTTGCATAGTGAGTATGTACTCATTTCCTTTATCAGTTTTTGGCAAAGGCCCCACAATATCCATAGCAATTTTATCGAATGCTGTGGCGGGAGTGTCGGTGATGACCATGGGCTGTTTGGTTTTAACGCGAACTAATTTTTTTAATTGGCATTGCAGGCATCTCTGTATATATTGTTGAATATCTTGTTTGAGGTTTTTCCAATAGAAATCATGCCGGATTCGGTTGTACGTTTTACTAACGCCTCGGTGTCCTCCGACCGCCGAGCAATGTTTTTCTTCAATTATTTTTTCCTGATCTTCGACCGCGGGTTCCTTAATGAGCCCAAAACACACGATGACTCTAACATCGCTGTTGTTAAATAATAACCGGATTTGAGTGATTATATTTTCCCACGGGACATTACAAATTGTGTTGGATCTTGCTAAACTGATTGTTGCTAGGTTTAATTTTCCAACTAAATCCCTACAGTTTTTTAATGTCTCTACGATATTTTCTAGTATTTTAGTGGGTCCTTCGCCTACTCCGTCGTGTATGGGGAGAGCGAGGTAATATTTGTTGTTTCGTTTCGAAAGTGCTTTTGTCTCGAATAACCTTAGTTTCTTCAGAATTGGTAACTCGCCGCGTTCCGCTAATATTTCCCCGCCTTTATCTAACGGTTTTCCCTGTGTATCCACGAAAAACAGCATACTGTCTTTTCGGGTGTGAAACAGGTCTCGTGATGGTTGAACATTTTTTGCTCGTATTCTTGTCTCTTCACGGTCGGGCATTTTTGTATTTCCGAAGCCGCGGGGCTCCCTGCGGGCGGGCCGATCGTTCGGTTCTTCCCCGCCGGACTCCTCGGAATCACTCGCGACCAACGGTCTGTGCCCGCGTTTTTTTCGTATAGGATTTATTTCGTCCGGCTCTTTGGGAGCGCCGAAAGGATCAGGAGTACTCTTCTTAGACCTTTCTTCCCCGGGAAAAGACTCTTCGTCCTCCGCTTGCAATGTTCGATTCTCTCCCTCTGTTGCCGTAACCTGTTCTACAAAGGTTAACTTATTGGGGGTGGCGAGAGGGCTGAGCGTTGGTGGCTCGAAATGTTCCTCTCCCGTGTCGTCGTCGGCAGATGCCTCTTGAGAGATCTCGGGATTGACGATACCGCGTTCTATTTCAAGGGGCTGGTTTATGGGCCTCGCATAATTCGTTGTTGTCATAGTTATTGCTTCAACATCGTCCGGTAATGTATCCCATGGACAATCCTCCAAATTGTCGAAAGTCGGTATTTCATCGGGGTCTGTTGTCTCGTCGATCTCGTCTTCGTCGCTGTCTAAGGCTAGGTAGTCCCCGATTTCTTGGTCCGTCAACCCTCGTGCTGTTTTTTTCCGAGTTTGGGTGACTGGGTTCGTTCGAATCATAAATATTCCGTCCGGGTTAGTAAAATCCTCCACGGGGTTTCTTGATAGGGCATCCGCATTAACGTTCGTTTTTCCGGCTTTGTATACCACATCGTACTCGTATTCGGCCAATTTTAACCGCCATCTGAGAATTTTAGAGTTTCCGTCCGTCGCGCGGCGAAACCATAATAAAGGTTTATGGTCGGTTACTACTGTAAACTGGCGTCCGTATAGATACGGTCGATAGTGAAGGATGCAGTACACTATAGCAAGTGCTTCTTTCTCGTACGTGTCGTATCGTTCTTCTGTTTTATTTAATGCTCGCGATGCATATGCGCACGGGTAATCGTTGTTAATGGTTCCCTGCGATAATATTCCTCCTATTGCTACCCCGGAGGCATCCGTGGTTAGGATAAAGGGTTTAGTGAAATCGGGGTACCTTAATACTGGTGCCGTACACAGGCTGTCCTTCAATGTTCCGAAGGATTCCTCTTCTTCTATTCCCCATTCGAAATCTGTTTCTTTACGGAGAAGTAGAGTGAGCGGTTTTGAAATTTTTGCATAACCCTCGATGAATGGTCTATAATATCCTGTTAGTCCCAAGAATTGTCGTATATTTTTAATATTTCTTGGTCGAGGAAATTCTCGTACAGCCTCTAGTTTCTTTGGGTCAGGTTTAACTCCATCTTCGCCGATTATATGGCCTAGATACGCTACTTCTTTTTTCAGAAATTCACATTTATCGGGTTGTAATTTCAGATTTGCCGACTCGAGTCTTTTTATTAATTCAGTGTAAATTTGTTCATGTTCTTCCAGACTTCGAGAATAAATGACAATATCGTCTAAGTATACAAATATGCCTTTTCCAAGGATCCCGCTCAGTGTGAGATCCATAGTTCTTTGGAAAGTGGGCGGGGCGTTCCGAAGCCCGAATGGCATTCGAACAAATTCGAAATGGCCTCTAGGAGTCGTGAAAGCGGTTTTATGTCGATCTTCCAGACTCACTTCTATTTGATGGAACCCTGATGCTAAATCGAAGACGGAGAAATATCTTGCTCCTCCTAACTGATCTAAGATCTCTGTGATGTTTGGAATGGGGTATGCGTCTGCGATAGCCTTTTCGTTCAAAGAACGATAATCGAAAACGACTCTCCATTTTTTATTTCCTTTTGAATCATTCTTTTTCGGTACGACCCATACAGGGCAATTATACGGCGAAGTAGATGGTATTATTACTCCGTTTTTGAGCATATCCTCTACTTGCTTTTCTATCTCGTCCTTTGTGCACTCCGGCCATCGATAGCCTCGAGTGTTAATCGGTAAATCGTCCGTTGTGGGTATACGGTGCTGTAGTATCGTAGTATGTGTCAGCGCTTCGCCTGGTAGGTGGTACAAATGGGTGCTCTCCCGCAACAGTTTTTCAATGCTATTTTTTTCCTCTTCGTTTAGTTCGTTGAGTCTTAGTAACCCCTTTATCTGTTCGAGTCGGTCTTCCACTACCGAGCCTGAGAAAGTGAAACAAGGGCTCTCTCTCTCGAAGGGTGGTATTCTACGCGTTGCACCTCGTGCTCCGAGTTTTTCAAAAAGGCCCGAGTTTATGACGAGATAACTTTTATTGTTCCCGGTAAATTCCTGGTTTTTGCTTTCCCTGCCCAACGTTTTCCTGTGATTGTATACTCTGCCTTGTGCCAAAAGTTCTCTATATAGTGTTCCCATACTATCGTTTTGATCATTATATTCCATCGGAATGGATTTATTTAATTCCTCTGTGTTGCCGTTGTTTAACTGTATCCTTGAATGGTTTATTTTGTTTTCCTCAATCTTAATTCCTGATTCCTTTTGCAAATTTTCTCCAATGTTTAATATTTTGGTACTCGGTACACCTGAGTCACCCGATTTTATTTTCTTGGTATCCCATGGATCACTAATGTTTATTTCACTAAAGCCCTTATTCTCTGTTTTCCTTATACAGTTTTCTGGCTCCCCTAGAAAATGTTTATTACTCTTCGGAGATTTTCCATCTACATTACCCGAACAACAATCTTTGTTTTCGTGATAATTAGTACAATTGGTATCTGGTTTAAATAAATCGCTCTTTCCTGTTTCCCCGACTCCTCGCGAGTCGTTGCTTTTTATTCCCCTGGAACCTTTATTCTCTACAACTCCCGTGCAGTTTTCTAGTTCCCCATCGAATCTCACGTCGTTTGATGGTGATTCTATTACGGCTTGATCCCCACAGACATTTTTATCAGTATCCTTAGTACTATCCTGTGTTTTACTTGTTTTTCCCTTTTTTATTACCCTAATCCATTCCGATTTCCTATTTGTTTCAATTTTATTCGTTTCCATTATTTCCTCATTTTTAGACCGACCTTCATTCACACGGCAAAACTCGAACCCATTCCTGGAGCTACCTGCCTGTGTTGGTTTGACAATTTTGAAACCGAGTCCGTGACCCTCTGGTCTCCTCGTTTCTTTTATGGGCTCAGCGCTTCTTGTCTCGTCGCCCCGGGTGTCCTTAATTTTTTTGTCCGAGAGTCTCGCGGGTCCCGATTCCCCCGTGAGCTCCGTTTCTGATTTACAACAATTGATTTTTTCCCTTGGTCCCTGTTTTTCCTTTGTCGCGGAGATTTTAATATCCTCGATTTTTTCATTTAGTAATTCCATAACTGGTACGTGTACTTGTATTGTGTGTAAATTGTTATTCGTTACATGAACATAGGCCTTTCCGTTCTCATTTCTCAACAGTCCGGTTTCTATTGTAACTCCTGGTCCCGCGTTTAATGGTGGGAGATATCCCTCCCTTGTCTCTAAATTTTTTACGCGAATAAAACAAAGTTTCGTGGTTTGCCCTGGTATAATAATTGCTTCTTGACTTGAAAACGGAATTTTTACATCCTGCATTTTTAAACGACGTTTTTCGTAGTCGACTATTACTCGGTTTCCGTCTAAATATTCTGATCCTAAAATTCCTCCTTCGGAGATAGGAAAATCGTTTTTTACTACGTGAAAACTGGCTCGGCGCCCAAAGACTTGAATTGTTATTTGGCCGATTGTGTATATTGAAGCGGCGGTAATTCCATTTAATTGTAGGATCTGATTATAATCGATGAAGGTTTGCGGAGGCACATATTTCTCTTTAATTATATTGGGTCCGGCTCCCGTGTCGACCATTAATATTATTGGTGTTGTAAAGTTGTCGCCCATTAATTCTACTGTGGGGACACTACTTTCTTTGTGTAATTTAACGACATGAATTTTTACAACTCTGATGGGTTCGTGGCTACTGCAGAGATCGTGTGAATCGGATGCATTTGTTGCCCGGTCGCTCCCGTCGCACCCGTGGTCGAGAGACCGCTTGCGTTTCCCGAGGGGTTTCCATAGCGTGCATCGTTCGTTTGCTTAGCCGGGCATTCTCTTATGAAATGTCCGGGTTGTCGGCAATAATGACAATTCCCTATTGGTTTGGGGCCAGTACCGAGTGTCTCGGCATACGTGGCTTGTTTAGCGTTGGTACATTGTGCCTGATTATGACGATACGGGCATATGTATGCACCGTGTCCCGTTCGTTTACAGATTTGACATTTTATGTCCGCGGTTTGTTGAAATTGTAGCCCCTGTGGTACGTTATTTTTCTGGTTTTGCGTTTGCGACATAGCTGAGTTAGCACGTGTCGGGCAGCTGTGTTGTGCCGCAGAAACTCAGGTATTTAATCTGGGTTCTGTGCGCGAGCCGTTGGCTCGTAAGGTTGGGGAAGTGCTCAGTAAAGGGTTGGAACCCAAGTGAAGTACAAACGTATTATTTATTTAAACTGTGTTGAACAATGTTTGTTTAACAATATATTTAATAGGTTTAACAATATATTAATATTACCGGTGATTGTTTAACAATAGGTTTAACAATGTATTAATATTACCGGTGATTGTTTAACAATTGGTTTAACAATATGTCAATGTTATCGGAGATTGTTTAACAATGTTCATTTAACACTATATTTAATGTGTTTAATATTATGTTAATATTATCAGGGATTCACCAGGGTGACATTGTTATATCTTTTATATAACAATGTCCACCGAGAACCTTCGACCGAGGTTCGCTTTTAATGTCCGATTAACGTTCCACTTGACGTTATTTTATCCCTTGATTTTAATGCTCACTTAATGCTTTATTAAGTTAGCCGTTAATGCTTGATTAATTTATATTTCGATACTTCATCGTTGATGCTCGATTACTCCACTGTATGGATATTGTTCTATTTGTGTGTTATCCGATGATACGTTAGTTTAATCGTTGAAGCTCTATTTATGCTTACGTCTTTCCTTTTTGAATTACCAATCGTAGTACAATTTGTACTCTTGTTACACCGACTGGGTTACCGTCTATCGTGCGGTAACCCTTCACGATAAGGGTCCAGTATTCGCACAACCCACTTATCGCGTTTGAGCTTTACTCGTATGGTGTATCTGTAGTCAACCGTAAGAATCAGGAGTTCCGAAGAGACTGATGGGTGCCTGCTCTCGATCCCTTATATACGAATAAAAGAGCAGGCACGTCAGCTTAATATTATTTAGATGTTGATGGTTTACTTCTTTTCTGTAAACAGTTATCTTTCCAAATCCTCGCTTCCTCGAGAACGGGATTTGGAGCATGTTTTTATTTCGACATAAGCGCCTCGGTAATTCCCGAGTCGATGCTCTAATTGCCGAGTCGCCCGTGATTGCTTAACGGCTGACTCAGGTTTTTGGTGACCCTCGTTGCAGCGACGCGCGCTCGTCGCGTGCCGCTGCATACCTCGATATTGCGCAACCGGAGTTGCTCCACGAAAATGCACAATGTTATATAATGTTTATAATGTATTATAATGTTTAATATAGTATAACATTATATTAATTATATATATATATATATAATTATATATAATAATCATATATAATTATATCAATGTTACTGCATCAATTAATTATATTAATTAATGTTACCACATTAATTAATTATATCAACTAATTACTGTCGTATTACTGCCCCCTTAATAGGGTGCTACTACCCTATCCGGGGTACAACATTCCTCCCCCCTAAAAAGAAAAGAAACTTCGTTTCTTTTCGCTCGTCTCCGCCGAGCTTTATTTTTAGGATCTGTGTACCCCGGGTTTCATGTTACTAGAGAGGCCAAATAGTTACAGAAGTGTAAATAGATACAACCACCTACCCAAAAAAAAATTTCCCGGAGTTACTCTAACTCACCCGCACGGGGAAGTATAATATATACTTTTTTTTTTTTTTTTTTTTTACTGTGGTGAAATACGGGGAAGGCCTCCGCCGCTATTGCTTTCTGCTGATGGCCCGGGTCGATGCCCGGTGACTCGACGCGTTTGCACTTTTTAGGCTTTATTAACCGCCGTTCCATTGGCGTTTACGTATTCCGTTTCCGGCCATCGATTTAATCACATCGAATTCTCCAAGGATGAGCTCTACACGCAGCCCGAGCCCACCCGCGAAGGTGAGTACTTTAAATAAATTATTGTAAGAAAAATAAAAAAATTAGTGAATTTTCTAGAATTGCCTTCTTCCTTTCTATAAAAGTTTTTATTCTTTTCCTAAGGAGAGACGCTCCCCGGAATTAACTTTTTATCTTTTCGGATTTCACAGAGGAGGCGTCACCTTTCCCCCGGGTTCGACTCTGAGCCGTCTTACAGCCCTGCGGGAAGCCCGCTGGACTCCGGCTGCTGCAGTCCGGACGTCGAGGCGATCGAGCCGGCCAGAGCGCCCCAAGGGCGGTCTCCTGGGCCCTCTAGATCCCCTAGCCCCGACGTGGAGATCGTGGGGTCTCCCGGGCGGGGTTATCTTCCGGAGAGGATCCGTCCGGTGCCGTCAGCGCCGCTCCCCAGAATCCGCGTCCTGACCCCGGCGGTTATCAACTTCCGGGCTGTCCACTGTCGTGGATTACTCGAAAGGCCCCGGGTAGGACCGAATATTCGTCCAGCAGGAGCCTCTGACTCCGACAGTGAGGAAGAGGAAGATCCAGCGTCCCGGCGGAGACGCGCTGAGCGGGGCGAAATGAATTGGCGCCTCGCCGAATGGTCGTAGCCGCCTTTGTTTGGTGCACCCTTTTCCCCTTTTTTTTAAAACTATTTGTTTTTTCAATTATTGCCATGGTGCACGCGTTTATGTGAAAAATAAATGAATTGCCGAGAATTTTTCTGAGGTTTCCCTGTTTTCTTCCCCTCCTTAGGGTAGTCCCTCAGCGTGCGTTCCCGTTGCAGCCGGAGGTTTGAGTACCTCTGGGGTTGCCGGAGCCTGAGCCGTAGGGCCAGGGTTCCGCGGAATCCGTTTCCCCGACTACGTCATCGCTGCTGCGTTTTTAGTTCGTGAGTTGCTGACTTCGTGCTCGAATTGCAGGTCGGCGCACCCCGCCGCCACACGCAATTCCGCTTCCTTCTCGGCTGACGTCAGCATCATGTTGCGGACGACTCTTCTTTTTTCTACTTCGTTCTCTCTTCTCTTTTTTTTTTTTATTCGTCGGCCACTCTTGGCGGCCGACGCACCCTGGCTCGTCACTGCGAGACACGTACAGCCGTTGCCCTGGCTGTTCCGTTCCTGTATGCGGCGCATGTTTTCGCATGCTTCGGGTTTTCTAGGATTTATTCCCTTTCCCGAGTTTCTTCTTTTCCTTTAGGGTATTTATTTTTTCCCGATGTTCCCATTTTCCCAAAGCCCATTTTTTAGGTTTTTCCCGTCTATCGAGCAGGGTAGGGGAAAGCAGTTACACATGACGTAGAGTTCGTACGTCATGAAGTACGTTCGTTATTGGCCCTAGCAAACCTGTAATTTCGGATGCTGACTTGCACCGAATATTATCCTTGAATCAACGTTAACCTCGGTTCACCGCTCTGCGTTGGTACGGGGTTTTTCCCCAGTTTTTAAATAGCCCCTGTCGGTTTTCCCACACTTTTCTGGATTTTCCAATGTTGCTCCCGGACTGGAAGCTATTTGAGCCAGTCTTATACCTTTTCGAACCGTTCGTGTTCCAACTGCCCCAAATCTGATTTATTTGGACATTCAGTGTGAGGTGGTATCGAATTTCGCATTGTGTTTTTCTCGTCTTTCCTGGGTTGATTTTTCTTTTTGTCTGGCCTCTTTCTTGCGTCGTATGAAATTGCTCAGGATTTGTTCCAGTAATATGTTTAAGCATGGGAGTCATTCACTTGAGATGATCCCTTCCACAGTCAGATACAAATTCCTTAGCTTGCTTAGATTTTCCACTAATATTCCTCCTTGGAACAAATGGGATTTTTATCCCCCGTGTGGCTACACTTTCATCCCAAAGATTCAAGGTTTTAAAGCTTTGTGTTTACTAAAACCTATGGACCAGTCCACCGAATTCATGGCTGGTTTACGACTCGAATTCGTCTCCCTTTTTTTCTTTTAAATGCCGAGCGATTGCCGGAATAAATTCTGCACAATCGCTGCTGGACTTCACATTAACCCACGTGTACTCAAGGTACGTTGAAACGATGCTAGGGTATTACTCAGTTCGGCTGCGGAATGCGCTTCCTTTATGCTCGAATGTCCGCGGTCTGACCGGTTGCACGTATACTCCTGCACGTTGGGCTGACCATCCGCATGACAGTACTACTGACAGTCCGCCGTTCCGGTTGTAGCTCCCTGGCGCTCAGGCGAGCGCAGCCCGCCGCAGGCGATCCCGCTGTTACCGACATCTTCCCTATGGGTCGGAATACCTCACGGCCTATCGTATGCGGAGTGATTCGCACGGAAGTTTTCTTCTCGTCGCCTTTGTCCGGTCTACCACCCCTGAATCCCCTCGGCTATCATCGACGGATTTTTCCTTTCGCTTTTTCCTCTCTATAATACCGCGGTCCCATTTTTTTTTTCCCAAAAAATTTCTTCCTGCTACTTTCCTCTTCTCCCCTTATGTCTTGCTTCGAAGTGCCCCGCGGCACGATTACTCAATCCAATGCTTCTATCAGTAGTGGGGATACATCGTAGATTTCGTATTCTTTTGGGAAAGTATTCTTTAGGAAAAAATATGTCGACCTAGGGATGGTTACGACTGATAATCACCAACTACTTCTACTTTTCCTTTGACTCTATTTTTTGCGTGACTTTGGTGTCGCTATAGATATATAAATATATATGTGGGTATATGTATATATATATATATATATATTGTCTTGCCATCATCTTTTTTCTAACACAGATATTATACTCAAATGATGCGTTCCGTTTTACTCCCCTCTAAATGGGTCTACGGCGTACCGTCCACTCGTAATTGCAAAAAACGTTAACATTGCTACCGGTACCCGATTTCATTTACCTTGCTTCAGGAAGAACGTTTGAGGCAATTAGTCATTTTCGGCATGTTGCCACGGGTGCTCTCTATTCTGCCCTTTAGGCCGCAACTTATGCTCCTTTTTTATCCTTCGAGCTTTCCCTTCAAATATTATTCCCTGGCCGAAAGAACTTCCCTGATACCAACATTTTAAGGGTACCCCAAATGCCTGAAGTGACATGGAGGGGATGCCAACGGTAATTTCCGTTGCTCTCTAATTTTTGGACACGGTAACCATTTTCCTTCCGACCCCACTTCGCTCGAAACTATACCCCGTGGGTCTGTCCATGAACCTCGGAAGTAAAATTCCGGGCTTTGCTGTGTAATACACAGCCTGGTGACTTCGCGCCCAGGCTGCCTATTTTTATTTTTTTATTTTTGCTTTCCGGCTCGGACCGTTTCGACTTTTCCAACGCAGCCGATGATTGCCCGTTTAGATGCTTAGGCCTGGTCGCACTCATCCCGCTAATATTGTCGCGAATTTCCATTCGTGATGTGAATCGAGAACGGTCACGGTTGTAACATCCTTTCTTATGACCAATAATTTTTCCCTGCACCCGAGTGCGATATTGGGCGATATTTTGATCGTATATTTGCTCGTGACCGATTCCCTCAACCTTCACGTCAGGGGTAATTTGTTTTAGGTCAATTCTGCAGGACAGATTTTCATTCTAATTCGTGCGCGTCATCGTTTCTTCGTTAAACGCTTCGCCCCGTGCCAAGGGACGTGCAATGTCCCGAAGCATTTTTAGTCGTAAAAATACCTAACCTCGGGTGAATCGACTGTTATTCAATTCCGTCATTTCCTTGTTAAGGACCGTTACCCTTGCACCCGGTTTTGCGTTCGAGGTAGATAACTATTTCCCATATGCGTTCTGAAGCTCGGTATACGGAATGCTATATATTTCCTCGCGGAAAGACTCGTATTTTGCTGTAGATATTTGCCGGACAAATTTTTCCCTTTTTTAATTAAGCTTCTTTTGGGATTCTAAATATCTCTTCAAGATTCTGAATCGTATGCTCGGAAGGTTTTTGGCCAGCCGCGTCTGGATAATCGCGGTTAGAGTTTTCCTCCCAGGGGTTTCAACAGCTGGTCCGGCAGCTCTACAATATTCCGTATACGTGCAGGCGCTACGGTTTTTACCACCAACATTTTATTATCAATAAGCAAACGGTTTTATGTCTTTTGACCCTGTCACCGAGCCTCTTGATCGGGTGAGGTTATTTTATTTATTTACTTATTATTGCTATTATTTTTAAACTATTTTCCCTCGAACGCGGTAGGTTCGCCTGAATTATTATTTGTTTGCTTACGGACTTTCTCACGTACGATACGGTGCTGTAACGAAAGTCGCCATACGGTAGCGTTTGCCCTAACGCTGCTCGTCGTGGGGTTTGACCTTGACAGTTCTGTTGGCCCATGGCGTCTCCATGCCCCGTGGAATCTCGTGTTGTCTCCTGAGGACCGTTGTCTTCCCTGCGTTGTCCGGCGTTGGACTCACCCCGTGAGCTGGCTGACTGGTACCACCTCGCTGATCGGGATCAGCAAGCGAAGGTCTTCGGTTCACACTTTTCCGAAATGGAACCTCTCGACCGGGTCGGTCAGGCTACTCAGTCCACCCGACCGATATCCGTCGAGCAGGTAACACGCGAAAACGGGTGATGAACCAGCACGGGTAAAAAGATTTTTTTTTTTTTTTTACCCAAACTTGTACATGACGTGACGATCATATCGTACCGATCAATTTACCATAAATCGGGTTATCCGCCGATTTTAAATTTTCTATCGATTTCAGCCTCCTCTATACTCACGCGTGGAGTTCTACGTTCCCGACGCTCTGGGTTTTTCTACCATCAGTTTTCTCAGCCCCGTTCTGCCGTGGTCGTTGCCCTTCGTGGTCCGATTGTTACGGCGGAGATTTACCGCTGCTCTGAATTCCGGAGTCTGAGCCTACACACTTTCCACATATGTCCCGGCCGTTTGCAGTAATTGCATATGATACCTGCCGATTCAATTTTCCTGTTTCGGAGTGTACCCGGTGGGCACTCCCGTGCAAGGTGTCCCACTCGTCGGCACACATGACATTTTTGATTGTGTTTTTTATTCGGGTCCGGGACACGTCCGATAGCGATGAACCCTTCGAGCTTCCTTGCTACCATGGATTTGACCATCCCAGGTGCGTTGTTGCTTTTTTGGGGTCGACGGTTCGACCCTTCAAGTCGCACCATTTCCATCATCTGCTCCAGTTTCGCCAGACGCTCCTCTAAATCAGAGGCTGGCAGCTCTGGAGTGGTACGCCTCGAGTGGTATGCTTCAACGTCTTCAGCCCAGTCGAAGGCTTCCAAATGCGGTTGCTCGTGGCCAAAACTCCTAGCTACGGGTGATGCCCTTCCCGAGGACCCTCCCCGGTGCCCAGTGGTATCACCTTCTATGGTGACCGGTTTCTCGCTTTCTGCCGTTGTGGATCCTGGATCCTTGCGGCCCGATACCTGAAGCTCGGGTACCCATGCTGCAGGTAACGGAACATATTGGTCCGTTCGGACTTTTCCCTCCAAGGTGCACTTGTAGACTTCCCCTGTGGACTCATCCGTCCCCCTGGTGGTACCCTCGTGTGATACTCCGATCGTATTCCGTTGCGCGGAGTTTTTACTTGTTTCCGCCTCTCGCTGCTCCTCCTGTTTATCGTCCTTGGCCTTGAATCGTTTACGGTGCTGGCAATCCTTCCAGAGATGCCCAGTTCTCTTGCAATAGTTGCACACTTTATTCGAGACGTCGAGGTCTCTTAACTTCGGTGATGGGGAATGCCGGCGCTGGGACGGCCGGCATTTTTCCGCCCTCAATCCGTTTTCGAAATTTATTCGCGCACACTTCCAGACGGCTTCCGCTATGTAGGCAATGCCCGGTGCGTCGATTCCTTCACATAGATGGTCGATCACTCGCAGGGTGATATTTTCGGTCCGGGCGGCGTATGCTTTCGTGTTTTCTCGCGCACCCTGCTGCGACGTAGCAAGTTGGCGCTGCAAGGAGACAAACGACTCATATTTCCCGGAGCCCGTCCCTGTCCCCGACCCTGAGCCCTGAGGCGTGTCGATTATGCCGTGACGTGTTTTTTGCATCACTCGGTCTTCCAGCTCGCAACTCCGTACCCTGCCGGTGGCTCCTTGCCGCGCACTTTCCGCGTACGGCGGTTTCGCGGTATCCACGTAGCCTTGGTTGCGTTTATAGAGTGGCCCTGTGCCCACCACACCGTGTGTCTGTTCAGTCAGTCTGGACACGACTTGCTTGGGGCTGGCTGCGACATGCAGCGCTTCGCCCTCTGTCCCAGTAGTTGTCCGACGTTGTCCTGCTTCGGACGACAACCCTGGCGCATGCTGTATACTCATTTTCTTGTTTTGGCGGTGTTTATATACCCCTGTTAACTAGCAGTAGCGTCCTACATGCTCTAACAGTGCTACACGTGTTTTACGCACTCGTATCAAACCTCAATTAAGTAATGTGGGGTCACGGTGTGCACCCTGCACATTACGGGATGCCTTCTAGTCATTGACGTATTACCCTTTCGGTTTCAGGCTCCCTTGCTGATTCTGTTTTTACGTCCCAGTCCTTGGCGACGCTCTTCGGGATCCTGCAGCGATCCCCGAAGACGACGGTTGACTACCTTTCCGTTATCTCACCTGAATAACGTGATCCACGGTGATCTGATGATCACACCCGTGGTCCGCTTGAACACTGGTCGACCCTGGTTCGCGGAACTTTCTATCTGCTCGCTCTCCCGCGGAGCCAAGACTTTACCGCAATCTGCGGAGGTTAGCGCGATTGGTAATTCGTTACTTTGGTTTTTTATTTCACTCTGAGCATCCCACCGCTGCCACCAATGTTGTGCCGCAGAAACTCAGGTATTTAATCTGGGTTCTGTGCGCGAGCCGTTGGCTCGTAAGGTTGGGGAAGTGCTCAGTAAAGGGTTGGAACCCAAGTGAAGTACAAACGTATTATTTATTTAAACTGTGTTGAACAATGTTTGTTTAACAATATATTTAATAGGTTTAACAATATATTAATATTACCGGTGATTGTTTAACAATAGGTTTAACAATGTATTAATATTACCGGTGATTGTTTAACAATTGGTTTAACAATATGTCAATGTTATCGGAGATTGTTTAACAATGTTCATTTAACACTATATTTAATGTGTTTAAAATTATGTTAATATTATCAGGGATTCACCAGGGTGACATTGTTATATCTTTTATATAACAATGTCACCGAGAACCTTCGACCGAGGTTCGCTTTTAATGTCCGATTAACGTTCCACTTGACGTTATTTTATCCCTTGATTTTAATGCTCACTTAATGCTTTATTAAGTTAGCCGTTAATGCTTGATTAATTTATATTTCGATACTTCATCGTTGATGCTCGATTACTCCACTGTATGGATATTGTTCTATTTGTGTGTTATCCGATGATACGTTAGTTTAATCGTTGAAGCTCTATTTATGCTTACGTCTTTCCTTTTTGAATTACCAATCGTAGTACAATTTGTACTCTTGTTACACCGACTGGGTTACCGTCTATCGTGCGGTAACCCTTCACGATAAGGGTCCAGTATTCGCACAACCCACTTATCGCGTTTGAGCTTTACTCGTATGGTGTATCTGTAGTCAACCGTAAGAATCAGGAGTTCCGAAGAGACTGATGGGTGCCTGCTCTCGATCCCTTATATACGAATAAAAGAGCAGGCACGTCAGCTCAATATTATTTAGATGTTGATGGTTTACTTCTTTTCTGTAAACAGTTATCTTTCCAAATCCTCGCTTCCTCGAGAACGGGATTTGGAGCATGTTTTTATTTCGACATAAGCGCCTCGGTAATTCCCGAGTCGATGCTCTAATTGCCGAGTCGCCCGTGATTGCTTAACGGCTGACTCAGGTTTTTGGTGACCCTCGTTGCAGCGACGCGCGCTCGTCGCGTGCCGCTGCATACCTCGATATTGCGCAACCGGAGTTACTCCACGAAAATGCACAATGTTATATAATGTTTATAATGTATTATAATGTTCAATATAGTATAACATTATATTAATTATATATATATATATAATTATATATAATAATCATATATAATTATATCAATGTTACTGCATCAATTAATTATATTAATTAATGTTACCACATTAATTAATTATATCAACTAATTACTGTCGTATTACTGCCCCCTTAATAGGGTGCTACTACCCTATCCGGGGTACAACAGCTGTCTGCCTCGTGGCCCTGATTTTTACGCAATTGGCAAGAAAACGCGGCACCTGTTGCATTGTTTTTCGAAGGAGGGAATAAACGAAAACATTTATCGGCAGTATGTCCTCGTTTGTTACATACTTGGCACACGGTGATCGTGGGTGCGTCATTAACTGGTTTATTGCCGGAGGGTGGGAAGAGTTTGAAACATCGGTCGGCGGAATGACCTTTTCGGTTGCACACCTGACAGGTAGGGATACTCTTGACTGGGTCTGAAGGGATGGCTGCGTTGGTTACCTGAATGTTCGGGATTTTTTTCTCAGGACATACCCCGGCTTCGTGACCCGTTTTGTTGCGCAGCTGACATTTTACCTCCTCGCTGGTTATTATTTTCACACTACGTTTTGCTCCACCCAACGGGTCCTTAGGATCCGCGGTATCTCGAATACCCTCGCGGAGCGCCGTGCGGGCTATTAGCTGTTTCTCGATTTTTACCGCGCGTTTCACTATGTCATCTATTGTACCGTCCATTGTCATGCGTTGTTCAATTTCAGTCTTTAATCCTTGGACGAAACAAAGGGGCAGACTGTCAGTAGTATTTTTCTTGAAAGCTTCATCCGCTGGGGCGTTATTTTCTGATTCATACGCGTCAAGTATCTGATACCCGAGGTCGCGAATGCGATTGGAATAAGCGACGACCGTTTCGTCGGGTTTCTGATAAATTGATCCGAGTTCTCCTTGTAATTGATAAATATTTCTTGCGGGCGCGTAAATGCATTTCAGAAAATCGTGGAGTGCTCTCATGGTCCCGAACGATTGTTGCATGATGGACCGCCGAGGTTCCCCAATTATCTTTATTCGTACCGCTTTCACCAAATGCGGCTCGCTACCTGCGTCCAGCATCGCAAGAGCTTCGTCGCACCCTTGAATAAACATACCCAAGGACGTGGTGGTCCCGTCGTATGTGGGTACGACCGCTAGTGCATCTTTCAGAGACACTCTCAGAGTTGAATTCGCCATTTCGGGTTTTATTGGATGTACGTGCGTAGGGTTGAGAGCGCCCTGTATATTTTTTTGTGTTTTGTCACGTTTCGTGGCCCGTTCTTTCCTTCGTTCTTCTTCGTCGGTTATTGTTTTTTGTAAATCGCTGTTTCTGTAGTCTTTCGTTAAAGCCGTATCCGTGTTACAACTGGGTCGGTTTTTCGGCGTTTCTATAATGTCCTCGTTATTGTCGTTCGACTTACTGCAACTCGCGTTAGTTTCTTTTGGCAGAGTCCCGTTTATCGTGAAAAGGGTGCGTTTGGCAGCCTCGAGTCCTGTCAGAGGTATCTGGATATCTAGAGGGATTTCGTCGGGTGTATAATATACTTCGTTTGTTTGGTTAAAGGGGGTTGTATCGGCAACCAATGAGATATATTTAGTGATATCCTTTTCTGAAAAGGTTTCTATTATCGTTGTTGTACTTTCGTTGTCCGAGTCGTTAGTCTCGTCGAATAAATGCGTAGTGGGCGTGTCGGGTCTCGGTGAGTCGCTTGGTAATGCGTTGCCCACAGGGGGTCGGGTTTCGGATAGTTGGGGACTCTCGTTTATCCGTGAAAGGGGAGGGACAAATTCCGGGTTTATTACTACTGGCGATGGGGTACGAGAGACTTTCGGACTTCCTTCTACCTTCTCCGTAAGTTCTATTCCCCTGATACCTTTTTCCAAACTGATTATTTCTTTTTGTAATTCTTCCTCGTCGTCTTCCACTAGTTCTTCCTCCGTTTCTATCTCTCTCTCCTCCTCTGTTTCTTCCTCCTCTGTGTCTTCCTCCTCTGTGTCCTCCTCTATTCTTGCCTCCCCTTTTCTCTCCTCTGTATCTTCCTCCTCTGTGTCTTCCTCCTCTGTGTCCTCCTCTGTTCTTGCCTCCCCTTTTCTCTCCTCTGTATCTTCCTCTATTTCTGCCTCTGTTTTCTCCTCTACTGTCTTGCTCTCAAGGGTTTTCGTTGTCCCTGTTTGTCCCGGTTCCCTTGTGGGGTCTTCCGACGGAGGTACCTGTTCCTCCTCGGTGCCTAATGGGTTATCAATTATCTCCCTAGGTGTTTCCTTGCTTGTTCTAGTTGTTCTCCTCTCACTCACATAAACATGCACTATCTCGTCGGAGACAGTAGAATTTGACCGTGTTGCCCGTGTCGCCCGGGGTTCGCGTTCGCCCTTGACGGTTTTATCCGATGAACTCATTTATGTCCTTTTCCCTTTTGTTGATTGACTCTACTCCGTTTTTTTTTCCTATTGCGTTTTACCCGAGTTTTCGTTTCCTCAATATCAAATGGCTTATACTCCCCGTCTAATTCGTCGATATACACGGTTACGCCGGGTGACGTTGATATATTTCACTCCGCAAGTTTTTTTTATTATTCCCGTTCGGGACACAAAGAAAGCGTAGCTTATTTGTGTTATGCTCTTGAAGATGCTTAATATTTGTGTAATCCACATGGAAATTTACTAGGTTAAATTACGGAATTTCTTGGTGTTTAACCTCACGATTCAGGAACGGCTAGTTCCTTCGGAATGCCGAATTTGGTGATAATTATATAGCAGTCTCTCCCGTATTCAATTATTTTATTATTTTCGGTAAATTCACTGGCTAATATTGGTTTCTTCCTTAGCTCGAAAAAGATTCCTACTTCGTTCGTAACGACAACAAGTTCTGTCTGAATCAACTTGTCTGTGGGTGGTGTGTAAGTTCCACCGTTCGGAAATTGTTCTTTAATTCCTTGTGCGAGAAGATTTTCTATTACTTCTTCGGGTCCGCCCCGGCCCATCGAATAATGTGTCTGTTACGTGTTTATTTTGTAAGTGATCTTACCTCCCTTGTTCTATCAATATAGTGAGTTGTGTGCAACCGCACGATACGATAAAACGAGGGTTAACTTTATAAAATTGCCGCCCTTCTGGTCCTCGGATCAATTGGAGAAAGGTTAAATATGTAGTGTATGGTGATTGTTCGAACTCCTTTTTTATCAATATGCTTCGACCTCAGAGGTGTCCATATGAATAAAATAAGGAAATATTTTTAATCAATTTAGCAAGAGTGAAGTGTTTTCCGTACGTGTGTCTCTGGTTTTTGTTCTTCAACTCTAATTTTATCCATAGACTAAGTAAAATTAATAGTTTTCCAATGCTTGAACGTTAATATTTTGGTTTTCTTCCTTGGCAAACATTCCTTTGATCCCGGACAAGCCCCCAAAAATTCTGTTACGTCAAAACTGTCGATGGTTTTATTTCGCTAAGTTTTTACGCAACTGTTGCCCCGTTTCTATTAACACTCTCTGGTCAGAACGATGAGAATCGATCTTTACCACACCCGGTATTAATCGCGGTAACAACTGCCCATTTTTAAGCCTAACCTTGCGGAAAATTGCTTGGGATAGGGCCCTAGGAATGCCTGTCGTTTCTAAGGTCGTAGGGTACTTTCTGAACTCCTGATCCCTCCTGATTCGATTTTATAGTTTCCGGAGAATTTAAAATGATAAAAATCTTCGCTTCCGTTTGAGAAAAGATTGAAACTCTGTTTGACGGTGGGTTTACTCCAGGAAATTGATGAATGGGTTAGGAGAGGATCAATTAATAAATTAATGCACTGGAAATGACCGATAAATGAAAAGAAGAAAAGATTATAGTGAGTAAAATAAAATGTATGTCGCTTACGTTCTTCACTGCTGGTTTTTCGTCGGTTTTTGGAATAATTCGTAGAACTTCCGATGATTTCGTTGGTAAGAATAGATTTTATTTCGAATGAATAATTCACGACAAGGTACAAAATAAATCGAACAATGATTCTCGAACCTGGGGTTCGGACAAAAATGTTTCCTTGACTCTCGGTGATCGAATTAAAATGCGATGCGTGATTGAACAAAGACAATTTTGTTAATCGAAAACGTAAACGACTGAACGACGCTAACTGGGTCGATCGGATGATGGTAACTGGCGTAAACGAAAGACGTTAACTTCGTCGATCGGATGATGGTGAGTGTGCCCTGAGTATAAGATTTTTGGGCTTTTTATACCCTTTTCTAGGTTAAAGTAAGTGGGAGTAATCGCCTGATCATGTGTGTTTTTCCTCGAAATGTCATTAAAAATAGTTGCTAGGTTGGAAGGGAGGTGCAAGGATGAAGGAAAAAGGGGTGATGCGTGGAGAGTTTCCTGTTTCGTCGATCGGTGCTTAACTTTAAATATTCGGGGAGATGGTAAAAATCTCGGGGTCTGACTCATCATTTCCCTCGGTGAAGGGAGTCGCTTTCGAGTCCCGTCGTAGGCCCCGTTTGTCTATGAATTTATGTCCTGAGACCTTCCTTTTAATTCGTGACTGCCATTGGATGCTCTCGTGCTTGCCGTGAGTAAAGCACGCCGCCAGTGTCGTTCCACCGAAAGTCGCGGCTTTCGTGCATCTCGCCAAAGCCGTCTGCCTTATTCTTTTGACGATGCGGTGGTGCGCCGCGGGATTTTTTTATGGGGTGAACCGAGAGATGGTTTTTTCCTAACATCGATTTCTTCCCACGTATTTCCGGTAAACGTTTTTACGAAGGTGTGAGTGTTCCTAGGTGATGGTAGTTTACACGTGTCGATTCATTTCAGGAATTATTCCTTTTTTCGTTAACTTAATAATTATTGGATTAAATAAACATACATGTAGTCGTATACATATATACCTATTTTGTCCTTTCCTTAGGCTAACTTATAGATTGCCGAGAATATTCTGGTCCCATATTCGTACTTATTAATTTTCTCCTTTCTTTATGAAACATCGAGGGACTATTAATCCATTATTTTAGTTCTCTTCATGGGACGAGAATCTTTCGGATCTACTTTACGACTAAACGGGTGTTCAACAACAAAAATCTTTAATTCATGAACAATTAAAATAACTGGATGATTTTTAGTGGTTACGTAGATTTTTAGCAAAATTTAACTCGCTCTATTGAGGCCCGGTTGAGGGGACCGAAGCTCCCTGTGGTGCCGTGCCAGCGATTTTGCCGCCCGGCAACTCGAGTGTTTAGTTCGAAACGTTCTTGAAATTTGAAACTTATTCTATGAGTGTTGGTTACTTTTAATGTTAATTTATTGTTGAATCTACTAAGATTATTAAAAGAGAGTTTGTTTGTTCTTGTTTAATTTAAACCAAAAATAATCAGGAATTATTTCTTTGTGCGGTTTAAATTATTATTTATTTCTTAATTGCTTTTAAATCTTCTGGATTCCAAATATTTTTAATTATGGGTCTGTCTTTGTTATTTTTCCTCATCTTCATTTTGTGTTTGAAGGCTCTTTTAGACTGTTTTTTTTCCTTGTAATAGTTATTATAAAAAAGTGGTTGCGAAAATTCTCTGCCATGGTTTTGAGAAAAAGGGTGTGGTAAGTCGTTTCTACCGTGGCGTGACTTTCTAATCTCATGGCCTTGAGGCGCTAAGCTTTGTAAATCTGAATTATCGATAGCTGGAAACCCTAAAGCTTCCATAAAGCTGCGGACAACCGGTCAAAGCGACTGGCTTAGGTGGGGATCCGGCCCCACGGCAGGTCACTGCGGGCCCCCAAATGGTTCCCCGGCGATGGTACAGAAGATCTAACGATCCTTGAGATCTGTGAGTGTTTAGTCGATACTCGCACCTGACACGGTCCCGAGGTATCGCAAGCGGGTTAGCCTTTTACTCGCCCCAAAAAGAGGCGGCGCTGGCGGTCATAGACCATTTTTGCCGGCCTTCTTTTTCTACAATTTGTCCGGATCTGTTTGACCATGCCGTTAGCTTTGTGACGGTCAATTTTGACCAGTCTTTTTGTGCCTATCGAATGTACCGGCTGAGTTCATTAAGTTGGTGCTTTGGCAGAAACGAGTCATTTATCTAGTTTCCTACTATTTCAAGTTATCTGACCGATTTTTGTTCCTTCTTTTTATTTTATTTTCTGAGTCCAATCTCAGTTGTGAGGACAAATAATAAAGAAAATTTATTCGTTACGCTGGACGTAACAGGAGCTTGTTTCGCAACTCGAAACGCATAAATCCTGCGTATTTGCATAGAATTAAGAGTTTTTGATCTTATAATGCGACCTGGCCTGCCTGCTGCGAGCGCAAAGCTCAATCGTTCGATTTCTTTATAAACCAACTTTGCATTCGTTTGGGGCTTGTCTGGCTGCTCGAAACGCATAAAACTTGCGCATTTGGATAAAATGTAGAATTTTTGATCTTATAATGCTAGTTGGACCGCCTGCAGCGAGCGCAAAGCTTAACCGTTCGATGTCGTTATAAAGCGACTTTGAATTCATTTTGGACTTGTTTGGCAGCTCGAAACGCATGAATCTTGCATGTTTGCATATAATAAAAAGTATTTGATCTCATAATACGAGCTGGAAAGCCTACAGCGAGCGCAAACATCAATCGTTCGATTTCGTGGAAAAAAGGACTTTGCAGTCGTTTGGGGCCTGTTTGGCGTCTCAAAACGCATAAGTCTTGCATATTTGCATAGAATAAAGAGTTTTTGATCTTTCAATGCGAGCTGAAAAACCTGCAGCGAGCGCAAAGCTCAACCGTTTGATTTCGTTATAAAGCGACTTTGCATTCGTTTAGGGCTTCTTCGGCGGCTCGAAACGCATGAATCTTGCGTATTTGCATAAAATGAAGGGTATTTGATCTCATAATACGAGCTGGAACGCCTCTAGCTATCGTAAACATCACTCGTTCGAATTCGTTATAAAGCGCTTTTGCATTCGTTTGGGGCTTGTTTGGCTGCTCGAAACGCATGAATCTTGTGTATTTGCATAGAATGAAAGGACTTTGATCTTATATCTCGAGCTGGAACGCCTGCAGCGAGTGCAAAACTCATTTGTTTGATTTCGTTTTAAAGCGACTTTGCATTCGTTTGGGGCTTGTTTGGCGTTTCGGAACGCATGAAACTTGCGTATTTGCATAGGATAAAGAGTTTTTGATCTTATAATGCTAGTTGGAACGCCTGCAGCGAGCGCAAAGCTTAACCTTTCGATGTCGTTATAAAGCGACTTTGCGTTCACTTTGGGCTTGTTTGGCAGCTCGAAACGCATGAATCTTGCATGTTTGCATAAAATAAAGAGTATTTGATCTCATAATACGAGCTGGAAAACCTACAGCGAGCGCAAACATCAATCGTTCCGGTTCGTGAAAAAAGCGACTTTTCAGTCGTTTGGGGCTTGTTTGGCGTCTCAAAACGCATGAATCTTGCATATTTGCATAGAATAAAGAGTTTTTGATCTTATAATGCGAGCTGGACTGCCTGCAGCGAGCGCAAAACTCAATTGTTCGATTTCGTTATAAAGCGACTTTACTTTCGTTTTGGAATTGTTTGGCGTCTCGAAATGCATAAGTCTTGCATATTTGCATAGAATAAAGAGTTTTTGATCTTATAATGCGAGCTGGACTGCCTGCAGCGAGCGCAAAACTCAATTGTTCGATTTTGTTATAAAGCGACTTTGCATTCGTTTTGGAATTGTTTGGCGTCTCGAAATGCATAAAACTTGCGTATTTTAATAGAACAAAGAGTTTTTGATCTTTCAATGCGAGCTAGAATGCCTGCTGCGAGCGCAAAGCTCAATCGTTCGATGTCGTTATAAAGCAACTTTGCATTCGTTTAGGGCTTCTTTGGCGGCTCGAAGCGCATGAATCTCGCGTATTTGCATAAAATGAAGGGTACTTGATCTCATAATACGAGCTGGAACGCCTCTATCTAGCGCAAACATTAATCGTTTAATTTTGTTTTAAAGCGACTTTTCATTCGTTTGGGGCTTGTCTGGCTGCTCGAAACCCATGAATCTTGGGTATTTGCATAGAATAAAGAGTTTTAGATCTTAGTACACTAGCTAGAACGCCTACAGCGAGCGCAACGCTCAATCGTTCGATTTTGTTATAAAGCGACTTTGCATTCGTTTGGGGATCGTTTGGCGTCTTAAAACGCATAAATCTTGCATATTTGACTAGAATGAAGGGTTTTTATCCTTATAATGCGAGCTGAAACGCCTGAAGCGAGCGCAAAGCTCAAACGTTCAATTTCGGTATAAAGCGACTTTGCATTCGTTTGGGGTTTGTTGGGCGGCTTGAAACCCATGAATCTTGAGTGTTTGCATAAAGTGAAGTGAATTTGATCTCAAAATACGAGCTGAAAAGCCGACAGTGAGAGCAAACATCAATCGTTCGATTTCGTGAAAACTCGACCCTGCAGTCGTTTGGGGCTTCTTTCTCGTCTCGAAACGCATAAATTCTGCGTATTGGCATAGAGTCAAGAGTTTTTGATCTTAAAATGCGGGCTGGACTGCCTGCAGCGAGCGCAAAACTCAATCGTTCGATTTCGTTATAAAGCGAATTCGCATTCGTTTGGGGGCTTGTTTGGCGTTTCGGAACGCATGAAACTTGCGTATTTGCATAGGATGAAGAGTTTTTTATCTTATAATGCTAGTTGGAACGCCTGCAGCGAGCGCAAAGCTTAACCGTTCGATGTCGTTATAAAGCGACTTTGCGTTCACTTTGGGCTTGTTTGGCAGCTCGAAACGCATGAATCTTGCATGTTTGCATAAAATAAAGACTATTTGATCTCATAATACGAGCTGGAAAACCTACAGCGAGCGCAAACATCAATCGTTCGGGTTCGTGAAAAAAGCGACTTTGCAGTCGTTTGGGGCTTGTTTGGCGTCTCAAAACCCATAAGTCTTGCATATTTGCATAGAATAAAGAGTTTTTGATCTTATAATGCGAGCTGGACTGCCTGCAGCGAGCGCAAAACTCAATTGTTCGATTTCGTTATAAAGCGACTTTGCTTTCGTTTTGGAATTGTTTGGCGTCTCGAAATGCATAAGTCTTGCATATTTGCATACAATAAAGAGTTTTTGATCTTATAATGCGAGCTGGACTGCCTGCAGCGAGCGCAAAACTCAATTGTTCGATTTCGTTATAAAGCGACTTTGCATTCGTTTTGGAATTGTTTGGCGTCTCGAAATGCATAAAACTTGCGTATTTGCATAGAACAAAGAGTTTTTGATCTTTCAATGCGAGCTAGAATGCCTGCTGCGAGCGCAAAGCTCAATCGTTCGATTTTGTTATAAAGCAACTTTGCATTCGTTTAGGGCTTCTTTGGCGGCTCGAAACGCATGAATCTTGCGTATTTGCATAAAATGAAGGGTACTTGATCTCATAATACGAGCTGGAACGCCTCTATCTAGCACAAACATTAATCGTTTGATTTTGTTTTAAAGCGACTTTTCATTCGTTTGGGGCTTGTCTGGCTGCTCGAAACGCATGAATCTTGGGTATTTGCATTGAATAAAGAGTTTTAGATCTTAGTACACTAGCTAGAGCGCCTACAGCGAGCGCAACGCTCAATCGTTCGATTTTGTTATAAAGCGACTTTGCATTCGTTTGGGGATTGTTTGGCGTCTTAAAACGCATAAATCTTGCATATTTGCATAGAATGAAAGGTTTTTATCCTTATAATGCGAGCTGAAACGCCTGAAGCGAGCGCAAAGCTCAAACGTTCAATTTCGGTCTAAAGCGACTTTGCATTCGTTTGGGGTTTGTTGGGGCGGCTTGAAACCCATGAATCTTGAGTGTTTGCATAAAGTGAAGTGAATTTGATCTCAAAATACGAGCTGGAAAGCTGACAGTGAGAGCAAACATCAATCGTTCGATTTCGTGAGAACTCGACCTTGCAGAAGTTTGCGGCTTCTTTGACGTCTCGAAACGCATAAATTCTGCGTATTGGCATAGAGTCAAGAGTTTTTGATCTTAAAATGCGGGCCGGACTGCCTGCAGCGAGCGCAAAACTCAATCGTTCGATTTCGTTATAAAGCGAATTCGCATTCGTTTGGGGTCTTGTTTGGCTGCTCGAAACGCATGAATCTTGTGTATTTGCATAGAATGAAAGGATTTTGATGTTATATCTCGAGCTGGAACACCTGCAGCGAGTGCAAAACTCAATCGTTTGATTTCGTTTTAAAGTTACTTTGCATTCGTTTGGGGCTTGTTTAGCAACTCGAAACGCATAAATCCTGCGTATTGGCATAGAATTAAGAGTTTTTGATCTTATAATGCTAGTTGGAACGCCTGCAGCAAGCATAAAGCTTAACCGATCGATGTCGTTATAAAGCGACTTTGCATTCGTTTTGGGCTTGTTTGGCGGCTCGAAACGCATAAATCTTGCGTATTTGAATAAAATGAAAGGATTTTGATCTTATATCTCGAGCTGGAACGCCTGCAGCGAGTGCAAAACTCAATCGTTTGATTTCGTTTTAAAGCGACTTTGCATTCGTTTGGGTCTTGTTTCGCAACTTGAAACGCATAAATCCTGCGTATTGGCATAGAATTAAGAGTTTTTGATCTCATAATGCGAGCTGGACTGCCTGCTGCGAGCGCAAAGCTCAATCGTTCGATTTCTTTATAAACCAACTTTGCATTCGTTTGGGGCTTGTCTGGCTGCTCGAAACGCATAAAACTTGCGTATTTGAATAAAATGTAGAATTTTTGAACTTATAATGCTAGTTGGACCGCCTGCAGCAAGGGCAAAGCTTAACCGTTCGATGTCGTTATAAAGCGACTTTGCGTTCATTTTGGACTTGTTTGGCGGCTCGGAACGCATGAATCTTGCACGTTTGCATATAATGAAAAGTATTTGATCTTATAATACGAACTGGAAAGCCTACCGCGAGCGCAAACATATCGTTCGATTTCGTGGAAAAAAGGACTTTGCAGTCGTTTGGGGCTTGTTTGGCGTCTCAAAACGCATAAGTCTTGCATATTTGCATAGAATAAAGAGTTTTTGATCTTTCAATGCGAGCTGAAAAACCTGCAGCGAGCGCAAAGCTCAACCGTTCGATTTCGTTACAAAGCGACTTTGCATTCGTTTAGGGCTTCTTCGGCGGCTCGAAACGCATGAATCTTGCGTATTTGCATAAAATGAAGGGTATTTGATCTCATAATACGAGCTGGAACGCCTCTAGCTATCGTAAACATCAATCGTTCGATTTCGTTATAAAGCGCTTTTGCATTCGTTTGGGGCTTGTTTGGCTGCTCGAAACGCATGAATCTTGTGTATTTGCATAGAATGAAAGGATTTTAATCTTATATCTCGAGCTGGAACGCCTGCAGCGAGTGCAAAACTCAATCGTTTGATTTCGTTTTAAAGCGACTTTGCATTCGTTTGGGGCTTGTTTCGCAACTTTAAACGCATAAATCCTGCGTATTGGTATAGGATTAAGAGTTTTTGATCTTATAATGCGAGCTGAACTGCCTGCTGTGAGCGCAAAGCTTAATCGTTCGATTTCTTTATAAACCAACTTTGCATTCGTTTGGGGATTGTTTGGCGTCTTAAAACGCATAATCTTGCATATTTGCATAGAACGAAGGGTTATTATCCTTATAATGCGAGCTGAAACGCCTGCAGCGAGCGCAAAGCTCAAACGTTCAATTTCGGTATAAAGCGACTTTGCATTCGTTCGGGGTTTGTTGGGCGGCTTGAAACCCATGAATCTTGACCGTTTGCATAAAGTGAAGTGAATTTGATCTCAAAATACGAGCTGGAAAGCCTACAGTGAGAGCAAACATCAATCGTTCGATTTCGTGAAAACTCGACCTTGCAGTCGTTTGGGGCTTCTTTGGCGTCTCGAAACGCATAAATTCTGCGTATTGGCATAGATTCAAGAGTTTTTGATCTTAAAATGCGGGCTGGACTGTCTGCAGCGAGCGCAAAACTCAATCGTTCGATTTCGTTATAAAGTGTAACGGCTCCAGCCTTTCTTCGCACCGATATTCATTTCTTTCCTCGCAGCGATATTATTTTGCTGCGTTTCATTCGTAGTAGCCCTCCCGGGTTATCTACATCCGGCCGCACGGCTTAGAGCCGTGAGAAGGCCCTTATCGCGGGCGTCGCGACAGTCCGTCGCGACTTTGTTGCGGGGTCCGAGGCCCTCAGCCTCGCACCTCCGAGAGCCAGTCCAGCTCGAGCTCCTAACCGGTACACTCTCCGTTGCTCTCAACAGTAATTACGCTGCGACTAATAAAGCATTTAATGCATCAAATTATATCTCGCGTTCGATCGTTGATCACCCGCAACCGACCATCCGTCTCATGGTGTCAGAAGCGGTCCTACCACGTAAACACGCCTGCTTCAACAAAAAAATCTTTTATCACTTTTTCAAAAAAAAAATAATTTTTCACCCGGACGCGACAACCGTGCTCGAGCCGCGCTCGCACAAATAAACGAAACCAGAAGTGCAAAACAGCGAAACAAAAAACAACGAACAGTGAAAAAAGGGAAAAACCCAACCAGTGAAAAAAAAAATACACACACAAATAGTGAAACGTGAAAAAAAGTGACAAATCGTGAAAAGACACGAATAATAAAAATATACACAGTGAACAGACACTTTATAAATAACCTAGACATTAAAAATATACATTTGAAGACATAAAATGGGAAGATAAATGAAAACTTAATAATAATGACAACAATAATAGAAAAAAAAACAGTGCAAAAAAAAAAAAGAGACACAGCAAACAAAAGAAAAACAACAGAGAGTTTTCAAGTGTCGAGTTAGTGTCGAGCGAGTGAGCGAGCGGCATCGGGGTTACCGACCGCTGAGGAAACCCTCGCGCAGCACAGCAGCCGCCGACGTTACCACCAGCGAGCCGTCATCGACCGCGGCATCGATCCGCCACGGCCGTGATCCGCCGCACCGACGCGACTCACCCGCCAGCTGTCCGCCATCGTCGACAATCCGACACTGAATTTTTTTTTTTTTTAAAGCAGAGGGAAGGACGCCACAGAAAAAATAGAAGGAAGGAAGCAAAAAAAAAAAGAAAACCGAAAAAAAAAAAAGGGAAAACCTATAATCCATGCGATTATTATTCGCAATCCTCGTGGCAACGTAAGTACCCTTTATCGAATCTGTCTTAAGTGTTTTTTTTTTACCTGTTTTATTGAAAAAAAAAGAGAGGAAAGAGGAAATTTTTTCCCTTTCACGACCCCACGGGAACCGAGCGCCGACACGCGACGCGTGTGTAAAGCGTGCGACCGCTAAGGGTTCGTAAAAAAAAAAAAAAAAACACTAACTAATATATCCACACCTTCCCCTACAATGAATAAATAAATAAATAGCAATAATAATTTAAAAAAAAAAAAAAAAAAAAAAAAACCTTTAATAAAAAGAGAAAGAAGATTTTTTTTTTTCTCTCTCTCTTCCTCTCTCTGTCATTGGAAACACCAATGACGGAGATAATTAACGATGATGTTGTTGTTGTTGTTGTTGTTGTTGTGAAGCGATACGAGCACTCAGTCCTGCTGGACCATTGTACTCGGGTCCCTTTTGGGACACTCGCAAAACATTAAGGTTGCGGCGGGGGTACGGCCTCTTCCGCAAAGCGGAGAAGCCCGCCAATGCCCGTCGCCTCCAACTGCAGTGCAGCCAGTGCTGGGGCTCCGAAGGTTCTCAGTCGAGCCCCCTCTAGTCCCTCGCACACAGCTATTAAGTGGAGGGAGGTCTCCTCCTCTAGACCGCAGAAGCGGCATAGCGAGTCTAGCTCCCACCCCATTCGCTTCAAATGCTGCCGGGTGAACCAGTGGCCCGTAATAAGGCCCACCAGCCACCTCAGCTTTTGCCTATCTAGGGCTATCAGTTCCGAGCCCAGTTTCTCAGAGGGGCCCGCGAAAAGAGCCCTCGCGTGTCTAGACCCTGGCGCCGAGATCCATCGGATAGTGAACTGCTCGGCAGTCCATCTCCTCATGATCTCCTTTATAACGCCCGGGGCTACCGGTACAGACGTAGGGGTGGCCGCTGTGGATCCTGCTGAACCCAGTCTTGCCAGGCCGTCTGCTTCTGTGTTGCCCTGTATGCCGATGTGTCCAGGCACCCAGAGCAGTTTGACCCTATTAACGCCGGCAATGCGCGATAGGGCAGCAATGCAGCTACGTGTCAGCTCGGACTTAACCTCGATGGAGTCGAGGGCCCTGAGCGCGGCACGGCTGTCGCTACAGATGTAGATATGCCTGCCCTCGTATCCCCTTAGCAGAATCTCTTCCACACAGGTTCTGATTGCAAGCATCTCAGCCTGAAGTGTAGTAGTGTGGGTCCCCAGTGCCAAGGATATCCTCGTCCTAGGCCCCGCGCACCACACTCCAGCGCCTGCCCCCGTCGGGGTTTTGGATCCATCCGTATACCAGACGAGTCCCCCCGGAGACAGCAACCCGACACTGTTATCCTCCCACTCTTGCCTGGTCGGGAAGGTAACTATGTAGTTGCGGCGGAAGTGGTAGCTACTGGGGCCGCGGTCACCGCCTAGGGCTAGGACCTCCTCGAGATCCCTGTTGCCGTTTAGCAGCGACGCGTGTCCCCTGCACGCTCTCTTCCACTTTCCTCCAAACTTTAGCCGTACGGCTGCACCCATCGCTTTGGCCTTAGCCACGATGTCTAGGGGCGCTATGTCCAAAAGCGCCCCCAGTGCCAGGGTAGAAGTTGTCCGAAGCGCTCCTGTGATCCCCAGCAGTGCGAGCCTACAGACCTTGTTAAGCGTCTTCCTGTTGGTTTCCCGCTGCAACGCAGGCCACCAAACTACTGACGCGTATGTTACCTGGGGCTCTATGATGGCTGTGTGAATCCATTTCACCACAGCCGGTTTTAGTCCCCAAGTCGAGCTGAACATCCTGCGACAAGCCCAGAAAGTTGACGTTGCTTCCGGGTCTGTCTGTCGATGTGGCTTCTCCATCGAAGCTTGCTATCCAGGGTGACGCCAAGGTAGCGTACCTCTGTAGAAAAGCTGAGCTCCGTGCCAAAAATGGAAGGGGGGCTCACTTTGAGCTTCCTTCTATTTGTGAATAACACCATCTCCGTTTTGCTTGGTGTTGTACCCCGGATAGGGTAGTAGCACCCTATTAAGGGGGCAGTAATACGACAGTAATTAATTGATATAATTAATTAATGTGGTAACATTAATTAGTATAATTAGTATAATTAATTAATGTAGTAACATTGATATAATTATATATAATTATTATATATATATATATTGTGACGTTGCAGTCTCCTTGTATTCAGTCTCCCAGATCGGGACACGCTGGGGAAATCTAGGGCGAGGGAAAGGGGGAAATAATACAACACGGTTTTGTGTAGCAACTTATAATGTGTGATCGTTTAAGTCAGTACTCGAAGAAATTACAAAAGAAAGTGAATAGGAACTTGAAAATAACAAAATATCTTAATAATAATCGGAAAGAGAAAAGGTCGTAACAATAATGATAATACTGGGCTCGAAAAATAAGCAATGAACAAAAGCAAAAATCGGAAATACAAAAAAAGGGGAAATCAGAAAATAGAAAACTTAATCAATACGCGGGAGTCGGTAATAACTCTTAAGGGTCGATCGCAGGGAAAAAAGGGGGGGGGGCTGGCCGGTGAAAAACTCTACACAAAAACGGTCGGTCTAAATCGGAATCCAAAAATAGCAAAAACTCATAAAAATGTCGATTGTTTTTGGGCGCCAGCTACTTTCTCGGTGTAGCACCGTAACTTCCAAAAAAGAGAAGGAAGGAAAAGAACGAAAGAATCTAATACTGCGCGGCACACGGCTAGCCGGGAAAAACGGGGGGGGGGGAGGGGGATGAGACTTCTCAGGTCGGGGACACTGTTCCAGGGCTTCTTAACAAATTACCTCGGCACATACAAAAACTCGCAGAAATTTACAATAATATAAATTGCCGAACACTCAATGGTATCACTCGGGGGATGGGGAAAAATTACCGATAATATGCGCACGCTGGGAAGTGTCGCGGCTACCACCACTCACGCGCACGTGTCGAATAGCAAAATGTCGGCGCACGTGGCGACCGGTAATCGGCGATCGAGAATTATATAATTCTAAAACACGAAAGAACGGCTTAAAACTACAAAGAGGGGCACGGGTAAATTCTCAGGGGATGTCTGGGGGATGGGGGATTTTTCGAAAGGGGTCGGCGGGCGGGGAAGCTTGTGCAGTACTCACTCACTCCTAATTATTCACTGACAATCTTTTCAAATGGCAACAAGTGTCTCTCGGCGTCCTCTCGATTTTCCTGGGTTTGCCGGGTCGTTATATTCCTTGTTCCGGATCGATCGTGTCCTTGGTCGGTTGCGTGTGGTCGATACCCTCCGGGATGGAGTCAGAGTTAAATTATGGGATAGCCGAGTCGTCTTAATAGTCCTTGTAATATTCGCAAAACGTTCACTCCTGTCACACACACTCTCTCGCACAAAGCCTAGGCTCGAAGTGCCGTCAGCCTCGCTGCTTCCGGCTTCTTCCTCGACCTTAGGGTCGATCTCGTATGGGAGCGACGGTGTGGCGAAATCCGATTGGCGGTATTCGGGACTGACTGTCGATGGGCGTCGGGATTGGCCGCGCGGCCGTGTGAAGATCTCGTCGCGACGGAAGGCTCGTCGCGACGCTCGGCGCGCGCACCCTCGTCATCGATTCGCCCATCGATCGACGGGCAATTCCTCTTGTCGGGAGGTGGCGGTCCCGTGCGGCGCGTCGGCGAAGTTTCTCCCGTGACAGTTCGCCGGCGGAATCCAGTGTTTACCCGGACGACACACCTCGTCGGTTTACACTCGGCAATTCGAGCCGAGAGGGTGTCGCCGGGTTCTTCGGTGCCGGTGGACGAGTCGGGGAGGCTGCTCCGACTCGTCGGAATTTTTCCCGGGGCTGTCGGTGTCGGACTACGCTGTTCGGGGCTGTCCTCTAGTTTTGCAGGTTAGTGCTTGTAAGGTCTGCCGGTGTCTGACTTTTTGGACTATTTAGGTCGGTCGTGGTCGAGCAGGCTTCGCAGGGGTCCGATTTCCCTCCAGGATGGTCTGCGATGGGTCTTCGATGGCTGCGATGGGTCTTCGGTGGCTGCGCTGGTCTTCGGTGGGTCTGCGGTGAGTCCTCGACGGGTCTGCGATGAGTGGCGAGGGCTTCGTTGGGTGAGTTGGAGGACTGACGGGGCTTTAGAGGATGAGGGTCAGTCGGGGGAAGGGGGTTAATAACAATTACAATCCTGGCTTAATTTTATAATATTACTCTCGTTTATTCCCTAGGTGAGTGGTGGGACTCCGAGCCAGGCAGCGGGAGAGACTTGGGACGTGCCACGTCACAACTCCCCCCCACTTGCCGAAAGTTCGTCTCTCGACAACTTGAGCAACATTCATACTGGGGGTGTACGGGGGTGGATCTCGGGGAAGGGGGGGGGGTCTGGCGGGTAAGAAATGATAAAGGCAGTCTTTTTATCGTAGTAATACCGTTCTTCCTCAGTCTTATTTTTCCCTTTTTTACAACGCTTACAATTTAGCCCTCTTTGGTACACTTTTACAACTTAGCCCTCTTTGGTTTGCGAGGGTATGCAAAAAGAAAATAACAGAAAATAAAAAAGGTAGAAATAAAAATAAAGTCTTTGGCCTCTTGGTGGCAAGTACTGGGGGTTGGGGGGAGTCGGGGGAAAAATAACTGAGGGGAAGTAGCGGGGTAATTAGGGCGATAAAGAACGGAAGGGGTAGGAGAAAAGAGCTAATATACAGTGTAAGGAGCGGATGAAAACAAAATAAAAGAAAAAGAAAGAGGCGGGGGGGCTGCGTTTAGCGGGGCGGTCGGGGGCGGTTCTCGATCCGGGCCGGGCACTTGGGCGATTGGTGGCCGGATCCGCCGCAGTTCCAGCACCTCCGGGGGTGGTTGACGTGGGGCGTTTCGGTGTTCGGGTCGCCGGGGGGGGTCAGTCGGAGGGACATCAGGGCGGGTACCGTGTTTTTGGGGGCTACTGGTGCGGGTGGGGGCGGGGTTCGGGGGAGGGTACGGGGTTGGGACGCCGGGGGCACGGGGTGCAGGGACATCAGGGTCGGGATTGGCCGGTCTTTGGGGGTGAAGCGCGGGGGCGGCTGCGGTTTAGGGGTGGTCAGGGGTCGGTCGGGTTGGGACTTTCGGGGCGTGGGCGTGGGTTGTTGGGACTTCGGGGGATAGACTGTGGTGGGTCCGTGGTACAGGGGGCCTGGGGGAAAGGTGAGGGTCAGCTTGGGGATGGCGCCGGTGTGCGCGAGGGGGTGGGGTCGGACTGGGGTTTTAGGGGTCGGCGGTGGCTGGGAGGCGGCGGTGGCGTAACGGGTAGTCGTGTTCCGGGGGGGCTGAAGGTCGCTTAGTGCTCCCACGAGGTCGACCGCGGGGGCGGCGGGGGTTGGTTGGGGCTTCGGTGGTGTCGGGCTCCGGGGCTGGCGGCTGGGGGTCGGCCAGGTCATCCTCGCTGGGGTGGTCTCGATATCCGGGAGGTGGTAGCCGATATTCTCCCGGCGGGCTTCGATCGTGCGGAGTCCGCCTCGTCCGGGTTTTCCGGTTCTCCACGGGAGTCGTTCCATCCTGAAATGACGGGGGCAAGGGCGTCAGGGTCTGATTATCAGCGGGGGCGGTTACAGGGGTAGCGGCAGGTCGGGGTGGCGTCAGCGGGGGGATGTCAGCAATATTTGGGGGAGGGTGGTAGAGCTTCAGGTCCTTAATGTGTACTTTCGGGCGGGTGTTCTTTGAGGGGATATTTATTTCGTACACTACGGGGGACAACTTGTTAGTGATCTCATAAGGCCCGCGGTATTTGGCGGCGAGCTTCGCGGCGAAATTCTGCGCGCCGGACGAAAGGACACGATTCTTTCTGAGTACTAAATCTCCGATGTTGTACTCCCGGTCAGACCGTCCTTGGTTATAATATCGGGCCTGTCGTCGCGCGGCTAGGGATAGATTCCGGTGTACCCAGTCGTGAATTAGGGGCAGACGGGTCATTCGGTTTTTCCATACGGCTGGGTCTGTCCGATCTTCGACGGTCGGGGGGGGTACCTCGTTGCGGATGCTTTTGGCCGGTCGGGGGTTTCGGCCGAAATTGAGGAAGGCTGGGGTCATCTGGGTGGAGGCTTGGACGGCGGTATTAAGGGCGAAACATAATTCGGGGAGATGGGCATCCCATGTCTGGTGGTCGTCGCCTATGTACGAGATTATCATGGTCTTAAGGGTGCGGTTGACTCGTTCTACAGGGTTGGCTTGGGCGTGGTAGGGAGGGATGGTGGTCTGTCGTATGCCGTATTGGGACAGTTGGGCTGTCATGTGTCGGTTCACAAACTCCGTGCCGTTGTCTGTCAGGAGGTAGCGGGGGCAACCCCAACGGTTGAGAATCAATTTTTCTAGGGCAGTCATTATGGTGGGTCCCGTCGCGGTCTTCAGGGGTTGGGCTTCAATGTATTTGGTGAATAAATCTTGAAATACCACGACGTATCGGTTCCTGTTCTTACTTGGGGGAAATGGCCCCATGACGTCGGCAGCTACGACGGTCCATGGGCCTTCCGTCGTCCTTTCTCGCATCAGCCCAACAGGTGCGGACTGCTGCACCTTGTTGAGCTGACAGACGGGGCACCGTCGCACAAACTGAGCGACGTCTTGGAAAATTCCGGGCCAGGCAAAATCTTGGGTCAAGCGGTGGTAGGTCTTATCTATGCCTAAGTGGCCGGATTGGGGGTTGTCGTGGGCGTCTTGCATGGCTTGGTGTCGGGCATCACGGGGTAGGACTAGCTTCCAGGAATCCAGGTCTACCAGGGTAGGGTCTATCACTGGGTGGGGTCTGTGGTGGTATAGTCGGCCATCCTCGAGTTTCCAATCGGGGTATTTGGAGGGGAATTGGCTGACATTTTTCATTTGTTCGAGGTACCAAGGGTCTATCGTTTCGCCAATTGTGGCAAGGGCTTCCGGTGTTCCCTCGAACATTCGGGACAGGGCGTCGGGGACTACGTTCAGGGCTCCCTTGCGGTGGACAATTTCCATGTCGAGATCTTGCATGGTTAATGCCCATCTCGCCAGTCTTCCAGACGGGTCTCGAAGGTTCCGCAGCCAGCGCAAGCTGCTGTGGTCGGTTATTACCCGAAAAGAGGTGCCTTCCAGGTACGGCCGCAACTTCTTTGCGGCCCACAAAACGGCAAGACACTCCTTTTCGGTCACACTGTATTTGCGTTCGGCTTGGGACAGGACTCGACTGCAGAATACTATGGGGTGTTCTTCGCCTTGGGACTCTTGGGTCAGGACGGCTCCGATGGCTAGGTCGCTGGCATCGGTATGGACGGTGAAGGGCTTGGTGAAGTCGGGTCTAGCTAACACGGGGGCTTGGGTTAGGGCTGTCCGGAGGGCTTCAAATGCGGTGGTCTGCGCTTCTCCCCACTGCCATGGCGCATCCTTCTCCAGGAGTCGCACAAGGGGGACTTTGTGGACCGAAATGTCACCGAGAAATCGGGCGTACCAACCGACCATTCCAAGGAAGCGGCGTAGTTGTTTGAGGTTTCGAGGGGCGGGGTATTTCAGGATCGGGGCTATCTTGTCGGGGTCTGTCTTCAGTCCGTCTTTGGCAATTACATACCCCAAATACTTCATTTCCGGGCAGAAGAACGAACTCTTCTCTCGGTTAATTTCCAGTCCGGCGGTCTTAAGGGCGGTTAACACGAGGGTCAGGTACTCGAAGTGGTCATCGACCGTTTCCGTGGCGATGATCACGTCGTCTAGATATGCAAACACATGGGGCTCCCATTCGGGTCTTATTAGTCGGTCCATCAGTCGTTGGAAGGTCGCGGGGGCGTTCGTCAGTCCAAAGGGCATTCGGGTAAATTGGAAGAGTCCACGTCCAGGGACGGCAAAGGCGGTGATGGGGCGGCTTTCGGGGTCTAGCGGGACTTGGAAATAGGCCTGGCTCAGGTCTAACTTGGAGATATGGCGGGCACGACGGAGTCCGTCCAATATTCGGTCAAGGTTGGGTAATGGGTAGGCATCCTTACGAGTGACTTTGTTCACGTCGCGGTAATCGATGCAGAAGCGGTGTTTTCCGTTGGGCTTTGGGACTATCACGGGGTTGCTGAGCCATCCACTATCTGAGGGTTCGATTACGCGTTCGCCGATCATTTTATCGACCTCGCCTTGGGCTATCCGCAGGAGGAAAGGGGAGATTGTTCGGGGGCGTTGGCGGATTGGAGGGTGGTGACTGACATCGATGGAGTGGTGGGTAAGGGTCGTGCAACTTAGGGCTCCGGGGGTGGGGGTCTTCACTAAACGGTCTAATAATGACTTCAATTTGTCCTCCGTATTTTTAGTGACTTCCACTAGGCCTGCAAATTCGGGGTGGGCTGCCACGACCATGGGAATCTGGCCGGGCGTGGCGAATTTTCGGGGACTACCCGTGGGAGTACGCCACGTGTCGTTCAGGTGGTCTATTTGTAAGCCTAATAGCTTGCAAAAATCTCTCCCTAGAATCGCGTCGTATCCCAAGGGTGCGACGCGCAAATCAAGGGGCCAAATTTTACCGTCGACTTCAAAGAAGAGTCGGACATCTCCCACCACGGGGACGATTGCGTTGTTGGCAACGCGTACTCCCCCGGTGGCGGGTCTAATTGTTGCTCCCAGGGAATTGGCGAGGGTAACTCCTAAAAACGAGCGCGTGGCTCCTGAGTCAATTAGGGCTTCTACGGGGGTTCCGGAAATGTTCAGGACGAGGAAGTGGCGGTCATCTGGGCTGGGGCTGTCGGGTCGGTCGGGTGTGGTGGATAGCAGGGACGGTCGGGGTCTGACACAGTCTACACTGTCTATTATTTCATGGTTTAGGGGGCTTTCGATCTTGGGGGAGGCGCCTACTGGCCTCCCCCCGAGGGGTTTCCCTCACGGGTCTGATGGCACCTGGGACAGGAGTTCACGTCGTAACCAGGGAGGCCACAAACGCGACAGAAGGTACCACGGGGCTGGGGGCACTGACGATATATGTGGCCTTGTTGTCGGCAGTTATAACAACGGACTGTCGTGGACTGGAACCTTGGGGCTGTCGGGGCGGCCTGGGGGGTTGGGGCTAGGACGGGGCTTTCTACTTGGACGGACATCAGGGCTGGGGGGGGTGCTCGGAGGTTTCTTAGTAGGGGTATGGGGTTAGGGGTTCGTGGGGTTGGCGGGGGCGTCGGTTGGGCTGGGAGGGTTGCGGCAGGGGTCGTGGGGAGAGGGCTGGGGTCTGGGTTGGCGTCTATGGCCGCTGCCCTTCCGGAATAAGTTCTGCCCTGGGGGTTGAAGGCAGCGGAGGGGAGGACTGACTGGGCGGCCGTCGGCGGGGGTCGGTATGCCCGCTTTCGTTCCAGCATGGACTCGACGCGGCGGCACCTCAGCTGGAAGTCCAAGAAGTTGGCGATGGTGGAGCGGTCGAGGTGGACGGCCAGGTCGGGGTGGAGGTTTTCATAGCAGAGGTCGAGCTGGGCTTCTAGGGAGAGGGGCGGACTGAGGAAGCTGAAATATGTTCTCATCTTTGTGAGATACTCCCCGCTGGGCTCCCCTGGGCCTTGGGTTCGGAGTTCGACCTCTCGACGCAGCTTCTCCTGCAGGTCGCTGTGTCCGAATCGGGCTCGAAAGTGGAACACGAACTCGTCGTACGTCGTCCACTCCTCGTTCGTCACTCGGTACCACATCAGCGCCTCCTGTGTGAACGACTCCGGGAGCATCCGGAGCAATTCCTCCTCCGTGTACGAGCGGCTGGAGCAGTACTCGTACAGACGGAGGAGGTACTCCTCTCCGTCGTCGGTGCGCCTTCCCGCGAACTTGGGCCCGAAGCGACGGAAGTGGTCGATTCCGGCGGTGTCCCGGGTCCCGAAGCTGGGGCCTGGGGGCTGGAAGGAATGGGTGGGTTGGGGAAGGGTTCGGGGCGGTCGTAGGTGGGTGCTATTGTGTTGGGGGATGGTCCGGGGGGGAATGGCAAAGGTGTCGTGGTGTCGGGGTGGGGCCTGGGGTTGGGGTTCGGGGACGGAGATTAAGGGGGCTGTCGCGGGCATTCGAGCGGGGGTCGGTCGGGGGAGTGCTCGGGGGGTCATGAACCGGGGTGCGAAGGTCACGGTGGGGGCTGGCGTGGGGAGCAGTGGAGGGTGCTGGGGTAGGGGGTCGCCTTGGTTGGAGAGTAGGTCGTCGTTAGGGTCGAGGGTAATTGGGTCTCGGTATGGGCCCATTGATTGACCCGTGGGTAGGGGTGGTGGGGACGGGTCTGCTTCGGCGGGGGGTAGGGTTACGGATAGGGCTTGCGATGAGTCCAGGTCCGGTGCGCCGAGGAAAGAGCGTAGGGTGTCGTACGACTCGGCCCCTCGCAACGCGGTTGCTAACGTGGTGGGCAAGCCCAGCCCACGTTCGTCCTCAACGGGGTCCCAATCCACCTGTACTCCACGGAAGCGGCGGCGGATTTCGTATCGCCAGTATCTGTTTATGAGGTCTTCCCTTGACCCGGCGGTACTTAGGGCCGCGTGGTCGCAGAGCCTTATGAGATCCATAACGTTGGGGAGGTTAGTCAAATGGACCTTAATTTTCTGGATCTCCCTTTTTATGTCGGGGCCTACGATGGGGGCAGGGGGGGCTGTCATGGCGGGCGGGGGGGTGGACGATCTACCCTGGCCGGAGGGTTGGGGTCCGGCCGTGGTAACGCTAGTGGTGGTTACGGTGGCTATTCCGGCGGTGGTTACGCCTTCCATTTTAAGCGGGGGGGGAATTTACAGCGAAAGCAACAAAAAAAAAGAGAAAAGAAATAATCACCAAAAAGGGAAAAAAGTACAATAAGAATTCAATTTGGGCGTATGCAAAATGCAGGGGGAACAACAAGGGGGGGGAACACTAGAAAGGGGCTGTTAGAGAATAAATATTGGTCGGGGGTAGGCGGGGGGAGAGGGTACTTACTTGCCAACAATATAATTCGCGAGGGGTGGTAGCCCGCGAAACAGCGGCAAAAACAAAAAAAAACAATGATCTAATATAGCGGGGTACGGGGGGGGGGTATATTCTGTGCCGAGGTGAGCACTCTTTATCCAGCTCGGGAAAACCTCCACTCGAGGAGGGAAAACGTCCCTGCCCTCGAGGGTACAGAATTTAACTAAATTCAGTGTTTCCCGTTATTACAGGGCCCCACGTTGGGCGCCAATTTGTGACGTTGCAGTCTCCTTGTATTCAGTCTCCCAGATCGGGACACGCTGGGGAAATCTAGGGCGAGGGAAAGGGGGAAATAATACAACACGGTTTTGTGTAGCAACTTATAATGTGTGATCGTTTAAGTCAGTACTCGAAGAAATTACAAAAGAAAGTGAATAGGAACTTGAAAATAACAAAATATCTTAATAATAATCGGAAAGAGAAAAGGTCGTAACAATAATGATAATACTGGGCTCGAAAAATAAGCAATGAACAAAAGCAAAAATCGGAAATACAAAAAAAGGGGAAATCAGAAAATAGAAAACTTAATCAATACGCGGGAGTCGGTAATAACTCTTAAGGGTCGATCGCAGGGAAAAAAGGGGGGGGGGCTGGCCGGTGAAAAACTCTACACAAAAACGGTCGGTCTAAATCGGAATCCAAAAATAGCAAAAACTCATAAAAATGTCGATTGTTTTTGGGCGCCAGCTACTTTCTCGGTGTAGCACCGTAACTTTCAAAAAAGAGAAGGAAGGAAAAGAACGAAAGAATCTAATACTGCGCGGCACACGGCTAGCCGGGAAAAACGGGGGGGGGAGGGGGATGAGACTTCTCAGGTCGGGGACACTGTTCCAGGGCTTCTTAACAAATTACCTCGGCACATACAAAAACTCGCAGAAATTTACAATAATATAAATTGCCGAACACTCAATGGTATCACTCGGGGGATGGGGAAAAATTACCGATAATATGCGCACGCTGGGAAGTGTCGCGGCTACCACCACTCACGCGCACGTGTCGAATAGCAAAATGTCGGCGCACGTGGCGACCGGTAATCGGCGATCGAGAATTATATAATTCTAAAACACGAAAGAACGGCTTAAAACTACAAAGAAGGGCACGGGTAAATTCTCAGGGGATGTCTGGGGGATGGGGGATTTTTCGAAAGGGGTCGGCGGGCGGGGAAGCTTGTGCAGTACTCACTCACTCCTAATTATTCACTGACAATCTTTTCAAATGGCAACAAGTGTCTCTCGGCGTCCTCTCGATTTTCCTGGGTTTGCCGGGTCGTTATATTCCTTGTTCCGGATCGATCGTGTCCTTGGTCGGTTGCGTGTGGTCGATACCCTCCGGGATGGAGTCAGAGTTAAATTATGGGATAGCCGAGTCGTCTTAATAGTCCTTGTAATATTCGCAAAACGTTCACTCCTGTCACACACACTCTCTCGCACAAAGCCTAGGCTCGAAGTGCCGTCAGCCTCGCTGCTTCCGGCTTCTTCCTCGACCTTAGGGTCGATCTCGTATGGGAGCGACGGTGTGGCGAAATCCGATTGGCGGTATTCGGGACTGACTGTCGATGGGCGTCGGGATTGGCCGCGCGGCCGTGTGAAGATCTCGTCGCGACGGAAGGCTCGTCGCGACGCTCGGCGCGCGCACCCTCGTCATCGATTCGCCCATCGATCGACGGGCAATTCCTCTTGTCGGGAGGTGGCGGTCCCGTGCGGCGCGTCGGCGAAGTTTCTCCCGTGACAGTTCGCCGGCGGAATCCAGTGTTTACCCGGACGACACACCTCGTCGGTTTACACTCGGCAATTCGAGCCGAGAGGGTGTCGCCGGGTTCTTCGGTGCCGGTGGACGAGTCGGGGAGGCTGCTCCGACTCGTCGGAATTTTTCCCGGGGCTGTCGGTGTCGGACTACGCTGTTCGGGGCTGTCCTCTAGTTTTGCAGGTTAGTGCTTGTAAGGTCTGCCGGTGTCTGACTTTTTGGACTATTTAGGTCGGTCGTGGTCGAGCAGGCTTCGCAGGGGTCCGATTTCCCTCCAGGATGGTCTGCGATGGGTCTTCGATGGCTGCGATGGGTCTTCGGTGGCTGCGCTGGTCTTCGGTGGGTCTGCGGTGAGTCCTCGACGGGTCTGCGATGAGTGGCGAGGGCTTCGTTGGGTGAGTTGGAGGACTGACGGGGCTTTAGAGGATGAGGGTCAGTCGGGGGAAGGGGGTTAATAACAATTACAATCGTGGCTTAATTTTATAATATTACTCTCGTTTATTCCCTAGGTGAGTGGTGGGACTCCGAGCCAGGCAGCGGGAGAGACTTGGGACGTGCCACGTCACAATATATATATATATATAATTAATATAGTGTTATACTATATTAAACATTATTGTGCATTTTCGGGCAACAATATAATATTATACTATATTCGCATAATAGTATGATATTATAAGATCATCGTAATAATATAGCATGGTATACTATAGTATTGTAGTATGCATTCCAGTTCAGACAGCGGTGTCCGAAAAGTGGAGCAACTCCGGTTGCGCAATATCGAGGTATGCAGCGGCACGCGACGAGCGCGCGTCGCTGCAACGAGGGTCACCAAAAACCTGAGTCAGCCGTTAAGCAATCACGGGCGACTCGGCAATTAGAGCATCGACTCGGGAATTACCGAGGCGCTTATGTCGAAATAAAAACATGCTCCAAATCCCGTTCTCGAAGAAGCGAGGATTTGGAAAGATAACTGTTTACAGAAAAGAAGTAAACCATCAACATTTAAATAATATTAAGCTGACGTGCTTGCTCTTTTATTCGTATATAAGGGATCGAGAGCAGGCACTCATCTGTCTCTTCGGAACTCCTGATTCTTACGGTTGACTACAGATACACCATACGAGTAAAGCTCAAACGCGATAAGTGGGTTGTGCGAATACTGGACCCTTATCGTGAAGGGTTACCGCACGATAGACGGTAATCCAGTCGGTGTAACAAGAGTACAAACTGTACTACGATTGGTAATTCAAAAAGGGCAGACGTAAGCATAAATAGAGCTTCAACGATCAAACTAACGTATCAACAGATAACACATAAATAGAACAATGTCCATACAGTGGAATAATCAAGCATTAACGATGAAGTATCGAAATATAAATTAATCAAGCATTAACGGCTAACTTAATAAAGCATTAAGTGAGCATTAAAATCAAGGGATAAAATAACGACAAGTGGAACGTTAATCGGACATTAAAAGCGAACCTCGGTCGAAGGTTCTCGGTAGACATTGTTATATAAAAGATATAACAATGTCACCCTGGTAAATCCCTGATAATATTAACATAATATTAAACACATTAAATATAGTGTTAAATGAACATTGTTAAACAATCTCCGATAACATTGACATATTGTTAAACCAATTGTTAAACAATCACCGGTAATATTAATACATTGTTAAACCTATTGTTAAACAATCACCGGTAATATTAATATATTGTTAAACCTATTAAATATATTGTTAAACAAACATTGTTCAACACAGTCTAAATAAATAATACGTTTGTACTTCACTTGGGTTCCAACCCTTTACTGAGCACATCCCCAACCTTACGAGCCAACGGCTCGCGCACAGAACCCAGATTAAATACCTGAGTTTCTGCGGCACAACATTGGTGGCAGCGGTGGGATGCTCAGAGTGAAATAAAAAACCAAAGTAACGAATTACCAATCGCGCTAACCTCCGCAGATTGCGGTAAAGTCTTGGCTCCGCGGGAGAGCGAGCAAATAGAAAGTTCCGCGAACCAGGGTCGACCAGTGTTCAAGCGGACCACGGGTGTGATCATCAGATCACCGTGGATCACGTTATTCAGGTGAGATAACGGAAAGGTAGTCAACCGTCGTCTTCGGGGATCGCTGCAGGATCCCGAAGAGCGTCGCCAAGGACTGGGACGTAAAAACAGAATCAGCAAGGGAGCCTGAAACCGAAAGGGTAATACGTCAATGACTAGAAGGCATCCCGTAATGTGCAGGGTGCACACCGTGACCCCACATTACTTAATTGAGGTTTGATACGAGTGCGTAAAACACGTGTAGCACTGTTAGAGCATGTAGGACGCTACTGCTAGTTAACAGGGGTATATAAACACCGCCAAAACAAGAAAATGAGTATACAGCATGCGCCAGGGTTGTCGTCCGAAGCAGGACAACGTCGGACAACTACTGGGACAGAGGGCGAAGCGCTGCATGTCGCAGCCAGCCCCAAGCAAGTCGTGTCCAGACTGACTGAACAGACACACGGTGTGGTGGGCACAGGGCCACTCTATAAACGCAACCAAGGCTACGTGGATACCGCGAAACCGCCGTACGCGGAAAGTGCGCGGCAAGGAGCCACCGGCAGGGTACGGAGTTGCGAGCTGGAAGACCGAGTGATGCAAAAAACACGTCACGGCATAATCGACACGCCTCAGGGCTCAGGGTCGGGGACAGGGACGGGCTCCGGGAAATATGAGTCGTTTGTCTCCTTGCAGCGCCAACTTGCTACGTCGCAGCAGGGTGCGCGAGAAAACACGAAAGCATACGCCGCCCGGACCGAAAATATCACCCTGCGAGTGATCGACCATCTATGTGAAGGAATCGACGCACCGGGCATTGCCTACATAGCGGAAGCCGTCTGGAAGTGTGCGCGAATAAATTTCGAAAACGGATTGAGGGCGGAAAAATGCCGGCCGTCCCAGCGCCGGCATTCCCCATCACCGAAGTTAAGAGACCTCGACGTCTCGAATAAAGTGTGCAACTATTGCAAGAGAACTGGGCATCTCTGGAAGGATTGCCAGCACCGTAAACGATTCAAGGCCAAGGACGATAAACAGGAGGAGCAGCGAGAGGCGGAAACAAGTAAAAACTCCGCGCAACGGAATACGATCGGAGTATCACACGAGGGTACCACCAGGGGGACGGATGAGTCCACAGGGGAAGTCTACAAGTGCACCTTGGAGGGAAAAGTCCGAACGGACCAATATGTTCCGTTACCTGCAGCATGGGTACCCGAGCTTCAGTTATCGGGCCGCAAGGATCCAGGATCCACAACGGCAGAAAGCGAGAAACCGGTCACCATAGAAGGTGATACCACTGGGCACCGGGGAGGGTCCTCGGGCAGGGCATCACCCGTAGCTAGGAGTTTTGGCCACGAGCAACCGCATTTGGAAGCCTTCGACTGGGCTGAAGACGTTGAAGCATACCACTCGAGGCGTACTACTCCAGAGCTGCCAGCCTCTGATTTAGAGGAGCGTCTGGCGAAACTGGAGCAGATGATGGAAATGGTGCGACTTGAAGGGTCGAACCGTCGACCCCAAAAAAGCAACAACGCACCTGGGATGGTCAAATCCATGGTAGCAAGGAAGCTCGAAGGGTTCATCGCTACCGGACGTGTCCCGGACCCGAATAAAAAACACAATAAAAAATGTCATGTGTGCCGACGAGTGGGACACCTTGCACGGAAGTGCCCACCGGGTACACTCCGAAACAGGAAAATTGAATCGGCAGGTATCATATGCAATTACTGCAAACGGCCGGGACATATGTGGAAGGTGTGTAGGCTCAGACTCCGGGATTCAGAGCAGCGGTAAATCTCCGCCGTAACAATCGGACCACGAAGGGCAACAACCACGGCAGAACGAGGCTGAGAGAACTGATGGTAGAAAAAACCAGAGCATCGGGAACGTAGAACTCCATGCGTGAGTATAGAGGAGGCTGAAACCGATAGGAAATTTAAAATCGGCGGATAACCCGATGTACGGTAAATTGATCGGTACGATACGATCGTCACGTCATATACAAGTTTGGGTAAAAAAAAAAAACTTTTTACCCGTGCTGGTTCATCACCCGTTTTCGCGTGTTGCCTGCTCGACGGATATCGGTCGGGTGGCCTGACCGACCCGGTCGAGAGGTTTCAACTCGGAAAAGATGTGAACCGAGGACCCTCGCTTGCTGATCCCGATCAGCGAGGTGGTACCAGCCAGCCAGCTCACGGGGTTAGTCCAACGCCGGGCAACGCAGGGAAGACAGCGGTCCTCAGGAGTTAACACGAGACGCCATGGGCCAACAGAACTGTCAAGGCCAAACCCCACGGCAAGCAGCGCTAGGGCAGACGCTACCGTATGGCGACTTTCGTTTCAGCACCTATCGTACGTGAGAAAGTCCGTAAGCAAACAAATAATAATTCAGGCGGACCTACCGCGTTCGAAGGAAAATAGTTAAAAAATAATAACAATAATAAGTAAATAAATAAAATAACCTCACCCGATCAAGAGGCTCGGTGACAGGGTCAAAAGACGCAAACATCTGGCAAAATAAAGTCATGCAATTCAATAACGTAGATTATATTAAACCGGGATCGAGACATAAAACCGTTTGCTTATTAATAATAAAATTTTGGTGGTAAAAACCGTAGCGCCTGCACGTACACGGAATATTGTAGAGCTGCCGGACCAGCTGTTGAAACCCCTGGGAGGAAAACTCTAACCGCGATTATCCAGACGCGGCTGGCCAAAAACCTTCCGAGCATACGATTCAGAATGCTGAAGGAGATACTTGAAATCCCAAAAGAGGCTTATTTTAAAAAGGAACAAATTTGTTCAGCAAATATGGATAGCAAATTATGAGCCTTTCCGCGAGAAAAAATATGGCGTCACGTATTCCGTATACCGAGCTTCAGGACGCATATGGGGAATAGTTATCTACCTCGAACACGGAAACCGACGCAAGGGTAACGGCCCTTATCGAGGAGATGACGGAATCGAATAGCAGTCAATTCACCCGAGGTCCAAATATTTTTACGACTAAAAAATACTTCGGGACATTGCACGTCTCTTGACACTGGGCATAGCGGTCAACATAGGAACGGTGGCGCGCACAAGTTATAATGAACATTTTTTTTTTTCCCGAAAAGTTGACCCGAAAATTACTTCTGACGTAAAAGTTGAGGAAATCGGTCACGCCCACTATCGCATTCGAGGCGGGGGGGGGGGGGGGGGGGGGGGGAATTATTTGTCATAAGAAAGGATGTTACAACCGTGACCGTTCTCGATTCACATCACGAATGGAAATTCGCGACAATATTAGCGGGATGAGTGCGACCAGGCTTAAGCTTCTGAACGGACAATCATCGGCTCTGTTAGAAGAGTCGAAACAGTCCGAGCCGGAAAACGGAAGAAAAATAAAAAATAAGCAGCCTGGGCACGATGTCACATGGCTGTGCGTCACACAGCAAAGCCCGGAATTTTACCCCCGAGATTCATAGACAGACCCACGAGGGATAACCTCGAGTGAAGTGACGTCAAAGGGAAAATGTTTATAACGACCAAAATTAGAGGGAAATGGAAATTACCGTAGGCATCCTGTTGACGTCACCTCAAGCATGTACCTTTAAGATATTGATATCAGAGAGGGTCCCTCGGCCAGGGAATAATATTAGAATGGAAAGCCCGAAGGGGGGAAGGGAGCATACGTTGCGGCCTAAAGTGCGGAATAGAGAGTGCCCGTGGCAACAAGCCGAAAATTATTAATTATCTCAAACTTTCTTTCCGAAGCAAGGTAAAATGAAATTGGGACTCGGTAGCATTTTTAACCCTCCTCGTGATTGCATGATGACGGAACATTGTAGTCCCATATTTGGGAGAAAACGAAAAGAACGCATCGTCTAAGTATAACCTCGACGTCAGGGAATTGTTACCGGCAAGACAATCTGTATCCACAAATATGTACATTTATAACGTCACGCAGAAGATAGTGTCAAGAAAAAGGTAGAAGTTGTTCATGATTATCAGTCGTGGCCATCCCTAGGTCGACATATTCTTCCCCAAGAGAACACTTTCTAAAAAGAAAAACGAAATTTACGGTGTATCCCCATTACCAATCGAATCATTGGATTAAATAATCGTGCCGCGGGGCACTAAGGGGAAAAGCACGAGGTGAGAAGGGATGGGAAGAAGCAATGGGGAAAAAATCATAGGAACAACGTGGAGCAAAGAAGCAATAGGGGAAAAGCTGTAAAATCACAACTGTTTGATGGAGAGCAAGAAAATGTGGATAATTGAAATCGGTCATCATTGCCAACCAATCAATGCTTGGACGCGCTGTTATCAAAAAGGAAAACTCTTCGAGTATTGACGGTAAAATAAATAGGATCGCGGTCGCAGGAAGAATAATTGAACGAAAGGTGACGAGGGAAGTTCTCACATAAATCGGTCAGCAAACAATAGGCCGCGAAGTATTGTACGTCAGGTAACCGTGCTCTATCTAAACCCCGGGTTCAATAAATATAGAACACCGACGAATACAAAAAGGTGCCGGTAACAGGGCAACCGGTGCTGCGGCAGCTGTAAGCCAGGCCCGCCGATAGTGCAGCCAGGCGGATGGTCAGACCGACGAGTAAGAGTACAAGCTCAGCCGGTCAGGCTGCGGACATCCGGGCATAAGCGAAACGTAAGCCGCGGAGGGTCTAAATAATATATTAACACCCTTTCGACATACTTGGGATACCCGTAGGTCAATTTAAAGTCCAGCTGCGAACCCTTAATTGATGCCCCAAAGGGGAAAAAGGGGGTTAGAAGATGGGTGCCAGAAGCCATGAAAAAGAAAAACAACCCACAAAATTGAAATTTTGAAGGAACTTTTGGTGAAAAGTATAGCAACATGGGTGCAAGAGGTAAATTCTCAATTGTTCAAAAGGGGAATACTAGTAGGGATATTCCCATCAAAATGGCTCCCATGTTTAAGCAAAGTCTATTGCTAAGAACCCGGAGCAATTTAAGCGGTACAGGAAAGAGGCTGGACAGAGGGGGGTAAACCAGATCCCCGGGGGAAGAAAAAGATCAACCCGAGGAAAAAAAAAAAAAAAAAAAAAAGAGAAAGGACAAAATGAAAAAATTCGAGATCATGTCATACCAAATGTCCAGATAAATCGGATGTGGAAAAACTAGAACGCGGACATTAAAAGGGGAAAGAAAAGACCCCTAAACTTGTTCAAATAGTTTCCAATCCGAGAAAGGATTAAGGGAATTTTGAAGAGGGTAGGGAAGCCGACAAGGGCTATTTAAAAAAAAAAAAAAAAAAATATTGGGAAAGCCGAATATGTATACATTCCATGACGTGCATATTCAACGCCATTCGTAACCGGCCACCCCTATCCCGGTCGATGGACTGGAAAATTAGAAGTGGACTCAGGAAAAATAGGAAAAGGGGAAGATAAATCCTGGGGAACCTGAAACATGCAAAAATATGCGCCGCATACAGTAACGGCTGTATGTATCTCGCAGTGATGAGCCAGGGTGCGCCGGCCTCCAGAAAAAGCCGACGCAGTAAAAAAAAAAAGACGGAAAAAAAAAACGAACGTGCGCAACGCGTCCCGAGGTCAGTAACCCGCGGCGCACGGAGGTAGCCGAAAACCGTCCGATGATGGAAGCAGCGCCAAGACGGCTCAGGTGCCCCAGTAACCCGACCCCGAAGCGATCATATGCTGAGGCCAGGTGCGTCAGCGAGGAAAGCAGGCACGGAGTCGGCAAATTCCACGGACGGGAAACGTCCGGACCGCGGAATAGGAAGCCACGGTATCCAACCCTCTGGGGAAGGGGGCCGTACCGCTCCGAGGTACTGGAACCCCCGATCGCGCCGGGGACGACTCGGACGCATGACCGCGGACCATCTCAAGGGAAAGGAGAGTAACCGGGGAAAAACACCGAAAAATTCCGACAACTCTTTTTATTCAAAAAGGGGTACATGAGGGAAATGAGGGTCAAGGGCGACTATGCCCACTCGGCTAGCCGCCAATTCATCCGGCCCCTCGCAGCTCTCGGCCGCCTAGACGCAGGAGTTTCTTCGTCCTCATCCTCGGAGTCGGAGGCTCCCGCGGGGCGAATGGTCGGCCTGGAGTACTCGCGGGGCTGAGGGGCGGGATGGCGAAGCCCGCTCACTTCTCCGGACTGCTGAAGGCGAACGCGGGCGGCCCGGAGGTTGATCATAGCCGGGGTCAGCACGCGGATTCGCGGGAACGGCGCTGACGGCACCAGATGAACCCTTTCCGGGAGGAAACTTCGTCCAGGGGACTCAACGATCTCCACGTCAGGGCTGGGAGGCCTAGCGGGCCCAGCAGACCGACCGTGGAGGGGCACCACGGCTGGCTCGATAAGCTCGATGTCCGGACTACTGCGGCCGGACTCCAGCGGGCTCCCCACGGGGCGGTGTGGCAGATCGAACCCACAGGACGGGTAACGTCTCCTCTGAAAAAAAAAGAAGGAAAAAATTATTAGCAACACAAAAAAAAAAGGGAATTTTTTTTTTTATATATTTGGGAAAGTTGTAGTAGAGTTAAAGTCTTACCTTCGCGGGCGGGCTCGGGTTACGTCTTGAGTTCATTGTTGATGTCTGAAGTAACGTGAGTGGCGGCCGGAAACAAATAATTAAAACCACCAGGGAAACGGCGGTTAATAAAGCCTAAAAAGTGCAGACGCGTCAAGTCACCGGGCATCGACCCGGGCCATCAGCAGAAAGCAATAGCGGCGGAGGCCTTCCCCGTATTTCACCACAGTAAAAAAAAAAAAAAAAAAGTATATATTAAACTTCCCCGTGCGGGTGAGTTAGAGTAACTCCGGGAAATTTTTTTTGGGTAGGTGGTTGTATCTATTTACACTTCTGTAACTATTTGGCCTCTCTAGTAACATGAAACCCGGGGTACACAGATCCTAAAAATAAAGCTCGGCGGAGACGAGCGAAAAGAAACGAAGTTTCTTTTCTTTTTAGGGGGGAGGAATGTTGTACCCCGGATAGGGTAGTAGCACCCTATTAAGGGGGCAGTAATACGACAGTAATTAATTGATATAATTAATTAATGTGGTAACATTAATTAGTATAATTAGTATAATTAATTAATGTAGTAACATTGATATAATTATATATAATTATCATATATATATATATATATATAATTAATGTAGTGTTATACTATATTAAACATTATTGTGCATTTTCGGGCAACAATATAATATTATACTATATTCGCATAATAGTATGATATTATAAGATCATCGTAATAATATAGCATGGTATATTATAGTATTGTAGTATGCATTCCAGTTCGGACAGCGGTGTCCGAAAAGTGGAGCAACTCCGGTTGCGCAATATCGAGGTATGCAGCGGCACGCGACGAGCGCGCGTCGCTGCAACGAGGGTCACCAAAAACCTGAGTCAGCCGTTAAGCAATCACGGGCGACTCGGCAATTAGAGCATCGACTCGGGAATTACCGAGGCGCTTATGTCGAAATAAAAACATGCTCCAAATCCCGTTCTCGAAGAAGCGAGGATTTGGAAAGATAACTGTTTACAGAAAAGAAGTAAACCATCAACATTTAAATAATATTAAGCTGACGTGCCTGCTCTTTTATTCGTATATAAGGGATCGAGAGCAGGCACTCATCAGTCTCTTCGGAACTCCTGATTCTTACGGTTGACTACAGATACACCATACGAGTAAAGCTCAAACGCGATAAGTGGGTTGTGCGAATACTGGACCCTTATCGTGAAGGGTTACCGCACGATAGACGGTAATCCAGTCGGTGTAACAAGAGTACAAACTGTACTACGATTGGTAATTCAAAAAGGGCAGACGTAAGCATAAATAGAGCTTCAACGATCAAACTAACGTATCAACAGATAACTCATAAATAGAACAATGTCCATACAGTGGAATAATCAAGCATTAACGATGAAGTATCGAAATATAAATTAATCAAGCATTAACGGCTAACTTAATAAAGCATTAAGTGAGCATTAAAATCAAGGGATAAAATAACGACAAGTGGAACGTTAATCGGACATTAAAAGCGAACCTCGGGCGAAGGTTCTCGGTAGACATAGTTATATAAAAGATATAACAATGTCACCCTGGTAAATCCCTGATAATATTAACATAATATTAAACACATTAAATGTAGTGTCAAATGAACATTGTTAAACAATCTCCGATAACATTGACATATTGTTAAACCTATTGTTAAACAATCACCGGTAATATTAATATATTGTTAAACCTATTAAATATATTGTTAAACAAACATTGTTCAACACAGTCTAAATAAATAATACGTTTGTACTTCACTTGGGTTCCAACCCTTTACGGAGCACATCCCCAACCTTACGAGCCAACGGCTCGCGCACAGAACCCAGATTAAATACCTGAGTTTCTGCGGCACAACATTGGGTTGACCCTCAAGCTCTTCGATGTGCACCATGTTTGTACGTGGTCCAATGCTCGTTGCATCTTCCACGACAGCTCCCCCGGGTGAGTGCCGATGACCAGCATCGCCACGTCATCCGCGTAGCCTACCACCGTCACTCCTAGCCTCTCGAGCTCCGCAAGAAGCCCGTCAATTACCATCACCCACAGGATCGGAGAGGTTACTCCTCCCTGCGGGCAGCCCTTCTTGACGAGCGCACTCACGGATGACTCCCTAAGACCTGCGGTGACGGACCTGGTGCTAAGCATGCAGTGGATCCAGTCGATGACGGAGTCCTTCACCCTGAATCCCCTGGCTGCTTCGCAAATAGAGACGAAGGAGGTATTATCGAACGCTCCTTCGATGTCAACAAACACGCCCAGGACAGACCTACCCATTTGCATGGCCCCCTCCAGTACCTTAACGGTATGGTGGAGCGCTGTTTCCACGGATTTGCCCACCTGGTAAGCGTGCTGGGAATGGTGCACCGGTCTTTCGATAAGCGCACTTTCCCTTAGGTACCTCTCAACGAGTCTCTCCAGCGTTTTTAGGAGGAAAGACGTCAGACTGATGGGTCTAAAAGACTTGGCTCGGTCATAGGTGTCCTTCCCTGGTTTGGGAATAAAGACGACCCTGACCTCCCTCCAAGCGGATGGAACGTAGCACAGAGCGAGACATGCGCGGTAGATACGTTGAAGGTGTTTAATGAGGCCCTCCCCAGCCTCCTGCAAGAGGGCGGGGAAGATCCCATCCACCCCAGGGCTTTTGTACCGGTCGAAGGTATCTATGGCCCATCTGATTTTTGCGGATGTGACAACTTCCGCTGCCATAGCCCAGTCCCGGGCGGCCGCCCTTACGGGCGGATCCGCCGTGCCTGTGGGTTCCCCCGGATCAGTAAGAACCGATCCAGGGAAGTGAACCTCAAACAGGTGGGCCAGGCTCTCCTCCTGACTCGACGTAGTTCTCCCATCGGGGAGAACAAGACCGTCGAGCCGAGTCGAAGGCCCCGATGCAAAGATTCTGCGCAGTCTGGCCACTAGGGGTAGGGCCTCGATCTCGCTGCGGAACTCGCGCCAGGAGGCCGCTTTGGACCTCCTGATTAGTTTCTTGTAAGCCTGTTGGGCCTCCCGGTAAGAGTCCCAGTCAGAGCCCGTGTTCGGTTTTAAAGCTTTGTTCAGCAGCTTCCGGGAGCGAGCCCGTTCCCTGGTTAGGTCACGGTTCCACCACGTCACCTTCTTCCTGCTGGACCTGCTTTTAAGGGGGCATGCTGCCTCATAGGAGTTGATCATAGCGTTCCGTAAGAAACTTTCTTCCCGCTCGATGCCCCCTTTCGTCCCCGGCCTCTCCCGGCCCCCCGCAAGCTTCCCGTCCAGCTCCGCCCCGTAGGCAGTCCAGTTGGTGGCTTTGGGGTTCCTGTAAGAGTCCGGAGGGCGTAGTGCTGCATTCCCCAGTAAACTGAACCTGATCAGACGGTGGTCGGAGAGGGTTACCTCCTCGCTCACCCACCAGTCCAGGATGCCTCGTGCCACCTCCGGTACAGCCAGGGTCAGGTCTAAGACCTCCTGTCTGCGTGAGGTGATAAAAGTTGGCTTGGATCCCCTGTTGAGAATCTCTAGCCTAGTAGTGGAGAGGTACTCCAGTAGTGCAGCGCCTCTCGAGTTGATGTCGGAGCTTCCCCACACCGTGTGGTGTGAGTTCGCATCGCAACCAATAATTAATTTTAGTCCGCTGGCCCTTGTGAAGTCGACTAGGGCCGCGAGCTCGTTTGTAGGCGGAGGTACCGCCGAGTCATAGGCCGAGCAGATTACCAACTCGGTCCGCCTGCCCTCAACATTTATTGAAATCTTGGCCGCTGCTAAATCCTTGGTGCAGAACTGGTTCAACTTGAGGGCGCTATGCATCTTGTTGATGAAGATGCAGGCCCTCGGTCCCAGCTCAACCTCCGCGTGGATAAGTGAGCCCAGATTCCTATCAATACCCTTAATCAGTCCCCCGTTAATCCAGGGTTCTTGTATGAGGGCTATGTCTGTCTGCTCCACTGCTAGGAACCGACTTAAAACAGCCGTGGCCGCTTTGCAGTGTTGCAGATTGATTTGGAAGAACCTGATACTACCTACAGCTATTGAGGCTGCAGGTTCGATCTCTCTCCTAGCAAAGTGGGGAAGGGAAGGGGGAAGGATGTGGGAACTGGGTGGGTTCAGGGTTGGGGGGTCTGGGGGTGGGGGATTCGAGGGGAGAAGAGAGCGATGTTCAGCCATCGCGCTCTGCCTCCCCCTTGGCCGCGTCCGCTGGCCCCACTACAGTCGCGGCCGGCAGCTCAGGGGTCCTTGGCGTGGTGAGGTCCAGCGTCCTCTGGACGCCTTGCCCCCTCCCCGCCAGTCCCGCCTTGAGCGCCATGCTCGCCATAGAGGGCCTGCCCCTCGTTCCTTTCCTACTTACTGGTCGGAACGGAGTGCGCCCGGCCGCCGGGGTCCCGCGGGTTGTGACCCTCGAGCCCCCTGCAGCCGGTCCCTGCTCCTTCCTCCAATAAGAAGGCGGATGATTCTCCGCGCTAGGCATATTAGCCTTCGCGGGAGCCATGGTGTTGGTAGGCGGCAGCACAGGCGCCCTCAGCAGAGGGGCACCCGTGCTGGTCACCCTGGTTGCTGGGGCCGTTGTACGCGGTACTTCGGTCCTCTCAGCAAGTCCAACCACCAGTTCCGGACCCGACCTGGGTTCCGAGACCACTGGAGCTCCGGCCTCGGTGCCGGCAGTGGCTCTCCCTCCGGTCCTGTTCGGGGCATCGCCGAAGCGAGCCCGCCCCAGTCCACAGTGGGGAGCGTTGCCGACCCTGGCCAGAGCCTCCATGGATGAGGCGTCCACGCTCAGAGTAAAGTGAACGTTGCCGTTCACCTCCCGCCGGTCCCAAACCCGCCATATGTCGGTGTTTAGGGCCGTGTTCTGGCGCTTCAGCCTCCTAAAAAGCACCTCGGTTTCCTCCTTTGTTCCGAAGAAAACTGCAGAGGTCTTTTTGAGTCTGGGGAGGCCGTCTCTCTCCATAACTTGGAGTGAAGCGTCCTCCCATGGTTTGAGCGTCGGGACAATAGCCTTCAGCCACGCTTTCGCCGTGTCGTCGGAGCAGGTCACCCACATGGCTCCCTGTTCCCAACGGTGCCCATCGAAGCATGGTAGCGCCTGCCCAGAGGGTACGGCGTCCAAAGCCTCGAGAAGCGCCCGTGTTAACAGGTCACTCTCCTCCTGCTTGAGGACCGTCTCAGGGTAGTTGGACGGCACGATGGCCATCTTCCTTCCAGCTGAGACTGCGTCCACATAGCTAGTCGGTATGGGGTGACCTCTGCCCTTCTTCACGGTTTTGCGAGCCTCCGGTGGTGTTGGGTCTGCCGGCCTGGTCCGCTTAGGGCCCCGTCCCGCCGTCCCTCCCATGTCCGTATTCTCGCATGCAGCCAGGCTGCTGCCAGTTGTCCCGTGAGGTTCAACTGGTGCAGCCCCGCCGTTACCCGCCGCCGGCTGGTCGCTGCAGCTCTGCTCGGAGAGGGCTAGAATAGCCTGGCGGCTCTTCCAGGCCCTTCTCCTTGCCGCGCCGCTGCGCCCGGCTCTGCGTCGCTTCTCCTGTAAGGGCTCGGAGGTCTCGGCTGGCGCTGAGCCTTCTGTCCCTTTCTCCTTCCAAGCGTTCGTGTCCATCGGTTCCACAGGGGTCGGTTGAGCTTGCGCTCCCCCAACACCCCGGGCCCCGACAGAACAATCGTCCGCCAACTCAAGTGCCAGTCCCTCTTGCGAGGTCCTGGCACCAACAAATTCATTTTGTGTTATCAGTGGTTCATTCATTTGAGTCCCACGAGTAAACAGGAAAGGGTAGTCGACCTACACAGAGCCTGTTGCGTAGGCAAGGCGACTTAAATATAAGTAGGTGGCGCCTGGTACCTACAGAGCATCGTTCGAGACACTACCTCCCAAGTGCCATGCATCCCGTCGGCACGATGAGCTTACACCTTAGGATTCGGGAAGTTGGTCCGCGGCAGGGCTTTTGTTCCTCCGGTCAGCTTTCACCCCGGCCGGGTTCCCTATAGCACCTGCAGGCCAGTTCCCTTGAGACCTCCTGCCTTGGTTACCGGCCGTCGCATGGCGGCCCGGTCCCCGGGCTGCAGAGGTCTCCGAGCCCTGGTCCCTCCTATCCGCCACCTGGAGACGCGCTCGGTTGGCACTCAACCGAGTTACCCGCTCCCCTTTACGGGTGTTGGGCAACATCCGAGAATTAACGATGATAGATAAATAAATTTAAAAAAAAAATAATAATAATAATAATAAATGAAAAAAAAAGGGAGAAGAGAGAGGAAAATATTTTTTAGCGCGCCTCATTGTAGACGGCAGCGAAATAAAAAAAAAATATACATCCATATTAATAAATAGAAATAATAAAATAAAAAAATAAAAAAAAAAATCCCAGACGCGCTGCACACAAGCGGCAGCAACAGCATCCGATAAATACATACATATATATACCTACAGCAACAAATAGCGATAATGGTAATAATAATAAACAAATAATTCGATAAACAAAAAAAATAATAATTTAAAAAAAAAAAAAAATAACAATAATAAAAAATACAAAAAATACATAATACATATTAAAAAAAAAAAAAAAAAAGAGAGAGAAATACAAAAATTTATTTTATTTTGTATTTTTTCCTAACGCGCCCCATAACGGATGGCAGCGAAACAAAATACCTACACAAATTAATAATTACTAACGATAAATAAATAAGTAAATAATAACACAATATATATACATATATAATATTAATAATAACCTATATCCAAAAAAAAAAAAAAATTTTTTTTTGTGCGCTTCAGACTTGATGGCAGCAAAATAAAGACATATTAGAAAAAAAAAAGAAAAAGAGAAAAAAAAAAAACGAAATATCTATATACTACGTACCTAATATAGACATACATATATTCACAAAAAAAAAAAACCAATTGCGCCTCAACCCAGACGGCAGCAACACAAAAAAAGGGATTTATTTAAATTTTGTTTTTTTTAAATTACTTGAGTAATTCAACAACTACACCAAAATTGCTCTACCAGAGCCGCCTCAGCGCCCCGCGCGAGCAAACGGCGGATATAATTTTCATCGCCGAGCGTTGTCTACCGAGCGACTCCCGTCGCGAACATACTTTGCGATGGCGAACAATAATAGCTCGATAACGCTCCGCGATGTACAAAACCTTATACCGAGCTTCAACGGTAAAAACATACCGTTCCATGATTTCATGCGCGCTTGCAAAAAAGCAACAAAAATCATCTCGGAGCACGATCAACCGCAGCTCCTCGAGATCATCCAACTTAAATTGTCAGGAGTCGCCGCCGATATCGCCGACGCGAAAACATACAACGCACTAGAGCCACTCCTGGGAGATCTCAGAAACGCGCTCGAAAAACCAGTCGAATTATCAAACCTCGAACTCAAACTAAAATCAAACTCACAAAGTTATAACGAGTCGGTGGTTGATTACGCGACGCGCACACGAAAAATCGCGACTAAAATTGAAAATAGGTTAAAAGAAGTTTATCGAGCAGAAAATCAGCAGCAATATTTACAAAACCGCACTGACGAAGTTCGACGAACCGTCATAAAAGCATTCATTCACGGTCTTTTCGATCAAATTGCGAATCTCATTATGCAAAAAGATTTCGTAACTCTCGACAGCGCAGCCGACGAAGCGCTAAATATAGAAAACGAACTCGTACGTAGACAAAACGTACACCAGGGACGAAAACGCGATAAATCGGAAACTAGGGACAAAAGCCCGGAAAAAGCGAAAGTACGATTCTCGCAAATAACTGACAACAACGGACTAAAATTTTGCGAAGTCCATCGCGAAAATCCTACACATTCAACATCAGAATGCTATTCCGTGCAACAATTACGCGAAAATACGAATACACGCGTTAACAGCCGCCAATACCGTAACAACTCACCGGGTAATTTTAGAAACAATTCTCGCGGAAATTTCCAGTACAATACTCGTGGCGGTTACCGAAATAACTCACGCGGTAATTATCAAAATAATCCGCCCAACTACTATCAAAATGAACCACCCGGGAATTATCAAAATAATTCACGAGGGGGTTTCCGTAACAATTCACGCGGAAACTATCAGGATAATTATCAAAACAATTCCCGTGGAAACTACCACAATAACCCGCGGAATAACTATCGAGACAATTCACAACAAAACAATCATGATAGCACGCACAATTATCAGAGTAATCCACAACAAAGCAATTCGTGGGATTACAACTACCAAAATAACCCACAACAAAACAATCCGCACGATCAAAATAACCGAAAGAATTCGCAAGAGCGTAATCATCGAAATAACTCACGCGACCGAGATAATCAGGATAATTCGCGTGACCGAAATAGCAGAGACAACTCGCGAGAAAGACAGAACCCGAGTAACGGTCGAAACTCGCGAAAACCAGACCAACAGTCGAACCTCGATGCAGCGCAAATCGAGCAGATTTTCGAGCGCCTACTCCAAAAAAACGAGAGATCCGCCTCTCGCGACAGCGCGACGAGAGGTCGGACACCGGAGCGCTCGTCAACGACAAAATAATAAAAGACGCAAACAAGGCGCAAACCGAAACCGAACCTGTAAAATATGTAGGTACTAATCATGTTAAAAATATAGACGGTAGTATAACTATTAAAAAAGCGACAATCAAGTTAGGATTGTCGCGCCGGCACAAACCACCAACGGTGACCTTAGAGTCCCCAAATCTACTCACTAAACAGGCTTTGTTTCTCGCCGACACTGGAGCGGAAATAAACCTGTTAAAACAATCATTCCTGGGCTTGCGTACGGAAGTAGATCCGACGCTAATATACGAGCTCAACGGAATAACAGACGGAACAACAAAAACACTCGGTAGATGCTACCTAAAAATTAAAGAATTTAAAGTCGAATTCCACCTAGTGGAAGACTTTTTCCCGATTACACAGGACGCTATACTCGGCGACGTCTTCTTCAGGGAGACCCCAGCCGATATCCTTTATACCGAAGCCTGCATAACATTCGCTGGCTATCGAATTCCGTTCGAGAGCTTCGAACGAGTAACAATACCTGGCAGGTCGAAGCTCATTGTACCTGTCAGACTAAAGCCAACCGATCTCGAGGAGGGATATATCCCAAGGATGGACGTAGGCCATCGTCTTTACTTGGGTAACGCGCTCGTTAAAAACACCAACGGAATCGCGTATCTTTGCGCGATTAATTCGCACAATTGCGAAATTAATTTAGAAATTCCGACAATCGAGCTAATCCCAGTAGAGGCTATCTCGGAAAAACCGATCGACAATCTCACATTGAGCGACCACCGCGATTCTCAGCATGAGAATCGTGCGGAGGTATGCTCGATACAATTAGAAGGTCAATCCAGACTCGAAGCCCTTCGAGCACTTTTACAACTGGATCACCTAAACGAAACAGAGAGAGACCACGTGCTTGAATTGGTCTCAAAATACCAACATCTGTTTTGTTTACCCGGGGATCGGCTAGGTCATACGACACTAACAAAACACGAAATCCATACAACGGATGACAGACCAATTAACACAAAACAATATAGGTTTCCACAGGTACACAAAAAGGAGATACAAAATCAGGTCAGCGATATGCTAGACAAGGGAATCATACAGCCGTCCCTTTCTCCTTACAACTCTCCAGTTTGGGTCGTTCCCAAAAAACCGGACTCGAAAGGTAACAAAAAATGGAGAATCGTAATAGATTTTCGAAAACTCAACGATAAAACCACGCCAGACGCGTACCCACTCCCAAATATCATCGATATATTGGATCAATTGGGTAACGCCCGTTACTTCTCAACATTCGACCTGGCGTCCGGTTTCTATCAAATTGAGATGCACCCAGCTGATAAACACAAAACAGCTTTTTCGACCCCGAATGGACATTACGAGTACCATCGAATGCCATTCGGACTCAAAAACGCGCCAGCAACCTTTCAGAGGTTGATGGATGTCGTTCTATCCGGATTACAAGGCACAGACTTGTTCGTCTATTTAGACGACATAGTAATATACGCACAAGACATGACGGAACACGAAAACAAATTTAAAGCCTTAGCAAAACGCTTAACTTCAGCGGGGCTAACGCTACAAACAGAGAAGTGCCACTTCCTAAACAGAGAAGTGACCTATTTGGGACACATCATATCCTCAGATGGCGTTAGACCAAATACTCACAACATTCGCGCAGTAGAAAACTTCCCGATACCAAAAGATAAAAAAGGAATCAAGCAGTTCGTCGCACTCGCCGGATACTACCGACGGTTTATCCGCGACTTCGCGAGGATTGCTATTCCCCTAACCGTACAACTAAAAAAGTCCGAAAAATTTGTATGGACAAACGAATGCCAATCGGTATTCGAGTACCTAAAAGCAAGAATCATCGAACGACCGGTTCTAAAATATCCGGATTTCGATAAAACTTGCACTCTCACTACAGACGCATCAGACTACGCCATAGGCGCAGTACTTAGCCAAAAACACGGCGACTTTGACCATCCGATAGCATTCTACTCGAGAGCATTGAAAAAAACCGAAATCGCGTACGACGCGATGAAAAAAGAATTACTCGCAATAGTAAATGCGGTAGAGTACTTTAAAATGTACTTATACGGAAAACGCTTTACGCTCGTCACGGATAACAGAGCGTTAACGTACATAAAAAACAAACCCGATATCCCGCAACAACTACAACGATGGCAAATAATTCTGAACGGGTACGATTACGATATCGTACACAAACCCGGAAAACTAAACGTAGTTGCCGACGCTTTGTTGAGGAACCCTGCAGAAATTATGCCGATTAGGCAACGCGACGAAAGCTCGTCGGAAAGTGTCGCAAACCAAGAGTCAAAAAAGCAAAAATTGACTCCTAAAACATCACCCGAGACTCGCAATCGGTCAACAACTGACACGGGCTCTGGGAATCCAGCGCCAAAGAAAAAGCGTATTATACAGGAAAACAGTCAGGATACATCCGACGAACCAACGGAACAAATAACAAAGAAACAAACTCAACAAGAAACGAACCAACCACCAAAAAAGACAAAATCAAAACAAAAAACGGAGAGTGTACCCACAAAAAACGATTTAATAATAGATACAGATACATCAATCTCGGAATTATCCGACAACGAAGGCGAGCTCATTCAACCAATCAAGCAAATAGTTGAAGAGCTGTACTCAAAGGAGAATACGCAACCACAATGGCGACTCTCCAAACGTCCAGTAGATACAACGGACGACGAAGGAAATAGGCAACGACCGCGCAAACAAATTAGGAAACGAAATGATACAGAAAAACAATATAAATATACAGATATAGGAGATAGTACAACAGAAGAAGAAAACGGAAAAAGCCCAACGAGGCAACAAAACGGAAAAAGCCCAACGAGGCAACAAAATGGAAAAAGCCCAACGAGGCAACAAAATGAAAAAAGCCCAACGAGGCAACAAAACGGAAAAAGCCCAACGAGGCAACAAAAAGAAAGGAGCCCAATGAGGCCACAAAAAACAAAAAGCTTATCGCAGCAAAACAAAAGTGAGTTTCGCGAAAAAGTCAGCCCTGACGGGAAAACCGGCCACTTATACGGTGACAAAAGCGAAAAAACCAATAAATCCGAAAACAAAAACGACAACCAAAAGGCGAAACATAAGGAAAACGATACGGAATACGAAACGGAATCCGAGAACGAGAACGCTGGCAAACCACCTGTTCAGCCGACCTTTAGGTCACCACCTTCACTTCCGACACAAAAATCCAACGATCTACAAAAAGACGAAAACAGCGGAAAACGGACGATATCACCGAATTTCCGTTCACCACCCGCAATTTTAGAATCTCAGAAAACTACAAAAATAAAGCAATCGAAGAAACGATTACCCGAACCAGTCAAAAAGCGAACGAAAAAGACGCCAAAAGAACCGACTAGACGTAGCGAAAGGTTGGCAAATAAACAACTGAAAGTACCGGATACTCAATCCAAAAATCAACCAACTACGAAAAACTTAAACGATCCTGAAAATCTGTCACCCGAAGTGACAGACGAATACTGGGATTCCAAAATTACGCGCAGCACCCGCAAAACCAAAAATCCACAACGAGAAACAAGAACTCGATTCCAACTTCCGCACACAACATCATCAGATCCACAACCATCACCACAATTAACAACAGAATATTGGGACTCCAGAGTAACTTATACCAACGATGTAATACCAGAAACCCCAACCCAACCGGATCCTGAGGATGCACAATTAAAAACACAATCACCTGTGCCGATGTCACCTGAAATGACACAGGAATATTGGGACTCAAAAATCACAGACATTCCCGATAAAACACCATATATAGAACAAACTACCGATCCACGAATCGAACAGCCAATCGCCATACCAGGGTGCTCATGGCAAATTGACGACTACACACCGGAACAATCAGTCGCCATACCAGGGTGCTCACAGCAAATCGACGACAGCACACCATCAATGGACATCGAGCCAACATTCAGATCGCCAACGTGGATTCCACACGAAACAACAGATTCGAAATCGAACGAATTAAGACCAACCATATCAAACCAAAAACTAACAAATCAACACCACCAAATGTCGCCATCGTCAGAAAGTGATTCTGACAACGATTCAGCATATCAACCATCGCAATATCAACGAAAACGTCTAACATTACAAACTCCACCAAGAACAAGGGGATCAACAATAACAGAAGACGTACAACTAAAAAACAATATCGTAGTAACGCAGGAAAACATCCTAGCGCACGAAGACAATATAGCTCACTTCCTGTCAGCCGACGGTGTCATGGACACAATGGTTTCAAAAATACTTGCGGAAAAGGGTAAACTTACCCAATCGGTATTTTCGCAGTCCGATCCCGGAATCGGACATATTTTCGTCACACGCAACAAAACACTACGATACTTTACGATGATTTGCAAAAACAAATCGACAGACGCTACTAGTACACTCACGATTCAGAAGTGTCTAGAAAATCTTGTACAGACTCTAGTAGAAAACGAAATCACATCCTGTACTCTATCCAAAGACCCAAAAATCATCGATACATTTTTGTGGTCTAATATCAAAGGATACCTACGAGTACTCGCGACTAACTCAAACATTACCTTTAGGCTATGCGAAGGTCTTATAACCGTTCCAGATCAGGAAAATAGACAAAACATAATCAGAGAACTACACGGATCCGCAGTCGGAGGTCACAAAGGCGTGACGAAAACTTACCAGCGCATTATCTCACAGTACTACTGGCGAGGATTAAAAAAGGACGTAGAAACGTTCATTCGATACTGCTTCGACTGCCAGAAAAACAAACTGGTCCGAGTAAAAAGTAGAGCTCCGATGATTATTACGGATACACCAGCGCAACCCTTCGATAAAGTAGCCATTGACATTGTAGGTCCATTACGCGAAACAAAAAACGGGCATACATACATACTAACTATGCTCGACTTATTCAGTAAGTTCAGTATAGCAGTACCATTAAAACATCAAACGTCAATAGACGTAGCGAGAGCACTCTGTACAACCTTGATATCAACTTTCGGTGCGCCTCGCGCGATATTAACCGATCAAGGTACGAACTTTATGTCGGAAATGTTCAGAGATTTCACGCAACTATTCCAGATAGAACAGCACAGAACAACTGCGTATCACCCACAATCGAACGGCGCAATCGAGCGCAGCCATCACGTTCTTTTGGAATATCTAAAGCACTTCATCAACAGTAATCGAGACTGGGATGAACTGCTTACATTCGCAACATTTTCATACAATACCAGTATACACGAAAGTACAGGGTTCACCCCGTACGAATTAGTATTTGGTAGGAGAGCTCGAACACCTTCAGCGTTCCCACCACCCGAAAAAATCATAACCTACGACGACTATATGACAGACCTAACGAGAAATCTTAGAAACATTCAGGAACTCGCTTTAGAAAAAGCGATCAAGTTCAAAGAACGAACCAAAAGATACTACGACAAAAGAACCGTCGAACCAGAATACCAAATAGGCCAACTCGTTCTCGCAAAGAACGAACGCAAAACAAGTAAATTCGATAAGGACTGGCTAGGCCCATACAAAATTGTAGAAATTCCGAATAAACGCAACATTAAAATACAATTAGACGACAATACGACAAAAACTCTACACGTAGATAAAATAAAACTGGCATATGTTGCAGATGCCACACCAATTACGTAAGGGCCTCCGCACCAGACGCCTTCAAAATTACACCACTGACGAAAAACCCTGGACTCTACTCAGAATCTTTGGGCACACTTCATTCATACCATACGACCTGGACGCTAATAACGTATATAGACACACATGGATTAACGTCCAGACGACAACAAATACAAGAAAACCTCGACGCCGCTAACGCATTTTGCTTCACATTAAGGGGACATTGCCTAACAAAAGGTCAACTACAAAACGTACAAGCCCGACTGAACAACATTGCAAACGCAGAAAGAACATTAGAAGAATTAATACCACCAATCGAGCTCAACCCTGCAGAAAAACGTAAAAAACGCGCACCACTAGAATTCGTAGGAAAAATCAGTAAAATACTTTTCGGAACAATGGACAGCGAGGATACAGACAGAATAGATTCACAAATAAACGCCCTAGCAAACACTACTGCCGAACTAGCAGAAATCGTACAAAATCCAACACACATAATTAAATCAGGTTTCAATTTTACCCAAAGCCAAATTATCGAGTTAGCGGACACAATACACGCAGAAATAAAAGACATCAAACTGAAACAAGCAACACTCCAATACGAATTGCACATAATCCAACAACTCATAACATACACCAGCCTAGTAGAGGAAACACTCATCCAGTACGAAATCGATTTAGAAACATTGACAAACGCAGTACTCTTCGCAAAAATGGGACAAATACACCCTGAAATACTCTCAGCAAAAAAGATATTGATTACCGCAGAAGCGATCCGAAAATCAACACCAAACACAATATTCCCTATACTACTCAGCGCGGAATACGTACCAGAATTAACAAAAATAATCGAGCTTACAGCGTTCCATAACGGAGAACGACTTATTTACGTTATTAAAATTCCTCTTTTGGACCTAACACAATACAAACTATACCAACACCTATCAGTTCCGGTACGCCAACTCTCGGCAGCGAAAGGCGCGAGATTCGCGTACATCAAACCAGCAATTCAATATACCGCAGTCTCCGAAGACTTTAGCAGCTATTTTAACCTGGAAAGCGAAGACGAATGTAAATTCGCAGTTAATCGATACATCTGCAAACAAATTTACCCGATAGCACAGATCAACGACGAAACTGAGTGCGAGGTCCAACTTCTCGTTAACCCGCAATTCAGCGATTTGCAATTGTGCGATATCAGGCTAAAAACACTAAAACAAACCTACTGGAAACAAATTCGAAACGCAAACGCATGGCTATTCGCAGCTCCAAAACCCGAAAACTTATACCTTCTTTGCGACAACCACGAATCAATTATCGAAACAATAGAAAACGCTGGAATATTACAAATCAAACCCACCTGTCGAGTAAAAACTCGCACAACAACACTAACTCCTTCAATAGAAATAAAATCGTCAATCGAAATAAAATTCGCACACACACCAATTCTGAATATTACAGCAATGATACAAAAATCAATGGAAAACATAGAAAACATAAACTACACGGAAATCATAACAGAAACAGAAACTCTTACAGGCCTATCAAATTCAAATTCAATACACGACGATCTAACAAAAAACGAAGTAGCATTAAAAGCCGTTATAGCAAAAGCAAGAGAAATTTCGAAAACCCACTACATGAGCCATAGACTCTCTACACTCGAAACCATATTAAAGTATAGCGGAATTTCATTGGGTTCAATCATCCTGCTGCTAGCAGTAGGATGGAAATTCTCCCTATTCGGAAAAATATCTAATATATACAAAATTATATCCTGCGTAACGAAAAAACGAAAAACAATAACACAACAACAAGCCAATGAGGCTCCCGAACCGACCGTTGTTTATCACAGACAACCGATAGAGTTGGTCGAGACTCAGCCACAACCGGTTACCGAATGTAGGGAGGTCGCTATCATCACAGACCATCCACCCCAACTAGCCCGTAGACCGATCTACGCGCTAACATACTACGATCGCAACGCGTTACCATAAAAAAAAAAAAAAAAAAACGCGATAAATTAACAAAATAAAAAAAAAATCATAATGATAAATAATAATCCAATATATCCTTATCCAGCTACATATACCTTTACTAAAAAAAGGACCTACTATACACTACTCTCTTTACCACATAGTACACAGATAAACTTGGCCACATTATGCATGGCTTAAAACAATTATTTTCGTCTCATTACCTTTTGGTATCATTTGAACAAAAACATACATACCCGACAGATAAAACAGAAAAAACAAAACAATACCAATAATGGACGGTCAACATTTAACACCATCATCGATAAAAGTCGAATGCCTCCTCTGCCCAAGGAGGATAAAGGCGAATAAGTTGGCCGACCATACGGCCAGATGCTATGACGAGCTGAAAAAACGAGCGGCAAATTTCGGATCACGACACACTGGATGCCCGATATGCTGCTGCGTGCTCCCAGCGAACCGACTTACGGCACACATCGACAGGTGCGTCGCCTATTTGCTGAGGCAACAACAATACGACCAACAACAACAACAACAACAACAACAACAACCACCAGACTACACACCACACACACCCGCAGGATCACCACCAAAAAACGACACCGAAGAAGAGGACACAGAAGAAGAAGACGCAGAAGAAGACACAGAAACCAAAGCCACAAACAACATAGATACAAACAATACAAACAAAAAAACCAGCGACGCAACAACCCAAACAAACAGAAACGGAACGGACGACGAAAACAAAACAAATTGCGACCCGACAAAATTAACAATGGAAGGCGTACTCAAGTGGATCGACACCCAGAACTTGGAGTCTCTCCGAAAATTAAAAAATAGACTAACTTCAAATATTTTCCTCGCCGAACTGAAAACAGATTTAAAAACAAACAAAAAACGACGATTGGACACAGACACACAATAGGACCTGACGAATGACGAAACACCCTAATACACAACATTCATACTCCTACTTTAACAAATAACCATATATAAATAACCACATACATAAACGCACATGCGACACGCGTCGCGCAGGCCAAGGCCCAAAAAAAAAAAATGATAAGAGAAAAAAAAAATATAGGAGGCCCCTTTATTTTTATTAAAAAAAAAAAAAAAGAAAAAAAAATCTTTTTTTTAGTTTATTTTTTTTGTTTTTTCTTTTCACTTCACGTTTATTTCTATTTTTGTTCTATTTTTAATCTTATTTTATTTTTATTTTATTACTTGTACCTCGTTTTCTTCTCTATATATATATATCTTGCTATTTTTTTTAAACCAATACACGCTTCTTTTTTATATAATATCAATATTCGTGTTTAATCATTTTACCCATTTCCAGAAACAACTTCCATCTTTCGCCAACAAACCACATCCAAATAACATACCTAACCCACTAACCACCACTAATCAGATCTTAGAATGTTACAGGCACAATACCATCAAAATTTCAAAATTATAACCTAAACTTCGAAGAGGGAATGTTGGGACAACAGAATGTTTATACCAGTAACCAATGGACAACCAGGAAGGAGGAACCGAAACCTACCAAACATGGACAAATTTGACAAAAAGAAAACATAAAAAAAAAAGGAAAACAATAATTGGATCTCATCAACGAACAAAACAGGACAACATTTTAATTTTTCTCAACCATCTTGTTTTAAAACCAAATTTAATCCCATCCAACCTAACTAAACCATTCCCACTAACACGAACAAATAACAGTTTTCTTAGATTGTTACAGATCAGCGTAGAAATCAGCATCCATTATCTAAATATATTCAACAACGAGAGTGTGCCGGAGGAAAGATAAAACCAAGGGAAAATAATTAAAATAAAACCAAACTCGGACGACAACAAAAAGGACCAACCAACAACCAACAACTAACGAAACAAAATACACAAAAATAACACAAGTACACAAAAAATGACAATATAAAAAAAAAAAAAAAACCCCCAAAACTTTTCATTTATATAGAATCACACTTAACAACAATTATTAAATGTAAATTCTGTTCAACATCCGATGCGGGGGCATCGTTTTCTCTGGAGGGGGAGTGTAACGGCTCCAGCCTTTCTTCGCACCGATATTCATTTCTTTCCTCGCAGCGATATTATTTCGCTGCGTTTCATTCGTAGAAGCCCTCCCGGGTTATCTACATCCGGCCGCACGGCTTAGAGCCGTGAGAAGGCCCTTATCGCGGGCGTCGCGACAGTCCGTCGCGACTTTGTTGCGGGGTCCGAGGCCCTCAGCCTCGCACCTCCAAGAGCCAGTCCAGCTCGAGCTCCCAACCGGTACACTCTCCGTTGCTCTCAACAGTAATTACGCTGCGACTAATAAAGCATTCAATGCATTAAATTATACCTCGCGTTCGATCATTGATCACCCGCAACCGACCATCCGTCTCAAAAGCGAATTCGTATTCGTTTGGGGGCTTGTTTGGCGTTTCGGAACGCATGAATCTTGCGTATTTGCATAGAATGAAGAGTTTTTGATCTTTCAATGCGAGCTAGAACGAATGTTGCGAGCGCAAAGCTCAATCGTTCGATTTTGTTTTAAAGCGACTTTGCATTCGTTTGGGGCTTGTTTCGCAACTCGAAACGCATAAATCCTGCGTATTGGCATAGAATTAAGAGTTTTTGATCTTATAATGCGAGCCTGAACGCCTGCTGCGAGCGCAAAGCTCAATCGTTCGATTTCATTATAAAGCAACTTTGCAACCGTTTGGGGCTCTTTTGGCGTCTCAAAACGCGTAAATCCTGCGTATTTGCATAGAATTAAGCGTTTTTGATCTTTCAATGCGAGCTGAAAAGCCTGCAACGAGCGCAAAGCTCAATCGTTCGATGTCGTTATAAAGCGACTTTGCGTTTATTTTGGGCTTGTTTGGCGGCTCGAAACGCATGAATTTTGCATGTTTGCATAAAATGAAGAGTATTTGATCTCATAATACGAGCTGGAAAGCCTACAGCGAGCGCAACCATCAATCGTTCGATTTCGTAAAAAAAGCGACTTTGCTGTCGTTTGGGGCTCGTTTGGCGGCTCGAAATGCATAAATCTTGCGTATTTGAATAGAATAAAAGGATTTTGATCTTATATCACGAGCTGAAACGCCTGCTGCGAGCGCAAAGCTCTCAATCGTTCGATGTCGTTATAAAGCGACTTTGCGTTTATTTTGGGATTGTTTGGCGGCTCGAAACGCATGAATCTTGCATGTTTGCATAAAATGACGAGTTTTTGATCTCATAATACGAGCTGGAAATCCTACAGCGAGCGCAAACATCAATCGTTCGATTTCGTGAAAAAGCGACTTTGCGTTTATTTTGGGCTTGTTTGGCGGCTCGAAACGCATGAATCTTGCATGTTTGCATAAAATGACGAGTATTTGATCTCATAATACGAGCTGGAAAGCCTACAGCGAGCGCAAACATCAATCGTTCGATTTCGTGAAAAAAGCGACTTTGCAGTCGTTTGGGGCTTGTTTGGCGGCTCAAAACGCATAAGTCTTGCATATTTGCATAGAATAAAGAGTTTTTGATCTTTCAATGCGAGCTGAAAAGCCTGCAGCGAGCGCAAAGCTCAACCGTTCGATTTCGTTATGAAGCGACTTTGCATTCGTTTAGGGCTTCTTCGGCGGCTCGAGACGCATGAATCCTGCGTATTTGCATAGAATGAAGGGTATTTGATCTCATAATACGAGCTGGAACGCCTCTAGCTAACGTAAACATCGATCGTTCGATTTCGTTATAAAGCGCTTTTGCATTTGTTTAGGGCTCGTTTGGCTGCTCGAAACGCATGAATCTTCCGTATTTGCATAGAATGAAAGGATTTTGATCTTATATTTCGAGCTGCAACGCCTGCAGCGAGTGCAAAACTCAATCGTTTGATTTCGTTTTAAAGTTACTTTGCATTCGTTTGGGGCTTGTTTCGCAACTCGAAACGGATAAATCCTGCGTATTGGCATGGAATTAAGAGTTTTTGATTTTATAATGCGAGCTGGACTGCCTGCTGCGAGCGCAAAGCTTAATCGTTCGATTTCTTTATAAACCAACTTTGCATTCGTTTGGGGCTTGTCTGGCTGCTCGAAACGCATTAAACTTGCGTATTTGCATAAAATGTAGAGTTTTTGATCTTATAATGCTAGTTGGAACGCCTGCAGCGAGCGCAAAGCTTAACCGATCGATGTCGTTATAAAGCGACTTTGCATTCGTTTTGGGCTTGTTTGGCGGCTCGAAACGCATAAATCTTGCGTATTTGAATAGAATAAAAGGATTTTGATCTTATATCACGAGCTGGAACGCCTGCTGCGAGCGCAAAGCTCTCAATCGTTCGATGTCGTTATAAAGCGATTTTGCATTCGTTTGGGGCTTGTCTGGCTGCTCGAAACGCATTAAACTTGCGTATTTGCATAAAATGTAGAGTTTTTGATCTTATAATGCTAGTTGGAACGCCTGCAGCGAGCGCAAAGCTTAACCGATCGATGTCGTTATAAAGCGACTTTGCATTCGTTTTGGGCTTGTTTGGCGGCTCAAAACGCATGAATCTTGCATGTTTGCATAAAATGAAGAGTATTTGATCTCATAATACGAGCTAGAAAGCCTACGGCGAGCGCAAACATCAATCGTCCGATTTCGTAAAAAAAGCGACTTTGCAGTCGTTTGGGGCTCGTTTGGCGGCTCGAAACGCATAAATCTTGCGTATTTGAATAGAATAAAAGGATTTTGATCTTATATCACGAGCTGAAACGCCTGCTGCGAGCGCAAAGCTCTCAATCGTTCGATTTCGTGAAAAAGTGACTTTGCAGTCGTGTGGGGCTTGTTTGGCGTCTCAAAACGCATGAATCTTGCGTATTCGAATAGAATAAAAGGATTTTGATCTTATATCACGAGCTGGAACGCCTACAGTGAGAGCAAACATCAATCGTTCGATTTCGTGAAAACTCGACCTTGCAGTCGTTTGGGGCTTCTTTGGCGTCTCGAAAAGCATAAATTCTGCGTATTGGCATAGAGTCAAGAGTTCTTGATCTTATAATGCGAGCCTGAACGCCTGCAACGAGCGCAAAGCTCAATCGTTCGATTTCGTTATAAAGCAACTTTGCATTCGTTTGGAACCTATTTCGCAACTCGAAACTCATAAAACTTGCGTATTTGCATAGAATAAAGAGTTTTTGATCTTACAATGCGAGCTGGAACGTCTGCTGCGAGCGCAAAGCTCAATCTTTCGATTTCTTTATAAAGCGACTTTGCTCTTGTTTTAGGCTTGTTTGGCATCTCGAAACGCATTAATCTTGCGTATTTGCATAAAATGAAGGGTATTTGATCTCATAATACGAGCTGGAACGCCTCTAGCTATCGTAAACATCAATCGTTCGATTTCGTTTCAAAGCGCTTTTGCATTCGTTTGGGGCTCGTTTGGCTGCTCGAAACGCATGAATCTTGTGTATTTGCATAGAACGAAAGGATTTTGATCCTATATCACGAGCTGGAACGCCTGCTGCGAGTGCAAAGCTCGATCGTTCGATTTCGTTATAAAGCGACTTTGCATTCGTTTTGGGCTTGTCTGGCTCTTCGAAACGCATAAAACTTCCGTATTTGCGTAAAATGTAGAGTTTTTGATCTTATAATGCTAGTTGGAACGCCTGCAGCGAGCGCAAAGCTTAACCGTTCGATGTCGTTATAAAGCGACTTTGCGTTTATTTTGGGCTTGTTTCGCGGCTCGAAACGCATGAATCTTGCATGTTTGCATAAAATGAAGAGTATTTGATCTCATAATACGAGCTGGAAAGCCTACAGCGAGCGCAAACACCAATCGTTCGATTTCGTGAAAAGAGCGACTTTGCAGTCTTTGGGGCTTGTTTGGCGTCTCAAAACGCATAAGTCTTGCATATTTGCATAGAATAAAGAGTTTTTGATCTTTCAATGCGAGCTGAAAAGCCTGCAGCGAGCGCAAAGCTCAACCGTTCGATTTCGTTATAAAGCGGCTTTGCATTTGTTTAGGGCTTCTTCGGCGGCTCGAAACGCATGAATCTTGCGTATTTGCATAAAATGAAGGGTATTTGATCTCATAATACGAGCTGGAACGCCTCTAGCTATCGTAAACATCAATCGTTCGATTACGTTATAAAGCGCTTTTGCATTCGTTTGGGGCTCGTTTGGCTGCTCGAAACGCATGAATCTTGTGTATTTGCATAGAAAGAAAGGATTTTGATCTTATATCTCGAGCTGGAACGCCTGCAGCGAGTGCAAAACTCAATCATTTGATTTCCGTTTAAAGCGACTTTGCATTCGTTTGGGGCTTGTTTCGCAACTCGAAACGCATAAATCGTGCGTATTGGTATAGGATTAAGAGTTTTTGATCTTATAATGCGAGCTGGACTGCCTGCTGCGAGCGCAAAGCTTAATCGTTCGATTTCTTTATAAACCAACTTTGCATTCGTTTGGGGATTGTTTGGCGTCTTAAAACGCATAATCTTGCATATTTGCATAGAATGAAAGGTTTTTATCCTTATAATGCGAGCTGAAACGCCTGCAGCGAGCGCAAAGCTCAAACGTTCAATTTCGGTATAAAGCGACTTTGCATTCGTTCGGGGTTTGTTGAGCGGCTTGAAACCCATGAATCTTGACCGTTTGCATAAAGTGAAGTGAATTTGATCTCAAAATACGAGCTGGAAAGCCTACAGTGAGAGCAAACATCAATCGTTCGATTTCGTGAAAACTCGAGCTTGCAGTCGTTTGAGGCTTCTTTGGCGTCTCGAAACGCATAAATTCTGCGTATTGGCATAGAGTCAAGAGTTTTTGATCTTATAATGCGTGCTGGACTGCCTGCTGCGAGCGCAAAGCTCAATCGTTCGATTTCGTTATAAAGCAACTTTGCATTCGTTTGGGGCTCTTTTGGCGTCTTAAAACGCGTAAATCCTGCGTATTTGCATAGAATTAAGCGTTTTTGATCTTTCAATGCGAGCTAGAACGAATGCTGCGAGCGCAAAGCTCGATCGTTCGATTTCGTTATAAAGCGACTTTGCATTCGTTTAGGGCTTGTTTAGCGGCTCGAAACGAATGAATATTGCGTATTTGCATAAAAAGAAGGGTATTGATCTCGTAAACAGAGCTGGAACGCCTCTAGCTAGCGCAAACATCAATCATTCGAGTTTGTTTTACTGCGACTTTTCATTCGTTTGAGGCTTGTCTGGCTGCTCGAAACGCATGATTCTTGGGTATTCGCTCAGAATGAAGAGTTTTAGGCCTAATAACACGAGCTGGAGGGCCTACAGCAAGCGCAAAACTCAATCATTCGATTTCGTTATGAAGTGACTTTGCATTCGTTTTGGGCTTGTCTGGCTCTTCGAAACGCATAAAACTTCCGTATTTGCATAAAATGTAGAGTTTTTGATCTTATAATGCTAGTTGGAACGCCTGCAGCGAGCGCAAAGCTTAACCGTTCGATGTCGTTATAAAGCGACTTTGCGTTCATTTTCGGCTTGTTTGGCTGCTCGAAACGCATGAATCTTGCATGTTTGCATAAAATAAAGAGTATTTGATCTCATAATACGAGCTGGAAGACCTACAGCGAGCGCAAACATCAATCGTTCGGGTTCGTGAAAAAAGCGACTTTGCAGTCGTTTGGGGCTTGTGTTATATCCGCAGAAGCTCAGTTAGCTACTCTGAGTACTGCGGGAGCCGTTAGCTCAAAGGTTTTAGGATTTATCCAGTAAAGGGTTGAAACCCAAGTGAATTATAGAAGCACGATTTATTATATCAATATTAATTACAATAGTTTATTCAAGATTATTTACCAATAGTTGTGTAGTACACTCTGTACGCTTATCTTCCTTCCGAAGAGAGTATAGGTTTTACGGTATAACTAACTGACCGTAACGTTGTTGAGATTCAAATCAGACTGTCGAGTACCTGCTCGTGGTCCTTTATATAGGGATGCGAGCAGGTATGTCAGCTTAATTTTGACCGTGTCAGCTGTTTCGAAATTGTTTAAACAATCATTGATTCTGGATTGCCTGTCCGGTTCCCTGTTTCCCAATAGCTGACTCGGGTATTTAATCATTCGGCTAGTGGCAGCCGAAGCATAGTATAGCATATTTAAGAATTTAAATGCTATGTCGTCGGTTACTTCCGTATTTCGCAACGATGCGTCGCGCGCTCGTTGCCTGCCGCGATTATTGGGTAAGCGCATTCCTCGAATAATCGGGCGTTGACCCGGGGTACAACATCCCTCCCCCCTAAGGAGAAAAGAAATTTGTGATTTCTTTTTCTCGCATCCGGCGAGATTTTTGGATGTATCCCTTGTCTTCTCTTTTTAAAAAAAAATTGTTTTTTTTTTTTTTTTTTTTTTTTCGGGTGGCTGGTCGCGCGGCCGGTGCGGCGTGCTGCGCCACCGAAGTTGCTGACGGTCGCGGGGTAATGTCCGGTGAGGTGCTGATCGTGAGTTTTCGCGACTATATTAACCGGGTGTTCCGTAGTTTGATTATTCATTTTAAATTCGACCAGCAACAACTTCAACTCACCGATTTATCGCCATGAGCCTGCCAATTAAGGTAAGACTAAGTACTTTTGTTTTTTTTTCCCCTATTGTTCTATATATTTGTATTTTTTGGTTCCCGTTTTCTACGTGATTTTTCCCTTGGTATGTTCCAGAGGAAACGCGTGTCATTGTGCTGCTGGGAGGCGGCCTATAGCCCAGAAAGCAGTCTGGATGCCGAGCGGTATCGCTCCCCGAGCCCGGAGGTCGAGATCATCGGGGTCGTGGGCGACTTCCCCGCTGTGGCGTCTGTCGGCGCCGAGGAACCGGAGGTCATTGACCTCACCGTTGACGACGACTCGGATGGGGCTTCTTGCTCGGGCACTTCCTCGGGGTGTTCCTCCCCGGGGTCCCCTGGCGAGGATTCATCCTTGGGGTACTTGGGCGAGGCCTCTTCTCCGGAGTCTCCTGATGGGGATTTTTCCTCGGTGTCCCTGGACGAGGATTTTTTTCTGGAATCCTCTGACAAGGATTTTCCTCCGGAGTTGGGCCCGACGCAGGCCTTGTTGGACCGCTGGGTTCGGGTCCCGTCGCCGGCGGAAGTTACTGCGCCGCTGGTTTGTTACTCCGGGGGAAATTACCGGCCGGCGGGTGCCTCCGACTCCGAGTCCGATGTAGAAGACGAGGAAGATCCGATATCCCGGTTGCGGCGGGCCGAAATCGGCGAGATGGACTGGCGTCGGGCCGATTGGTACTGACTGCCAAGTCCACCTTCGCTTCGATTTTTTTCTTTTTCCTTTATTTAAATATATATGTATATTTTGTTTTTACTTTGTGGGGAAATAAACATGTTTTATTGTATTTTATGTGTTTTCCCGTTAATTCCCCTTCGTTGCGAATTTAGGTTAAGCGGCACGAGGCATGCGTACGGCCTCTGATTTCGCCCTTCGACACAGGGCATTAATGATTATGTAGCCGGCGAGTGCGAAGAGGGCGACCGCACCGATGGAATATTGTCCGATCACGTGGTATAGCGAGGTGGGATTCCTCGTTTCGTGCGTGGTGGTTCGGTCCAGGTTCTCTCGCATATCCCTTATCTGGGTGCCGACTTCGTTCAATTCACGCGGATTAGTTACTGCGTGCTCGAGCGTTGCCTTCCGGCTTTCGCGTATTGTCTTCGGTACTACTTCTGCCTCGGCGGGGAGCAGGGTGAGGTTGTAGCTCGGCACATAGCAGGTGTCGTTTATCCGTTGCTTCCATCGTCGCACCGTCTCGAGTTTGAAGGCCGCTGTGGTGACCGTGCAGCGTTCCTGGAGGGTCACTAGTCCCGCGCCGTGTAATATTTCCTGCTGCGTCGGCTTTCCTTGACAGCCGACGCTCGCCGTTTCTTCGCTCGGCGCTATGTACAGCCATTGCCCTGGCTGACGCATACCCATCACGAGAGTATGTGTGAGGAGTATGATTTTCTTCGGACACGGTTGTCCGTGACCTACCGCACCCTCGATGTATAATCGTATACTGCATGGCGCGTCCTCGGTGATCGCCATGACTGGGTGTCGGGGCTTGCAATAATATTTGTCGTCGGCGGTCTTGCATGCTTCGAGGTCACGTTCCGTCATCCGGATGTATTGCCGGTTCTTCCGGTCTACCACCACGAGATCTTCTGTGGTATCTATGTAATAATATGTGTTGTTGCTTCCCCTCCGCGGAAGGGGATACACGGAATTTAGGTCGTATTCGGACGATCCGATAAGGGGGATTTCTAGGATGAGAGTTATCACTGTCTCTTTCCGGTAAGCTCGAGCCGTTGCCAGGCGGAGTATGGCTGCCGCGTTATGTCGAGCGATGGGACGCGGGAAGCTGTGTCCTCTGAGTAGATGTGGCAATGCCTCCGTCAGGTATTTCGTGAGTGTGGCTGGTGTCACAGTTGAGGCACTCACTGTGCCGGATGCCACCTCGGAGAATAATTCTGTCATTCTATCTACCTCTCGCAGGTATGCTTCGACAGAGGCTTCGATTAAAGTCAGGCTTTCGTCGAAGTGTTGTCTGTCGCGTAGTGCGTCGGTTCGGTTTTGGAAATAACCGTCTACGGTGTGCACTATGGTGAACAATTTTTGTAGGTTTCGTTGTGATGCTTGCGAGGTTTCGTTGAATATTTCAATCGTTGTTTCTACGACCTGCAGTTGTTTCTTCATGCCTTCTTTTAGCGTATCCTGTGTATCTCGGAGGGTCGCGATTTCTGCCTCGAGCCGTTCCCCATCTTCGGCGTCCATGTTGCCGGTTATGGCTTTCAGCACCGTTCCGAGTCCGTTTATTAATCCTCGGCGTTTGCGGCTCGGGTTTACTCCGATGAGATCCTGCACAACCCCCACATTTTCTTCTATTTTTCCAGAGAGTCGTACGAGGTGTTCCAGCATCTCGGCGCAATGTCCGTCCGGGCTCCCGAATTTTCCGCACTTCGTCCGAACCTCGTCAAGCTGGGCTTTTATCCGTAGCTCCATAAAGGCCATGTTTTTTAGATTCATGCGTATAGCCAGTGTCCAGACGTCGGTGTATGGATATAGTGTTCCGATTTTTTCGAAGTAGAGCCCTGGGGCGTTTTTGAATTGTTGAATTGTGTATGGCCGGTCCGAGAGATGAGCCACGGCCAGCGCGCTTACCACCAGTAACCTGGAATTTTTTTTTTATTTTTTTTATTTATTTATTTATCTTTTCCGTTCTTTCCTATTGCGAAGCCTTGTCGAAACCCGGTGACCGTCCCGTAGGGTTTTTTTTTTCCCTCTATTCGTCCACGTAGTTCCTTAGACGGTCTACATGCACTTTTACCGTCCGTCGTCCCTGGCGGAGGGTGTAGTTGCACGGCGGGTGTACCTCCTCGATGGGATACGGTCCGATCCACTTCGGGGTTAATTTTGCTGAGCGTCCCCGACGCACGGTTTCGTCGTGTAATAATACACGGTCTCCGACCTTGAATTTTATTTCCTTTGCCTTCCGGTCGTACTGTTCCTTAGCTTTTCCTTTTGCTGCTTTCAGGTTGTCGTGCGCCGTAGACCAGGCCGCGCGTAAACGTTCCCGTAGTTCTTGCACATAATCGTCGTACGCGTACGTGGGCCTGGGTTCCCTTTTCAAGGACGTTGGTAGCTCTGCGTTGTCGCCGTAGATCAGGCAGTGCGGCGTAAATCCAGTCGCCGTGTGGGGCGTCGTGTTATATGTAAACATGGCGTAAGGTAGCCATTCGTCCCAATTTCCTTGGTCTTCATCGATATACCCCTTGAGGTATTCGGCGAGCGTCCTGTGCGAGCGTTCGAGGGCCCCATTCGACTCGGGGTGGTATGCTGTTGTTTGTATTTTTTCTATACGCAGTAACTTGCATACGCCCTTAAAGATTGCGCTCAGAAAATTCGTGCCTTGGTCGGTAAGGATGGTTTCAGGTGTCCCGTACCGACATATTATTTCTTTCGCGAATGCTTTCGCAACCTCGTTTGCTTGCTGGTTTTCCAGCGGTATGGCTACGCTGTATTTCGTAAGCAAGTCCTGGAACGTGAGAATATATTTATTTCTCGCTTCCGTTTCGGGTAGTGGACCTACGATGTCCATGGCGCATTTTTGAAAGGCTCGGGTAGGTGTGTCGGTAATGACCAACGGCGCCTTTATTGCCGGCCGGATTTTATTGCGCTGGCACCTGTCGCAGCGGCCCACGTATTCTTCTATGTCTTTTCGCATCCCGGGCCAGTTGTACCTTAGTTTTATTCGTGCGAGCATTCTTGTGATTCCCTGATGTCCTCCGAGGGGTGCGTCGTGATGCTCGTGGAGTATTCTAATTTTTTCCTCCTCGCTCGGGCAGTCGTTGTCCGGGCAGCTTCGTTCGTGCGCCTTGTTGCACGGCGCGTCGGGCTGACCGTCCGCGGACCCGCACTCCTGGCTGACCGTTGCCTCGTGCGGGCGAGTCTCGCCGTCGCCGTCACTGCTACGTACTTGCTCCGTCTTCTTGTGTGCGTGCGACCGGGTTACCACACATATGCTGCTGAGAGCATCCGCGTTGGTATTTTGCTTACCCGCCTTGTACTGTACGTCGAACTCATGCTCCGATAACTTTATTTTCCAGCGCATGAGCCTCGACCCAGGGTCTTTGACACTGAATAGCCACGTTAGTGGTTTATGATCGGTTACTACGGTGAACCGAGTGCCGTATACGTATGGGCGAAATTGTGCAATTCCCCATACGATTGCCAAAAGTTCCTTTTCCGTGGTCGTATAATTTTGCTCGGCTTTATTTAGCGTTCCGCTGGCGTAGCAGATGGGTAGATCTTCGCCGATTGGCCCTTGCGATAGTATCGCCCCGATGGCCCTGTCTGATGCGTCGGTGGTGACCACGAAGGGCCTCTCGAAGTCCGGATATTGGAGCACGGGGGCGGTTGTTAATGCACGTTTCAGGTCCTCCATGGCCTGTTCGTGCTTCGCCGTCCATTCGAATTTAGTATCTTTTTTCGTTAATTCTGTTAAGGGCTTGGCAACCTTCGAGAAGTCCTGTATAAATTTACGGTAGTACCCTGCTAATCCTAGGAAGGACTGCACGCCCTTGGCATCTCGGGGAGTCGGAAAATTCCGTACAGAGGTTACTAGAGCTGGATCCGGGCGTACTCCTTCGCTCGAAATTATGTGCCCGAGGTAGCGCGTTTCCAATCGCAGGAATCGGCATCTAGCCGGTTGAAGGGCCAATTTCGCTTCTCTTAAGCGTCCGAATACCTCGCGGAGCCGTTCGTTATGTTCTGATAGATTGGCTCCGAATATGACTATGTCGTCGAGGTATACATAGCATTTGAGGCCTTCGAGCCCTGCGAGTACTGCGCTCATCAACCGTTGGAAGGTCGGCGACGCATTTTTTAGGCCGAAAGGCATACGTGTGTACTCGAAATGCCCTTGAGGTGTGGAGAATACCGTTTTCTCCCTGTCCTCTTCTGCCATCGGAATTTGGTGGAATCCGGAGGCAAGGTCGAGCGTCGTAAAATAATGCGCTCGACCCAGCCGGTCTAATATTTCCGCGATATGCGGTAGCGGGTATGAGTCGCCGACGGTGACTTCGTTCAGTTTGCGGAAGTCCACGACTACGCGCATTTTTATTTTTCCCGTGGCGTCAGGCTTTTTCGCGACGACTAATAACGGCGCATTCCATTGACTCCGACTAGGTTGGATAATGCCGTCCTTTAACATCCCCTTCATTTGTTCCTGTACTTCCCTTTTATGTGCTTCCGGTAAGCGGTAAGGATGTACTTTTACAGGTCGCGCCCCGGGCTCGAGGGGGATGCTGTGCTCCACCATGTTGGTACAGGGCAGCTGGTCCCCTTCGAGATGGAATATATCTGCGAACTCGTCGCATATCTCCTTTAACGAGCTCGCTTCCTCCGGGTTGAGGTGTGAGGTGTCAATTTCTTTCCGTAGCTTCTCGAGTCGCGTGCTGCTCGCTCCCGCGCTGACGGTGCAGATTCCGCGAGTCGTGGTGGCGGGCGCGCCGGGCAGTTCCTCTGCTGAGGCCAGCGGCTCGAGTGTCACGGCGGGTCGTTTGATGCAGACGTATTCCGCCGTTGTGTTTACTAGGCTTACTACACAGCTGTGGCCTTGAGGCGAGGTCACACATGCTCCGAGTATAATGCCCTCGGTAACGTTGCGTCGCTCAACGATTCCTTCGTCGGTGCTTAGTGTTGATACATACGCAATGCTCTCACTCCGTGGCGGCAAAGTTATGCTCAAACTTCCGTCCACGAGAGGCATGCAGTGCCCCTTGATCCTTATGGTTTCTCCTTTGAGTATGTCGACCTGTTTTTCCCTAATGAAGTCCATACCGAGGAGGCCCTGCGTATGTATGTGGAAATTGCGGAGTATTACGTGAAACCAGTGTTTCACAGACCCGTTCGGTGTATCGAGCACAACGAGGGCGGCGTAGTACGCGTTCAGCGAGCCACCCCCGAGTCCTGTAAGTTCGATAGCCGTTTTTTCGGCGGGCGTGTCGTGTCGAAGTACGTCTTCGTGTATTAGGCTCACCTGGGCCCCGGTGTCGGCCTTCAGTGTCAGTATGCCCCCGATACTAGACGGAGATTTAATGTAAAAGTCGCTGGCCGATGCGTGTGGCCCCGGCGACCGAATCTCATAGACGCTGACCTTCTTAAGTTGCTCGTTCGGCACTCTGTGATTTTTCCCTCGAAACGATGCCACTGTCAGCAGTCCTGTAATCGGTGCCCGGGCTACCGGCGACGATGTGGCCTCGATTTTGTAGATATTGGCCCCCCTTAAGGGCCGGTTCGTGGCTGTGACGGTGTCGACGCGGAACGCCCCTACGGTCCCCTCCTGTGTTGCCTGTCCGCCGGGTTGTTCCTTCCTCGGCTCGGCGGATTTTTTATTATTATTATTTTTATTTTTCTTATTTTCAGCCTGCTTACGTGAGCGGCAATCCTTCCATAAGTGACCGGTTTTTTTGCAATAATTGCACGTGACACTCGCGACGTTGACTTCCTTCTGCGTAGGGGCCGGGAGACTCAGTCTTCCAGATCGGCAATTTTTTGCCAGATGCCCTGCTTTCCCGCAGGTGTAGCAGGCGCCCCTTTTCTCCCCTGCCGCGCCTTGTGATTGTCGAGCGTTGCCTCCGCCGTTGCCGCCCCCGTTGGGACGTGGCCCTCCCGGCCGCCCCAAGGTCATTTTTTCGACCTCAATGGCCCCCACGACGGAGTCGTGTAGACCTTGGTAATTGCGGGAGCGAACGATGGTCTGAATTTCCTTTTTTAGCCCGTTTTCGAAATTCATCTGTGCGCTTTTTCGGATTGCCTCGCCTATGGCACGGGCGCCACGTTGGTCGGCTCCTTCGCACAGTTTTTCGATGACCTCTACTGTGAGGGTTTCCACCCGTGTAGCATACGCCGAGACGTTTTCCTTTGCGTCTTGACGTAGCGTGCAAAATTGGTATTGCAGGGAGGCGAGAGACTCGCGTTTCCCGTACAATGCTTCCAGCTCGGTGCGTAGATCGTCTAATGTTAGGATCGTCTTGTGGCGCATTTCCCGCGTCGCTCGATCCTCTAATTTGCTGCTCCGTATTAACGAGAGAAGAGTAGACCGTTGTCTGGGTTTTACCATGCCCCATACGGCTTCGCAGGATAGTATGAAGCCGTCGAGTTTGGTTGCATCGTTCCCATCGAACGTTTTAATGTTCCGAAGGGCGGAACCGAGGTCCAAGTATTCCGGTCCATCCTCATCCGCCATCGTCACCCTACTTTGGTGACGAGGTGGCGAATGTTTTGGGGGGGTGGCATCCCTGCGCCCCCCCTTTTGGCCCTTCAGGATGAAATCCCTCATGGTTTGGTCCATTGCCGTGAGTCGCTCGGCCGTGGTGCTTTCGTGTGCGTGTCCCCTTTGTCGGCCACCCTGGCCCTCCAGGACAAAATTCCTCATCGTTTCTTCCATGGCTGTGAGTCGCTCGGTCGTGGAATCTTCATGCGCGTGCTTTGCTGACTGAAGCGTTACCGCCGATCGCTCTTTGGCCATCTGCGTGCACATTTCCTGAATCAGCTGTTCCAGCTGAGCGACCCGTTGCCCCAGCGCATCCTCAGCATCGGTCCGGTCGCGCCCTTGCGAGGGATCGACAGACTCTTCCCCCTCGTCCACGGGCTGGAGCGTGGGGAAGAGGGTCCGACGGGCCGTTTGGGAGGCTGGCTGGGCGAAGTTCGGTATCCCTTGGCCTACCTTCTCCGCAGACCCCAGTACTCCATTTTCAATGTCCTAGTTGGGGGCTGCCGGTCCGCGCTGCGCGCTCCGCTTACGGTTCATTTCGTCGGTAACCATGGCCGGGGTAACTTCACCCTGCCTTGGTGCGAACATGCGTACGTTGACGTCCTCCCATCCGGTTCTATCCCCGAACGAAGATCCTCTCTGGGTGTTCACCCAGGCCATCGGGCTCGCGGTGCCCTCCCGTTCCCGCAGCAAGTCCCTGAGAGGGCTGTCGCTGGGTCCCTGTCGGGATTGGTCCGCGATTTCCCCCAGAACCCGTTCAAGGCTTCCCGCGGCTCGCAGCGCGTCAGCCCCCGGATCCTGTTCGTGCCCCGGATGTCCTTGTGGCGTGCTGTGCGTACTCATTTCGACCGGTGCGCGAGCTAGGTATTCCACTAAATTTTCCTAGGTACTCGGTAGCGGGTGCACCGGTTCCGACAAGGCTGCGCGTTTCTTTGTTTGTTACGTAAGATAATGGAAGTCACTTACAGTGCGTTAACCTTCCACATTACGGGATGCCCTTCTGTTGTTGACGTCTAACCCTCGGGGTTCTAGGCTCCCTTCTATACGTCCCAGCGTCTGGCGACGTTCTCCGTGGATCCTGCAGTGATCCGCGAAGACTCTCTTCCGTTATCTCTCCTGAATAACGGGATGCCCACGTTGGCCCTGGTTGCCTTCGTGGTCCGCCCGAACTCTTGTCGACGATGCTCGACCTTGGTTCGCGAAACTCTCTCTCTCGTGGAGAGTCGCAATTTACCGCACTACGCGGAGATTTCACAACTTGGTTTTAGCGATTGCTTGTTATTTTTAATCGTGGGTTTAGTAATTTTATTTTAATAATTCACTCTGGATATCCCACCGCTGCCACCAATGTTATATCCGCAGAAGCTCAGTTAGCTACTCTGAGTACTGCGGGAGCCGTTAGCTCAAAGGTTTTAGGATTTATCCAGTAAAGGGTTGAAACCCAAGTGAATTATAGAAGCACGATTTATTATATCAATATTAATTACAATAGTTTATTCAAGATTATTTACCAATAGTTGTGTAGTACACTCTGTACGCTTATCTTCCTTCCGAAGAGCGTATAGGTTTTACGGTATAACTAACTGACCGTAACGTTGTTGAGATTCAAATCAGACTGTCGAGTACCTGCTCGTGGTCCTTTATATAGGGATGCGAGCAGGTATGTCAGCTTAATTTTGACCGTGTCAGCTGTTTCGAAATTGTTTAAACAATTATTGATTCTGGATTGCCTGTCCGGTTCCCTGTTTCCCAATAGCTGACTCGGGTAATTAATTATTCGGCTAGTGGCAGCCGAAGCATAGTATAGCATATTTAAGAATTTAAATGCTATGTCGTCGGTTACTTCCGTATTTCGCAACGATACGTCGCGCGCTCGTTGCCTGCCGCGATTATTGGGTAAACGCATTCCTCGAATAATCGGGCGTTGACCCGGGGTACAACACTTGTTTGGCGTCTCAAAACGCATAAGTCTTGCATATTTGCATAGAATAAAGAGTTTTTGATCTTATAATGCGAGCTGGACTGCCTACAGTGAGAGCAAACATCAATCGTTCGATTTCGTGAAAACTCGACCTTGCGGTCGTTTGGGGCTTCTTTGGCGTCTCGAAACGCATAAATTCTGCGTATTGGCATAGAGTCAAGAGTTTTTGATCTTAAAATGCGGGCTGGGCTGCCTGCAGCGAGCGCAAAACTCAATCGTTCGATTTCGTTATGAAGCGAATGCGCATTCGTTTGGGGGCTTGTTTGGCGTTTCGGAACGCATGAAACTTGCGTAATTTCATAGGATAAAGGGTTTTTGATCTTATAATGCGAGCCTGAACGCCTGCTGCGAGCGCAAAGCTCAATCGTTCGATTTCGTTATAAAGCGCTATTGCATTCGGTTGGGGCTTATTCCGCAACTCGAAACGCATAAATCCTGCGTATTGGCATAGAATTAAGAGTTTTTGATTTTATAATGCGAGCTGGACTGCCTGCTGCGAGCGCAAAGCTTAATCGTTCGATTTCTTTATAAACCAACTTTGCATTCGTTTGGGGCTTGTCTGGCTGCTCGAAACGCGTTAAACTTGCGTATTTGCATAAAATGTAGAGTTTTTGATCTTATAATGCTAGTTGGAACGCCTGCAGCGAGCGCAAAGCTTAACCGATCGATGTCGTTATAAAGCGACTTTGCATTCGTTTTGGGCTAGTTTGGCGGCTCGAAACGCATAAATCTTGCGTATTTGAATAGAATCAAAGGATTTTGATCTTATATCACGAGCTGGAACGCCTGCTGCGAGCGCAAAGCTCTCAATCGTTCGATGTCGTTATAAAGCGATTTTGCATTCGTTTTGGGCTTGTCTGGCTCTTCGAAACGCATAAAACTTCCGTATTTGCATAAAATGTAAAGTTTTCGATCTTATAATGCTAGTTGGAACGCCTGCAGCGAGCGCAAAGCTTAACCGTTCGATGTCGTTATAAAGCGACTTTGCGTTTATTTTGGGCTTGTTTGGCGGCTCGAAACGCATGAATCTTGCATGTCTGCATAAAATGACGAGTTTTTGATCTCATAATACGAGCTGGAAAGCCTACAGCGAGCGGAAACATCAATCGTTCGATTTCGTGAAAAAAGCGACTTTGCAGTCGTTTGGGGCTTGTTTGGCGTCGCAAAACGCATAAATCTTGCATATTTGCATAGAATAAAGAGTTTTTGATCTTTCAATGCGAGCTGAAAAGCCTGCAGCGAGCGCAAAGCTCAACCGTTCGATTTCGTTATAAAGCGACTTTGCATTTGTTGAGGGCTTCTTCGGCGGCTCGAAACGCATGAATCTTGCGTATTTGCATAAAATGAAGGGCATTTGATCTCATAATACGAGCTGGAACGCCTCTAGCTATCGTAAACATCAATCGTTCGATTTCGTGAAAAAAGCGACTTTGCAGTCGTTTGGGGCTTGTTTGGCGTCGCAAAACGCATAAATCTTGCATATTTGCATAGAATAAAGAGTTTTTGATCTTTCAATGCGAGCTGAAAAGCCTGCAGCGAGCGCAAAGCTCAACCGTTCGATTTCGGTATAAAGCGACTTTGCATTCGTTCGGGGTTTGTTGGGCGGCTTGAAACCCATGAATCTTGACCGTTTGCATAATGTAAAGTGAATTTGATCTCAAAATACGAGCTGGAAAGCCTACAGTGAGAGCAAACATCGATCGTTCGATTTCGTGAAAACTCGACCTTGCAGTCGTTTGGGGCTTCTTTGGCGTCTCGAAACGCATAAATTCTGCGTATTGGCATAGAGTCAAGAGTTTGTGATCTTAAAATGCGGGCTGGAACGCCTGCAGCGAGCGCAACACTCAATCGTTCGATTTCTTTGTAAACCAACTTTGCATTCGTTTGGGGCTTGTCTGGCTGCTCGAAACGCATTAACCTTGCGTATTTGCATAAAATGTAGAGTTTTTGATCTTATAATGCTAGTTGGAACGCCTGCAGCGAGCGCAAAGCTTAACCGTTCGATGTCGTTATAAAGCGACTTTGCATTCGTTTAGGGCTTGTTTAGCGGCTCGAAACGAATGAATATTGCGTATTTGCATAAAAAGAAGGGTATTGATCTCGTAATCAGAGCTGGAACGACTCTAGCTAGCGCAAACATCAATCATTCGAGTTTGTTTTAACGCGACTTTTCATTCGTTTGAGGCTTGTCTGGCTGCTCGAAACGCATGATTCTTGGGTATTCGCTCAGAATGAAGAGTTTTAGGCCTAATAACACGAGCTGGAGGGCCTACAGCAAGCGCAAAACTCAATCATTCGATTTCGTTATAAAGCGACTTTGCATTCGTTTTGGGCTTGTCTGGCTCTTCGAAACGCATAAAACTTCCGTATTTGCATAAAATGTAGAGTTTTTGATCTTATAATGCTAGTTGGAACGCCTGCAGCGGGCGCAAAGCTTAACTGTTCGATGTCGTTATAAAGCGACTTTGCCTTCATTTTGGGCTTGTTTCTCGGCTCGAAACGCATGAATCTTGCATGTTTGCATAAAATAAAGAGTATTTGATCTCATAATACGAGCTGGAAGACCTACAGCGAGCGCAAACATCAATCGTTCGGGTTCGCGAAAAAAGCAACTAAACGCCTGCTGCGAGCGCAAAGCTCAATCGTTCGATTTCGTTATAAAGCGCTATTGCATTCGGTTGGGGCTTGTTTGGCTGCTCGAAACGCATGAATCTTGCGTATTTGCATAGAATGAAGAGTTTTTGATGTTTCAATGCGAGCTAGAACGAATGTTGCGAGCGCAAAGCTCAATCGTTCGATTTTGTTTTAAAGCGACTTTGCATTCGTTTGGGGCTTGTTTCGCAACTCGAAACGCATAAATCCTGCAAATTGGCATAGAATTAAGAGTTTTTGATCGTATAATGCGAGCCTGAACGCCTGCTGCGAGCGCAAAGCTCAATCGTTCGATTTCATTATAAAGCAGCTTTGCAACCGTTTGGGGCTCTTTTGGCGTCTCAAAACGCGTAAATCCTGCGTATTTGCATAGAAGTAAGCGTTTTTGATCTTTCAATGCGAGCTGAAAAGCCTGCAGCGAGCGCAAAGCTCAACCGTTCGATTTCGTTATGAAGCGACTTTGCATTCGTTCAGGGCTTCTTCGGCGGCTCAAAACGCATGAATCCTGCGTATTTGCATAAAATAAAGGGTATTTGATCTCATAATACGAGCTGGAACGCCTCTAGCTAACGTAAACATCAATCGTTCGATTTCGTCATAAAGCGCTTTTGCATTCGTTTAGGGCTCGTTTGGCTGCTCGAAACGCATGAATATTGTGTATTTGCATAGAATGAAAGGATTTTGATCTTATATTTCGAGCTGCAACGCCTGCAGCGAGTGCAAAACTCAATCGTTTGATTTCGTTTTAAAGTTACTTTGCATTCGTTTAAGGCTTGTTTCGCAACTCGAAACGGATAAATCCTGCGTATTGGCATGGAATTAAGAGTTTTTGATTTTATAATGCAAGCTGGACTGCCTGCTGCGAGCGCAAAGCTTAATCGTTCGATTTCTTTATAAACCAACTTTGCATTCGTTTGGGGCTTGTCTGGCTGCTCGAAACGCACTAAACTTGCGTATTTGCATAAAATGTAGAGTTTTTGATCTCATAATACGAGCTGGAAAGCTTACAGCGAGCGCGAACATCAATCGTTCGATTTCGTAAAAAAAGCGACTTTGCAGTCGTTTGGGGCTCGTTTGGCGGCTCGAAACGCATAAATCTTGTGTATTTGAATAGAATAAAAGCATTTTGATCTTATATCACGAGCTGGAACGCCTGCTGCGAGCGCGAAGCTCTTTATCGTTCGATGTCGTTATAAAACGACTCTGCGTTTATTTTGGGCTCGTTTGGGGGCTCGAAACGCATGAATCTTGCATGTTTGCATAAAATGACGAGTTTTTGATCTCATAATACGAGCTGGAAAGCCTACAGCGAGCGCAAACATTAATCGTTCGATTACGTGAAAAAGTGACTTTGCAGTCGTGTGGAGCTTGTTTGGCGGCTCGAAACGCATAAATCTTGCGTATTTGAATAGAATAAAAGCATTTTGATCTTATATCACGAGCTGGAACGCCTGCTGCGAGCGCAAAGCTCTCAACCGTTCGATTTTGTTATAAAGCGACTTTGCATTTGTTTAGGGCTTCTTCGGCGGCTCGAAACGCATGAATCTTGCGTATTTGCGTAAAATGAAGGGTATTTGATCTCATAATACGAGCTGGAACGCCTCTAGCTATCGTAAACATCAATCGTTCGATTTCGTTATAAAGCGCTTTTGCATTCGTTTGGGGCTCGTTTGGCTGCTCGAAACGCATGAATCTTGTGTATTTGCATAGAATGAAAGGATTTTGATCTTATATCTCGAGCTGGAACGCCTGCAGCGAGTGCAAAACTCAATCATTTGATTTCCGTTTAAAGCGACTTTGCATTCGTTTGAGGCTTGTTTCGCAACTCGAAACGCGTAAATCCTGCGTATTGGTATAGGATTAAGAGTTTTTGATCTTATAATGCGAGCTGGACTGCCTGCTGCGAGCGCAAAGCTTAATCGTTCGATTTCTTTATAAACCAACTTTGCATTCGTTTGGGAATTGTTTGGCGTCTTAAAACGCATAATCTTGCATATTTGCACAGAATGAAGGGTTTTTATCCTTATAATGCGAGCTGAAACGCCTGCAGCGAGCGCAAAGCTCAAACGTTCAATTTCGGTATAAAGCGACTTTGCATTCGTTCGGGGTTTGTTGGGCGGCTTGAAACCCATGAATCTTGACCGTTTGCATAAAGTGAAGTGAATTTGATCTCAAAATACGAGCTGGAAAGCCTACAGTGAGAGCAAACATCAATCGTTCGATTTCGTGAAAACTCGAGCTTGCAGTCGTTTAGGGCTTCTTTGGCGTCTCGAAACGCATAAATTCTGCGTATTGGCATAGAGTCAAGAGTTTTTGATCTTAAAATGCGGCCTGGAACGCCTGCAGCGAGCGCTAAACTCAATCGTTCGATTTCGTTATAAAGCAACTTTGCATCCGTTTGGGGCTCTTTTGGCGTCTTAAAACGCGTAAATCCTGCGTATTTGCATAGAATTAAGCGTTTTTGATCTTTCAATGCGAGCTACAACGAATGCTGCGAGCGCAAAGCTCGATCGTTCGATTTCGTTATAAAGCGACTTTGCATTCGTTTAGGGCTTGTTTAGCGGCTCGAAACGAATGAATATTGCGTATTTGCATAAAAAGAAGGGTATTGATCTCGTAATCAGAGCTGGAACGCCTCTAGCTAGCGCAAACATCAATCATTCGAGTTTGTTTCAATGCGACTTTTCATTCGTTTGAGGCTTGTCCGGCTGCTCGAAACGCATGATTCTTGGGTATTCGCTCAGAATGAAGAGTTTTAGGCCTAATAACACGAGCTGGAGGGCCTACAGCAAGCGCAAAACTCAATCATTCGATTTCGTTATAAAGCGACTTTGCATTCGTTTTGGGCTTGTCTGGCTCTTCGAAACGCATAAAACTTCCGTTTTTGCATAAAATGTAGAGTTTTTGATCTTATAATGCTAGTTGGAACGCCTGCAGCGAGCGCAAAGCTTCGATGTCGTTATAAAGCGACTTTGCGTTCATTTTGGGCTTGTTTGGCGGCTCGAAACGCATGAATCTTGCATGTTTGCATAAAATAAAAAGTATTTGATCTCATAATACGAGCTGGAAGACCTACAGCGAGCGCAAACATCAATCGTTCGGGTTCATGAAAAAAGCGACTTTGCAGTCGTTTGGGGCTCGTTTGGCGTCTCAAAACGCATAAGTCTTGCATATTTGCATAGAATAAAGAGTTTTTGATCTTATAATGCGAGCTGGACTGCCTACAGTGAGAGCAAACATCAATCGTTCGATTTCGTGAAAACTTGACCTTGCAGTCGTTTGGGGCTTCTTTGGCGTCTCGAAACGCATAAATTCTGCGTATTGGCATAGAGTCAAGAGTTTTTGATCTTAAAATGCGGGCTGGACTGCCTGCAGCGAGCGCAAAACTCAATCGTTCGATTTCGTTATGAAGCGAATTCGCATTCGTTTGGGGGCTTGTTTGGCGTTTCGGAACGCATGAAACTTGCGTAATTTCATAGGATGAAGAGTTTTTGATCTTATAATGCGAGCCTGAACGCCTGCTGCGAGCGCAAACCTCAATCGTTCGATGTCGTTATAAAGCGACTTTGCGTTTATTTTGGGCTCGTTTGGCGGCTCGAAACGCATAAATCTTGCGTATTTGAATAGAATAAAAGGATTTTGATCTTATATCACGAGCTGAAACGCCTACTGCGAGCGCAAAGCTCTCAGTCGTTCGATGTCGTTATAAAGCGACTTTGCGTTTATTTTGGGCTTGTTTGGCGGCTCGAAACGCATGAATCTTGCATGTTTGCATAAAATGACGAGTTTTTGATCTCATAATACGAGCTGGAAAGCCTACAGCGAGCGCAAACATCAATCGTTCGATTTCGTGAAAAAGTGACTTTGCAGTCGTGTGGGGCTTGTTTGGCGTCTCAAAACGCATGAATCTTGCGTATTTGAATAGAATAAAACTATTTTGATCTTATATCACGAGCTGGAACGCCTGCTGCGAGCGCAAAGCTCTCAATCGTTCAAAGTCGTTATAAAGCGACTTTGCGTTTATTTTGGGCTTGTTTGGCGGCTCGAAACGCATGAATCTTGCATGTTTGCATAAAATGACGAGTTTTTGATCTCATAATACGAGCTGGAAAGCCTACAGCGAGCGCAAACATCAATCGTTCGATTTCGTGAAAAAAGCGAATTTGCAGTCGTTTGGGGCTTGTTTGGCGTCTCAAAACGCATAAGTCTTGCATATTTGCATAGAATAGAGAGTTTTTGATCTTTCAATGCGAGCTGAAAAGCCTGCAGCGAGCGCAAAGCTTAACCGTTCGATGTCGTTATAAAGCGACTTTGCGTTTATTTTGGGCTTGTTTGGCGGCTCGAAACGCATGAATCTTGCATGTCTGCATAAAATGACGAGTTTTTGATCTCATAATACGAGCTGGAAAGCCTACAGCGAGCGGAAACATCAATCGTTCGATTTCGTGAAAAAAGCGACTTTGCAGTCGTTTGGGGCTTGTTTGGCGTCGCAAAACGCATAAATCTTGCATATTTGCATAGAATAAAGAGTTTTTGATCTTTCAATGCGAGCTGAAAAGCCTGCAGCGAGCGCAAAGCTCAACCGTTCGATTTCGTTATAAAGCGACTTTGCATTTGTTGAGGGCTTCTTCGGCGGCTCGAAACGCATGAATCTTGCGTATTTGCATAAAATGAAGGGCATTTGATCTCATAATACGAGCTGGAACGCCTCTAGCTATCGTAAACATCAATCGTTCGATTTCGTGAAAAAAGCGACTTTGCAGTCGTTTGGGGCTTGTTTGGCGTCGCAAAACGCATAAATCTTGCATATTTGCATAGAATAAAGAGTTTTTGATCTTTCAATGCGAGCTGAAAAGCCTGCAGCGAGCGCAAAGCTCAACCGTTCGATTTCGGTATAAAGCGACTTTGCATTCGTTCGGGGTTTGTTGGGCGGCTTGAAACCCATGAATCTTGACCGTTTGCATAATGTAAAGTGAATTTGATCTCAAAATACGAGCTGGAAAGCCTACAGTGAGAGCAAACATCGATCGTTCGATTTCGTGAAAACTCGACCTTGCAGTCGTTTGGGGCTTCTTTGGCGTCTCGAAACGCATAAATTCTGCGTATTGGCATAGAGTCAAGAGTTTGTGATCTTAAAATGCGGGCTGGAACGCCTGCAGCGAGCGCAACACTCAATCGTTCGATTTCTTTGTAAACCAACTTTGCATTCGTTTGGGGCTTGTCTGGCTGCTCGAAACGCATTAACCTTGCGTATTTGCATAAAATGTAGAGTTTTTGATCTTATAATGCTAGTTGGAACGCCTGCAGCGAGCGCAAAGCTTAACCGTTCGATGTCGTTATAAAGCGACTTTGCATTCGTTTAGGGCTTGTTTAGCGGCTCGAAACGAATGAATATTGCGTATTTGCATAAAAAGAAGGGTATTGATCTCGTAATCAGAGCTGGAACGACTCTAGCTAGCGCAAACATCAATCATTCGAGTTTGTTTTAACGCGACTTTTCATTCGTTTGAGGCTTGTCTGGCTGCTCGAAACGCATGATTCTTGGGTATTCGCTCAGAATGAAGAGTTTTAGGCCTAATAACACGAGCTGGAGGGCCTACAGCAAGCGCAAAACTCAATCATTCGATTTCGTTATAAAGCGACTTTGCATTCGTTTTGGGCTTGTCTGGCTCTTCGAAACGCATAAAACTTCCGTATTTGCATAAAATGTAGAGTTTTTGATCTTATAATGCTAGTTGGAACGCCTGCAGCGGGCGCAAAGCTTAACTGTTCGATGTCGTTATAAAGCGACTTTGCCTTCATTTTGGGCTTGTTTCTCGGCTCGAAACGCATGAATCTTGCATGTTTGCATAAAATAAAGAGTATTTGATCTCATAATACGAGCTGGAAGACCTACAGCGAGCGCAAACATCAATCGTTCGGGTTCGCGAAAAAAGCAACTAAACGCCTGCTGCGAGCGCAAAGCTCAATCGTTCGATTTCGTTATAAAGCGCTATTGCATTCGGTTGGGGCTTGTTTGGCTGCTCGAAACGCATGAATCTTGCGTATTTGCATAGAATGAAAAGTTTTTGATGTTTCAATGCGAGCTAGAACGAATGTTGCGAGCGCAAAGCTCAATCGTTCGATTTTGTTTTAAAGCGACTTTGCATTCGTTTGGGGCTTGTTTCGCAACTCGAAACGCATAAATCCTGCAAATTGGCATAGAATTAAGAGTTTTTGATCGTATAATGCGAGCCTGAACGCCTGCTGCGAGCGCAAAGCTCAATCGTTCGATTTCATTATAAAGCAGCTTTGCAACCGTTTGGGGCTCTTTTGGCGTCTCAAAACGCGTAAATCCTGCGTATTTGCATAGAAGTAAGCGTTTTTGATCTTTCAATGCGAGCTGAAAAGCCTGCAGCGAGCGCAAAGCTCAACCGTTCGATTTCGTTATGAAGCGACTTTGCATTCGTTCAGGGCTTCTTCGGCGGCTCAAAACGCATGAATCCTGCGTATTTGCATAAAATAAAGGGTATTTGATCTCATAATACGAGCTGGAACGCCTCTAGCTAACGTAAACATCAATCGTTCGATTTCGTCATAAAGCGCTTTTGCATTCGTTTAGGGCTCGTTTGGCTGCTCGAAACGCATGAATATTGTGTATTTGCATAGAATGAAAGGATTTTGATCTTATATTTCGAGCTGCAACGCCTGCAGCGAGTGCAAAACTCAATCGTTTGATTTCGTTTTAAAGTTACTTTGCATTCGTTTAAGGCTTGTTTCGCAACTCGAAACGGATAAATCCTGCGTATTGGCATGGAATTAAGAGTTTTTGATTTTATAATGCAAGCTGGACTGCCTGCTGCGAGCGCAAAGCTTAATCGTTCGATTTCTTTATAAACCAACTTTGCATTCGTTTGGGGCTTGTCTGGCTGCTCGAAACGCACTAAACTTGCGTATTTGCATAAAATGTAGAGTTTTTGATCTCATAATACGAGCTGGAAAGCTTACAGCGAGCGCGAACATCAATCGTTCGATTTCGTAAAAAAAGCGACTTTGCAGTCGTTTGGGGCTCGTTTGGCGGCTCGAAACGCATAAATCTTGTGTATTTGAATAGAATAAAAGCATTTTGATCTTATATCACGAGCTGGAACGCCTGCTGCGAGCGCGAAGCTCTTTATCGTTCGATGTCGTTATAAAACGACTCTGCGTTTATTTTGGGCTCGTTTGGGGGCTCGAAACGCATGAATCTTGCATGTTTGCATAAAATGACGAGTTTTTGATCTCATAATACGAGCTGGAAAGCCTACAGCGAGCGCAAACATTAATCGTTCGATTACGTGAAAAAGTGACTTTGCAGTCGTGTGGAGCTTGTTTGGCGGCTCGAAACGCATAAATCTTGCGTATTTGAATAGAATAAAAGCATTTTGATCTTATATCACGAGCTGGAACGCCTGCTGCGAGCGCAAAGCTCTCAACCGTTCGATTTTGTTATAAAGCGACTTTGCATTTGTTTAGGGCTTCTTCGGCGGCTCGAAACGCATGAATCTTGCGTATTTGCGTAAAATGAAGGGTATTTGATCTCATAATACGAGCTGGAACGCCTCTAGCTATCGTAAACATCAATCGTTCGATTTCGTTATAAAGCGCTTTTGCATTCGTTTGGGGCTCGTTTGGCTGCTCGAAACGCATGAATCTTGTGTATTTGCATAGAATGAAAGGATTTTGATCTTATATCTCGAGCTGGAACGCCTGCAGCGAGTGCAAAACTCAATCATTTGATTTCCGTTTAAAGCGACTTTGCATTCGTTTGAGGCTTGTTTCGCAACTCGAAACGCGTAAATCCTGCGTATTGGTATAGGATTAAGAGTTTTTGATCTTATAATGCGAGCTGGACTGCCTGCTGCGAGCGCAAAGCTTAATCGTTCGATTTCTTTATAAACCAACTTTGCATTCGTTTGGGAATTGTTTGGCGTCTTAAAACGCATAATCTTGCATATTTGCACAGAATGAAGGGTTTTTATCCTTATAATGCGAGCTGAAACGCCTGCAGCGAGCGCAAAGCTCAAACGTTCAATTTCGGTATAAAGCGACTTTGCATTCGTTCGGGGTTTGTTGGGCGGCTTGAAACCCATGAATCTTGACCGTTTGCATAAAGTGAAGTGAATTTGATCTCAAAATACGAGCTGGAAAGCCTACAGTGAGAGCAAACATCAATCGTTCGATTTCGTGAAAACTCGAGCTTGCAGTCGTTTAGGGCTTCTTTGGCGTCTCGAAACGCATAAATTCTGCGTATTTGCATAAAAAGAAGGGTATTGATCTCGTAATCAGAGCTGGAACGCCTCTAGCTAGCGCAAACATCAATCATTCGAGTTTGTTTCAATGCGACTTTTCATTCGTTTGAGGCTTGTCCGGCTGCTCGAAACGCATGATTCTTGGGTATTCGCTCAGAATGAAGAGTTTTAGGCCTAATAACACGAGCTGGAGGGCCTACAGCAAGCGCAAAACTCAATCATTCGATTTCGTTATAAAGCGACTTTGCATTCGTTTTGGGCTTGTCTGGCTCTTCGAAACGCATAAAACTTCCGTTTTTGCATAAAATGTAGAGTTTTTGATCTTATAATGCTAGTTGGAACGCCTGCAGCGAGCGCAAAGCTTCGATGTCGTTATAAAGCGACTTTGCGTTCATTTTGGGCTTGTTTGGCGGCTCGAAACGCATGAATCTTGCATGTTTGCATAAAATAAAAAGTATTTGATCTCATAATACGAGCTGGAAGACCTACAGCGAGCGCAAACATCAATCGTTCGGGTTCATGAAAAAAGCGACTTTGCAGTCGTTTGGGGCTCGTTTGGCGTCTCAAAACGCATAAGTCTTGCATATTTGCATAGAATAAAGAGTTTTTGATCTTATAATGCGAGCTGGACTGCCTACAGTGAGAGCAAACATCAATCGTTCGATTTCGTGAAAACTTGACCTTGCAGTCGTTTGGGGCTTCTTTGGCGTCTCGAAACGCATAAATTCTGCGTATTGGCATAGAGTCAAGAGTTTTTGATCTTAAAATGCGGGCTGGACTGCCTGCAGCGAGCGCAAAACTCAATCGTTCGATTTCGTTATGAAGCGAATTCGCATTCGTTTGGGGGCTTGTTTGGCGTTTCGGAACGCATGAAACTTGCGTAATTTCATAGGATGAAGAGTTTTTGATCTTATAATGCGAGCCTGAACGCCTGCTGCGAGCGCAAACCTCAATCGTTCGATGTCGTTATAAAGCGACTTTGCGTTTATTTTGGGCTCGTTTGGCGGCTCGAAACGCATAAATCTTGCGTATTTGAATAGAATAAAAGGATTTTGATCTTATATCACGAGCTGAAACGCCTACTGCGAGCGCAAAGCTCTCAGTCGTTCGATGTCGTTATAAAGCGACTTTGCGTTTATTTTGGGCTTGTTTGGCGGCTCGAAACGCATGAATCTTGCATGTTTGCATAAAATGACGAGTTTTTGATCTCATAATACGAGCTGGAAAGCCTACAGCGAGCGCAAACATCAATCGTTCGATTTCGTGAAAAAGTGACTTTGCAGTCGTGTGGGGCTTGTTTGGCGTCTCAAAACGCATGAATCTTGCGTATTTGAATAGAATAAAACTATTTTGATCTTATATCACGAGCTGGAACGCCTGCTGCGAGCGCAAAGCTCTCAATCGTTCAAAGTCGTTATAAAGCGACTTTGCGTTTATTTTGGGCTTGTTTGGCGGCTCGAAACGCATGAATCTTGCATGTTTGCATAAAATGACGAGTTTTTGATCTCATAATACGAGCTGGAAAGCCTACAGCGAGCGCAAACATCAATCGTTCGATTTCGTGAAAAAAGCGAATTTGCAGTCGTTTGGGGCTTGTTTGGCGTCTCAAAACGCATAAGTCTTGCATATTTGCATAGAATAGAGAGTTTTTGATCTTTCAATGCGAGCTGAAAAGCCTGCAGCGAGCGCAAAGCTCAACCGTTCGATTTCGTTATAAAGCGACTTTGCATTCGTTTAGGGCTTCTTCGGCGGCTCGAAACGCATAAATTCTGCGTATTGGCATAGAAATAAGAGTTTTTGATCTTATAATGCGAGCTGGAACGCCTAGTCTAGCTATCGTAAACATCAATCGTTCGATTTCGTTATAAAGCGCTTTTGCATTCGTTTAGGGCTCGTTTGGCTGCTCGAAACGCATGAATCTTCCGTATTTGCATAGAATGAAAGGATTTCGATCTTATATTTCGAGCTGCAACGCCTGCAGCGAGTGCAAAACTCAATCGTTTGATTTCGTTTTAAAGTTACTTTGCATTCGTTTGGGGCTTGTTTCGCAACTCGAAACGGATAAATCCTGCGTATTGGCATGGAATTAAGAGTTTTTGATTCTATAATGCGAGCTGGACTGCCTGCTGCGAGCGCAAAGCTTAATCGTTCGATTTCTTTATAAACCAACTTTGCATTCGTTTGGGGCTTGTCTGGCTGCTCGAAACGCATTAAACTTGCGTATTTGCATAAAATGTAGAGTTTTTGATCTTATAATGCTAGTTGGAACGCCTGCAGCGAGCGCAAAGCTTAACCGATCGATGTCGTTATAAAGCGACTTTGCATTCGTTTTGGGCTTGTTTGGCGGCTCGAAACGCATAAATCTTGCGTATTTGAATAGAATAAAAGGATTTTGATCTTATATTACGAGCTGGAACGCCTGCTGCGAGCGCAAAGCTCTCAATCGTTCGATGTCGTTATAAAGCGATTTTGCATTCGTCTTGGGCTTGTCTGGCTGCTCGAAACGGATTAAACTTGCGTATTTGCATAAAATGTAGAGTTTTTGATCTCATAATGCTAGTTGGAACGCCTGCAGCGAGCGCAGAGCTTAACCGATCGATGTCGTTATAAAGCGACTTTGCATTCGTTTTGGGCTTGTTTGGCGGCTCAAAACGCATGAATCTTGCATGTTTGCATAAAATGAAGAGTATTTGATCTCATAATACGAGCTGGAAAGCCTGAGGCGAGCGCAAACATCAATCGTTCGATTTCGTAAAAAAAGCGACTTTGCAGTCGTTTGGGGCTCGTTTGGCGACTCGAAACGCATAAATCTTGCGTATTTGAATGGAATAAAAGCATTTTGATCTTATATCACGAGCTGGAACGCCTGCTGCGAGCGCAAAGCTCAATCGTTCGATGTCGTTATAACGCGACTTTGCGTTTATTTTGGGCTGGTTTGGCGGCTCGAAACGCATGAATCTTGCATGTTTGCATAAAATGAAGAGTATTTGATCTCATAATACGAGCTGGAAAGCCTACAGCGAGCGCAAACATCAATCGTTCGATTTCGTAAAAAAAGCGACTTTGCTGTCGTTTGGGGCTCGTTTGGCGGCTCGAAACGCATAAATCTTGCGTATTTGAATAGAATAAAAGGATTTTGATCTTATATCACGAGCTGAAACTCCTGCTGCGAGCGCAAAGCTCTCAATCGTTCGATGTCGTTATAAAGCGACTTTGCGTTTATTTTGGGCTTGTTTGGCGGCTCGAAACGCATGAATCTTGCATGTTTGCATAAAATGACGAGTTTTTGATCTCATAATACGAGCTGGAAAGCCTACAGCGAGCGCAAACATCAATCGTTCGATTTCGTGAAAAAGTGACTTTGCAGTTGTGAGGGGCTTGTTTGGCGTCTCAAAACGCATGAATCTTGCGTATTTGAATAGACCAAAAGGATTTTGATCTTATATCACGAGCTGGAACGCCTGCTGCGAGCGCAAAGCTCTCAATCGTTCGATGTCGTTATAAAGCGACTTTGCGTTTATTTTGGGCTTGTTTGGCGGCTCGAAACGCATGAATCTTGCATGTTTGCATAAAATGACGAGTTTTTGATTCCATAATACGAGCTGGAATGCCTACAGCGAGCGCAAACATCAATCGTTCGATTTCGTGAAAAAGTGACTTTGCATTCGTGTGGGGCGTGTTTCGCAACTCGAAACGCATAAATTCTGCAAATTGGCATAGAATTAAGAGTTTTTGATCTTATAATGCGAGCTGGACTGCCTACAGTGAGAGCAAACATCAATCGTTCGATTTCGTGAAAACTCGACCTTGCAGTCGTTTGGGGCTTCTTTGGCGTTTCGAAACGCATAAATTCTGCGTTTTGGCATAGAGTCAAGACTTTTCGATCTTAAAATGCGGGCTGGACTGCCTGCAGCGAGCGGTAAACTCAATCGTTCGATTTCGTTATAAAGCGAATTCGCATTCGTTTGGGGGCTTGTTTGGCGTTTCGGACCGCATGAAACTTGCGTATTTTCATAGGATGAAGAATTTTTGATCTTATAATGCGAGCCTGAACGCCTGCTGCGAGCGAGAAGCTCAATCGTTCGATTTCGTTATAAAGCGCTATTGCATTCGGTTGGGGCTTGTTTCGCAACTCGAAACGCATAAATCCTGCATATTGGCATAGAATTAAGAGTTTTTGATATTATAATGCGAGCCTGAACGCCTGCTGCGAGCGCAAAGCTCAATCGTTCGATTTCATTATAAAGCAACTTTGCAACCGTTTGGGGCTTTTTTGGCGTCTCAAAGTGCGTAAATCCTGCGTATTTGCATAGAATTAACCGTTTTTGATCTTTCAATGCGAGCTGAAAAGCCTGCAGCGAGCGCAAAGCTCAACCGTTCGATTTTGTTATAAAGCGCTTTTGCATTCGTTAAGGGCTCGTTTGGCTGCTCGAAACGCATGAATCTTCCGTATTTGCATAAAATAAAAGGATTTTGATCTTATATTTCGATCTGCAACGCCTGCAGCGAGTGCAAGACTCAATCGTTTGATTTTGTTTTAAAGTTACTTTGCATTCGTTCGGGGCTTGTTTCGCAACTCGAAACGGATAAATCCTGCGTATTGGCATGGAATTAAGAGTTTTTGATTTTATAATGCGAGCTGGACTGCCTGCTGCGAGCGCAAAGCTTAATCGTTCGATTTCTTTATAAACCAACTTTGCATTCGTTTGGGGCTTGTCTAGCTGCTCGAAACGCATTAAACTTGCGTATTTGCATAAAATGTAGAGTTTTTGATCTTATAATGCTAGTTGGAACGCCTGCAGCGAGCGCAAAGCTTAACCGATCGATGTCGTTATAAAGCGACTTTGCATTCGTTTTGGGCTTGTTTGGCGGCTCGAAGCGCATAAATCTTGCGTATTTGATTAGAATAAAAGGATTTTGATCTTATATCACGAGCTGGAACGCCCGCTGCGAGCGCAAAGCTCTCAATCGTTCGATGTCGTTCTAAAGCGATTTTGCATTCGTTTGGGGCTTGTTTGGCGTCTTAAAACGCATAAGTCTTGCATATTTGCATAGAATGAAGAGTTTTTGATCTTTCAATGCGAGCTGAAAAGCCTGCAGCGAGCGCAAGGCTCAACCGTTCGATTTCGTTATAAAGCGACTTTGCATTTGTTTAGGGCTTTTTCGGCGGCTCGAAACGCATGAATCTTGCGTATTTGCATAAAATGAAGGGTATTTGATCTCATAATACGAGCTGGAGCGCCTCTAGCTATCGTAAACATCAATCGTTCGATTTCGTTATAAAGCGCTTTTGCAATCGTTTGGGGCTCGTTTGGCTGCTCGAAACGCATGAATCTTGTGTATTTGCATAGAATGAAAAGATTTTGATCTTATATCTCGAGCTGGAACGCCTGCAGCGAGTGCAAAACTTAATCATTTGATTTCTGTTTAAAGCGACTTTGCATTCGTTTGGGGCTTGTTTCGCAACTTTAAACGCATAAATCCTGCGTATTGGTATAGGATTAAGAGTTTTTGATCTTATAATGCGAGCTGGACCGCCTGCTGCGAGCGCAAAGCTTAATCGTTCGATATCTTTATAAACCAACTTTGCATTCGTTTGGGGATTGTTTGGCGTCTTAAAACGCATAATCTTGCATATTTGCATAGAATGAAGGGTTTTTATCCTTATAATGAGAGCTAAAACGCCTGCAGCGAGCGCAAAGCTCAACCGTTCGATTTCGTTATGAAGCGACTTTGCATTCGTTTAGGGCTTCTTCGGCAGCTCGAAACGCATAAATTCTGCGTATTGGCATAGAAATAAGAGTTTTTGATCTTATAATGCGAGCTGGAACGCCTCTAGCCATCGTAAACATCAATCGTTCGATTTCGTTATAAAGCGCTTTTGCATTCGTTTGGGGCTTGTTTGGCTGCTCGCAACGCATGAATCTTGTGTATTTGCATAGAATGAAAGGATTTTGATCTTATATCTCGAGCTGGAACGCCTGCAGCGAGTGCAAAACTCAATCGTTTGATTTCGTTTTAAAGTTACTTTGCATTCGTTTGGGACTTGTTTCGCAACTCGAAACGGATAAATCCTGCGTATTGGCATGGAATTAAGAGTTTTTGATTTTATAATGCGAGCTGGACTGCCTGCTGCGAGCGCAAAGCTTAATCGTTCGATTTCTTTATAAACCAACTTTGCATTCGTTTGGGGCTTGTCTGGCTGCTCGAAACGCATTAAACTTGCGTATTTGCGTAAAATGCAGAGTTTTTGATCTTATAATGCTAGTTGGAACGCCTGCAGCGAGCGCAAAGCTTAACCGATCGATGTCATTATAAAGCGACTTTGCATTCGTTTTGGGCTTGTTTGGTGGCTCGAAACGCATGAATCTTGCATGTTTGCATAAAATGAAGAGTATTTGATCTCATAATACGAGCTGGAAAGCCTACGGCGAGCGCAAACATCAATCGTTCGATTTCGTAAAAAAAGCGACTTTGCAGTCGTTTGGGGCTCGTTTGGCGGCTCGAAACGCATGAATCTTGGGTATTTGAATAGAATTAAAGCATTTTGATCTTATATCACGAGCTGGAACGCCTGCTGCGAGCGCAAAGCTCAATCGTTCGATTTTGTTTTAAAGCGACTTTGCGTTCGTTTGGGGCTTGTTTGGCTGCTCGAAACCCATGAATCTCGAAAGTTTGCATAAAGTGAAGAGAATTTGATCTTAAAATACGAGCTGGAAAGCGTACAGTGAGAGCAAGCATCAATCGTTCGATTTTGTGAAAACTCGAGCTTGCAGTCGTTTGGGGCTTCTTTGGCGTCTCGAAACGCATAAATTCTAAGTATTGGCATAGAGTCAAGAGTTTTTGATCTTATAATGCGTGCTGGACTGCCTGCAGCGAGCGCAAAACTCAATCGTTCGATTTCCTTATAAAGCGAATTTGCATTCGTTTGGGGCTCGTTTGGCGGCTCGAAACGCATAAATCTTGCGTATTTGAATAGAATAAAAGGATTTTGATCTTATATCACGAGCTGGAACGCCTGCTGCGAGCGCAAAGCTCAATCGTTCGATGTCGTTATAAAGCGACTTTGCGTTCATTTTGGACTTGTTTGGCGGCTTGAAACGCATGAATCTTGCGTATGTGCACAAAACGAAGAGTGTTTGATCGTATAAAACGAGCTGGAACGCCTACAGCGAGCGCAAAACTCAATCGTTCGATTTCGTTGGAAAGCGACTTCGTAGTCGTTTGGTGCTTGTTTGGCGGCTCGAAATGCATGAATCTTGCGTATTTGCAAAGAATACAGAGTGTTTGATCGTCCAAAACGAGCTGGAACGCCGACAGTGAGCGCAAAACTGAATCGTTCAATTTCGTTATAACGCGACTTTGCAATAGTTTGATGCTTGTTTAGGAGCTCGAAATGCATGAGTCTTGCGTATTTGTGAAGAATAAAGAGTTTTTGATCTCATAAAACAAGCTCGAACACCTATAGGCAGTGGAATACTCGAACGTTCGATTTCGTTATAAAGCGACGTAGTAGTCGTTTGGTGCTTGTTTGGTGGCTCGAAATGCATGAATCTTGCGTATTTGCACAAAATAAAGAGTGTTTGATCGTGTAAAACGAGTTGGAACGCCTACAGCGAGCGCAAAACTCAATCGTTCGATTTCATTATAAAGCGACGTTGTAGTCGTTTGGTGCTTGTTTGGTAGCTCGAAATGCATGAATCTTGCGTATGTGCACAAAACGAAGAGTGTTTGATCGTATAAAACGAGCTGGAACGACTACAGCGAGCGCAAAACTCAATCGTTCGATTTCGTTGGAAAGCGACTTTGTAGTCGTTTGGTGCTTGTTTGGGGGCTCGAAATGCATGAATCTTGCGTATTTGCGAAGAATACAGAGTGTTTGATCGTTCAAAACGAGCTGGGATGCCTACAGCGAGCGCAAAACTCAATCGTTCGATTTCGTTATAAAGCGACGTTGTAATCGTTTGGTGCTTGTTTGGTAGCTCGAAATGCATGAATCTTGCGTATGTGCACAAAAGGAAGAGTGTTTGATCGTATAAAACGAGCTGGAACGCCTACAGCGAGCGCAAAACTCAATCGTTCGATTTCATTATAAAGCGACGTTGTAGTCGTTTGGTGCTTGTTTGGTAGCTCGAAATGCATGAATCTTGCGTATGTGCACAAAAGGAAGAGTGTTTGATCGTATAAAACGAGCTGGAACGCCTACAGCGAGCGCAAAACTCAATCGTTCGATTTCGTTGGAAAGCGACTTTGTAGTCGTTTGGTGCTTGTTTGGGGGCTCGAAATGCATGAATCTTGCGTATTTGCAAAGAATACAGAGTTTTTGATCGTATAAAACGAGCTGGAACGCCTACAGCGAGCGCAAGACTCAATCGTTCGATTTCGTTGTAAAGCGACTTTGCAGTCGTTTGGTGCTTGTTTAGCGGCTCGAAATGCATGAATCTTGCGTATTTGCAAAGAATACAGAGTTTTTGATCGTTCAAAACGAGCTGGGACGCCTACAGCGAGCGCAAAACTCAATCGTTCGATTTCGTTGGAAAGCGACTTTGTAGTCGTTTGGTGCTTGTTTGGCGGCTCGAAATGCATGAATCTTGCGTATTTGCACAAAATAAAGAGTGTTTGATCGTGTAAAACGAGTTGGAACGCCTACAGCGAGCGCAAAACTCAATCGTTCGATTTCGTTGAAAAGCAACGTTGTAGTCGTTTGGTGCTTCTTTGGTGGCTCGAAATGCATGAATCTTGCGTATTTGCAAAAAATGACGAGTTTTTGATCGTTCAAAACGAGCTGGAACGCCGACAGTGAGCGCAAGACTGAATCGTTCGATTTCGTTATAAAGCTACTTTTCAATCGATTGGTGCTTGTTTAGCAACTCAAAACGCATAAACCTTGCGTATTTGCATAGAATAAAGAGTTTTTGATCGTATAAAACGAGCTGGAACACCGACAGCGAGCGCAAGACTCAATCGTTCGATTTCGTTATAAAGCGACGTTGCAGTCGTTTGGTGCTTCTTTGGTGGCTCGAAATGCATGAATCTTGCGTATTTGCAAAAAATGACGAGTTTTTGATCGTTCAAAACGAGCTGGAACGCCGACAGTGAGCGCAAGACTGAATTGTTCGATTTCGTTATAAAGCGACTTTTCATTCGATTGGTGCTTGTTTAGCAACGCAAAACGCATAAACCTTGCGTATTTGCATAGAATAAAGACTTTTTGATCGTATAAAACGAGCTGAAACGCCTACAGCTAGCGCAAAACTCAATCGTTCGATTTCGTTATAAAGCGACGTTGTAGTCGTTTGGTGCTTGTTTGGTAGCTCGAAATGCATGAATCTTGCGTATGTGCACAAAACGAAGAGTGTTCGATCGTATAAAACGAGCTGGAACGCCTACAGCGAGCGCAAAACTCAATCGTTCGATTTCGTTATAAAGCGACGTTAGAGTCGTTTGGTGCTTGTTTGGTAGCTCGAAATGCATGAATCTTGCGTATGTGCACAAAACAAAGAGTGTTTGATCGTATAAAACAAGCTAGAACGCCTACAGCGAGCGCAATACTCAATCGTTCGATTTCGTTGGAAAGCGACTTTGTAGTCGTTTGGTGCTTGTTTGGGGGCTCGAAATGCATGAATCTTGCGTATTTGCAAAGAATACAGAGTTTTTGATCGTTTAAAACGAGCTGAAACGCCGACAGCGAGCGCAAAACTCGATTGGTTTATTTCGATATGAAGCGACACTGTAGTCGTTTGGTGCTTGTTTAGCAGCTCGAAATGCATGAATCTTGCGTATTTGCATAGAATGAAGGCTTTTTGATCGTATGAAACGAGCTGGAACGCCTACAGCGAGCGCAAAACTGAATCGTTCGATTTCGTTATAAAGCGACGTTGTAGACGTTTGGTGCTTGTTTAGCAACTCAAAACGCATAAACCTTGCGTATTTGCTTAGAATTAAGAGTTTTTGATCGTATAAAACGAGCTGGAACGCCTACTGTTACGTCCTGTGTCGAATTTGGGACAGAAAGAGTAACCGACACTCACACAAATTTTTTTTTGGGGACAATTAGTTGTTACGCATAACGCCGAAAACAATATAGTATCCATACTCGACGTTACCATATTATTGTTAATAATAATCAACAACAATCGCCTTAAGCAAATAATAATAAAGTATAAATCAAGTAAGTCATAAAAACAATACATAACGGTAATAAACGCTGATGCGGGCTATATACATTGCCGAGGCAAAATCCGAAGAAATTCAGTAAACTTTAAGTTGCAATAAAAACGAAACCGCGTGACTTCAACAAACTCTGAGCACGCTATTAGAAGCGGAAAACCCTCGCGAACACTTTAGGTGCGAACCGATTCAACACCCTCCGGGGGGTATTTTCGCCACTGTTAACGGTTTTATGAAAAAGGGCGCGCGACCTTGGAAAACACGAAAATTAATTCCCTAGAGCAAACGGGAAGCACGAATTGGTTTAAAATCAGCAAGCAAACTGAAAACGCAACAACCAATCGGCTTACAATAAATAAACATTATTGATAATAAATAAAAATTATTAATAAATAATTCCAAGACATTTTCCTTTTAAATACGCGCAACGCCGAGTGTCGTTATAGAAACGACAGTCGACGGCTCAAAACAATAATAAATAAACATTATTAACAATAAATAAAATTATTAACAAATAATTTCAAACATGATAAATACGCGCAACGCCGAGTGCCGTTATAGAAACGACACTCGATGGCTCAAAACAATAATAAATAAACATTATTAACAATAAATAAAATTATTAACAAATAATTTCAAACATGATAAACACGCGCAACGCCGAGTGTCGTTATAGAAACGACACTCGACGGCTCAAAACAATAATAAATAAACATTATTAACAATAAATAAAATTATTAACAAATAATTTCAAACATGATAAATACGCGCAACGCCGAGTGTCGTTATAGAAACGACACTCGATGGCTCAAAACAATAACAAATAAACATTATTAACAATAAATAAAATTATTAACAAATAATTTCAAACATGATTAATACGCGCAACGCCGAGTGCCGTTATAGAAACGACACTCGACGGCTCAAAACAATAATAAATAAACATTATGAACAGTAAATAAAATTATTAACAAATAATTTCAAACATGATAAATACGCGCAACGCCGAGTGTCGTTATAGAAACGACACTCGACGGCTCAAACCATTCATAAATAAATATTATTAGCAATAAATAAAATTGTTAATAAATCAATTAACACATTTTAAACCCATGCCTCGATGGAATATCGGTATAAACACGATATTCCATAGCGCCACATAATAAATATATATTTCTTTATAAAAATAAATAACAATACTTTATTATAATTAATATTCAAAACTAATTACAAAACATGCAACATCGAGCAACGCTATTGCGACGATGCTCAGCAGCGCTAAAAATCTTTCAATAAATACAAACCTTGAAACATTGAAATGGCAACCATAAAAATATATTGTCCGCAATTATTCAAAACGCGCGCAACACCAGAATACTGAATTGATATTTAGCGGCGCGGAATATTGTTATAATAATGAACAAATATTGTATGAGGGACTTAGGCATAAGGTTAATAATGTAAACGACGAGTAACGTCTTAAATATTTTTGTTAACAACAAATGTACTAGATTGCTAACTAGTAAATACTGTCTTTAAACAATTACACTGGACTAGCCATATAATAAGTCCGACATAGTAACAAATAGCTATCAATATTAAATAAGCCATAATTTAATAATGTATCGGATGGCAAAGCGGCCGTGTGACCGGACGCAACGGCGACAACAGCTCCGAGAATCGTCACCGATAAGGGCTCTCTAAGAAACGAGCCCGTGGGATACTGCATTGGCACGGCTACCACGAGACAAAGGCAGTACCACCATCAACGGCACGGCTACCATGAGACCGGACGCAGATCCGATAACGGCTCTGGGAATCACAGGCGATAAGGCAGTCCCGAGTAGCTTTCTGCCGTTGGGACTCGGACCCGTGGGATGCTGCGTCAGCACAGGGCTCCAAGCGCGGCGGCCCCCACCATCATACATCGCGCTGCCGCGAGACAAAGGCGGCCCCCACTCAAGAGACAGCAAGGCTTCCACGAACGGCGGCCCCCACTCGAGGGACAGCACGGCTACAGCCAGCGGCTGCCCCCACCTTCATCCGTCGCGCTGCCGCGAGACAAAGGCGGCCCCCACTCAAGAGACAGCGAGGCTTCCACGAACGGCGGCCCCCACTCGAGGGACAGCATGGCTACGGCCAGCGGCTGCCCCCACTATCATCCATCGCGCTGCCGCGAGACAAAGGCGGCCCCCACTCAAGAGACAGCGAGGCTTCCACGAACGGCGGCCCCCACTCGAGGGACAGCATGGCTACGGCCAGCGGCTGCCCCCACTATCATCCATCGCGCTGCCGCGAGACAAAGGCAGCCCCCACTCAAGAGACAGCGAGGCTTCCACGAACGGCGGCCCCCACTCGAGGGACAGCATGGCTACGTCCAGCGGCTGCCCCCACTATCATCCATCGCGCTGCCGCGAAACAACGGCGGCCCCCACTCAAGAGACAGCAAGGCTTCCACGAACGGCGGCCCCCACTCGAGGGACAGCACGGCTACAGCCAGCGGCTGCCCCCACCATCATCCGTCGCGCTGCCGCGAGACAAAGGCGGCCCCCACTCAAGAGACAGCAAGGCTTCCACGAACGGCGGCCCCCACTCGAGGGACAGCACGGCTACAGCCAGCGGCTGCCCCCACCTTCATCCGTCGCGCTGCCGCGAGACAAAGGCGGCCCCCACTCAAGAGACAGTGAGGCTTCCACGAACGGCGGCCCCCACTCGAGGGACAGCATGGCTACGGCCAGCGGCTGCCCCCACTATCATCCATCGCGCTGCCGCGAAACAACGGCAGCCCCCACTCAAGAGACAGTGAGGCTTCCACTAGCGGCTGCCCCCACTCGAGGAACAGCACGGATGCTGCAAGCGGCTGCCCCCACTCGAGGGACAGCGCACCATTGGCTAGAGCAGCAGAGCAAATCCGCGAGGGCCTCCCCCTCCATCGGCAACGGACTCAGGAGACTCGCGGAGCGGAAGCTGGACAATGGGATCTTCAGTTCTTCTACGACTCTCGACACCGGCGGTCGACTGAAAGGGTGCTCTCGAAGAGACTCTCGCGAACCCCGGTATTCCCTTTGTTATAAATAACAATCATCAGTTGTATTCTACAATAAATATTAAAATCGCGATTGATACCTGGGTGCGACCAGGCGGTATTTAGCCGATATAAGATATCTCTAGCGAACCGTTCGTACTATTACAATAAATATTAGAATATACCTTTTCGAATCCTATCGATCCGAATAAATAAAACGTTTCAACCAATAAACCGTAAAATCCGTCCCCTCGGCAATAAACGACAACCGGCGACCCGTCAGAGGCACCGTGCCGCTACTCAATCAGCGAAAGCAACGTAAGAAAGGTAAGGCTAACCACAGCATTGGACATTTCAACGCAAAATACGAGTATTTCACATTTGTTGACGCAAGAAATTCATTCCTTGTCCCTATACCATTGTAATACCAATTAGATAAATCCATAGATAATTATTTACGCTTAAAACCATGGAATCTTATAAAATCAGTCTCGACACAGATCGATCTGATATAAATGAGATTACCAGCTTTTAGATAAATCCATAGATAATTATTTACGCTTAAAACCATGGAATCTTATAAAATCAGTCTCGACACAGATCGATTCTGATATAAATGAGATTACCAGCTTTTAGATAAATCCATAGATAATTATTTACGCTTAAAACCATGGAATCTTATAAAATCAGTCTCGACACAGATCGATCTGATATAAATGAGATTACCAGCTTTTAGATAAATCCATAGACAATTATTTACGCTTAAAACCATGGAATCTTATAAAATCAGTCTCGACGTAGATCGATCTGATATAAATGAGATTACCAGCTTTTAGATAAATCCATAGACAATTATTTACGCTTAAAACCATGGAATCTTATAAAATCAGTCTCGACGTAGATCGATCTGATATAAATGAGATTGCCAGCTTTTAGGTAAGGTCCATAGCATAAGCACGTTAAGGTTAAATCCTTCCCTGATTTCCTTCCTCCAAAACGAAATGCAACAAATGTGAACTGGTCGAATCATTTCATAAAATCTAATGGATCATAAGCCAATGAAAAATAAAGTCCAATTGCGTGGAGGCCGAACTATTGTCGTAGCAAACGTGAAATCACGTGGAGGAGTTCGTCCCATAACCGCCGAGGTTTCTAGAATTTCCGCCGCACCTACATTGACCGCGGAAAATCGTAACAATATAGTGGACGTCGCTGGTGAAAATTCCATTCTTGCCAAGAACAGGACCGAATCGAAAAATCCGCCTACTGTCATATCCTACGTCATTTTGATCAACCACCGAATTCTCATAATTCTCGACGATCCTCTCGGCGATCACTTTGTGGAAACCAGAATTCGGCATTCTCCGTCGCATCCTGTGCCAGCTACCGAGGACGGCGACACCTCAGACGCCTCCACGGTTATTAACGAGGACCGGCCACCGCCTGTGTCTTCTCCCGAGCTGATCCTTGGGCATTAGCGCCTTCAACCCGCTACGCTCATCTGCTCATCACCTGCCACATCAAGAAACAAGGTACGTATCGACAATACACATATATATCTAATACTCATCCAGTATTGCTCCGATCCCTAACCGGCGCATTCCGGTTTAAACCACGGAGCATCCTCATATAACCAGCTACCAGTCGCTCGAACGTTAAATCCAGATCTCTGCAAAAAAAAGGGAAAATGAAAAATCGATTAAATTCAAAACTGTGACGTAACAGGTTATATTTTCTGGTGACAGCGGTGGGATTCGAACTGGATGGAGTGTTTTAAAATCTCGTAGAATCAGAATAAAATCATTTTAAAATCTCGTAAAATCAGAATGAAATCATTGTAAAATCTCGTAAAATCACAGTAAAATCAGTGTAAAATTAGTATAAAATCATTGTAAAGTCATTTCAAAACCGTTGTAAAATTATATGTAAGATCGGTATACAAATTGCGGAAATCGGTCGATTAATCCCATTAATTATCGATATATATATAACATTTTGAGATATTTATTCGAATTAAAATCAAACGCGACACTCCGTGTAAAACATCAAATTAGTATTCCTCGCGAGTGTTGCTAAATTATTCATATCGGGAGGAACCGTTTACAAATAATTAAATATCAAAATGCCGGAACTCAGCGAAGAGGAATTACGGAATTTGCACGAACAATTAAGCGCGGAAAAACGTAGACTGCTCGATATGGAAGCGGAACTGGCCGCACGCGAGCTTGAAATTCAAAGTCAGGCAATCATAAATAATAATCCTTTGCCCAACGAAACCCTCGCGGGAGATTCTTCGCAATCGTCCGGAATGAAGGACGTATTAATAAAAGTAGTATTGGAGCTCGATACAATTAAAAGCGACATGATGCGTCTCAGCAATCGATTTGCATCATCTCAACAACCGTCAACGACCCGGGCCCCGCCAAATAATTTGGCCAACGCGACTTACCACGACCCGAGTCACCCGCGTCTTTCCTTCAAAGATATTCTCGAAGGAATCCCTATGTTCTCCGGAGAGAATATATTAGTATTAAAATTCGTTCGGGCGTGCAAACGGGCCAGAGATATGTTCCCCGAGGAACTCGAAATAACTTTGACACGGCTTCTCCGTAACAAACTGAAGGGCCGTGCATACACCGCGATGGAGGACGATTCGTTCACGGACATAAAAGCTTTCACAGATCGCCTAAAAGAAGTCTTCGGTGTATCCAAATCGCCTAATCAATACCGAGGAGAACTAGGTAATATAATGAAAAACAAAAACGAGCACGTTATCGACTATATAAGTCGGGTAAAGGATCTCCACACCGCAATAACGGAGGAGGAGATACCCGACACCGGCGCAACATCACGCAGCCAACGAATCGTGCTTGAAAACGAGACACTAGAGTGTTTTATAGCCGGTTTACCCCCAGACTTTCGACTCCGACTTAAATTGGAGGGCTGCGGGACTCTAGCCGCAGCATATTCGAACGCGGTAAAAATCGAAAAGGAAATCGAAAAAGACCGCGTAAATTTCAAAGAAACGCGCTCGGAAAATAAAAGCACTTCGCAGACCAACGTTAAATCAATCGTGGCTCGCGATCCCCTAATTTGCAGTAATTGTAATAAAAAGGGCCATACATCCGAGGATTGTTGGGCCAAATACCCTGAAAAACGGCCACAACGACCGAGAGCCAACGATAATCGCCAACAAAACGATAAGAATCCGATCAGTACGCAAAATTGGGACAAAAACAGCGACGCGAAACCACGCCCCTCCTGTGAATATTGCGCGAAGCTGGGCCACGTAATTACCCAGTGTTTTAAAAAACAGAACGACGAAAAGCGTAACGCGGGAAACGCAAATCCCCGCTCGGAAAAACCCGGCGCGCACCGAGCGGAGAAAATAACGTCAGAGCGCCCGGTGCGCGCAGTAAATATCGCGTCCGAAACGTCCGAACCGTCAACATCCGCTTAGGGAAACAATCATTCACCCCCACGGTAGAAATCGAGTCTCCACAACTCAAACATTTAACTGATTTTCTCGTCGACTCCGGGTCCGATCCAAACCTCGTAAAAATAAGAGCATTAAATCCGGATGTCATAATAGATCAGAACGATATATTGAAGCTCAGAGGCATCTCAAACGTACCTGTATTTACCTTGGGCTCAACATCGATTAATATTAAGGGGACGGAATCAGAATTTCACGTGGTCGGGGAAGAATTTCCAATCAGGCAGGACGCCATCCTCGGTTCGGAATTTCACGCGAAAAATCGCGCGACAATCGATTGGGACGAGGAAGTGGTTCGGTGGAAAAACCAATCACTCCCGTTTAAAAATCGCGAAACAGTAATAATACCCGCGAGATCTCGGGTAGTCTATTATGTCAGGGTAAAGAATCCCGAAGTAAAAGAGGGATATATTCCCCGTCTAGATGCCGGAACCGGAATTTACTTAGGTAATTCTCTCGCATCTAATAAAAAGGGTGTAGCGTGCTTGATGGCGGTCAATACCAACGAGGAGGACGTGGAGCTCACTGTTCCGGCAGTGACCTTAGAGGCATTCGAGCTCTACGATCCCAGTTCGGGATATTGTCCGCAAAACTGCCGCAAATCCGGCGAAATACTTAGCGTAAAGGACCCGGTTTGCCGCAGTATCATTCAGAGCACATGCACTCAGCCGGTTTTGCGAGTCGAGGGCGAACGCGTAAAACAGGTAAAAGACTTACTACGACTCGAGGATCTCAATACCGAAGAGCGAGTAAGCGTCGAAAAATTGATCGAGAAAAATTCCGATCTATTTCATATCCCGGGACACTTTTTAGATCACACGAATGCGGTCGAGCATAAAATATCGACAACAGACGATCAACCTGTGTTTACTCGCCAGTACCGATTCCCTCCAGCTCACAAGGATGAGATTGCGGAACAAATTGGCGACCTCATAAACGGGAAAATTATTGAACCATCCGAATCCCCATACAGCTCTCCGCTTTGGATCGTGCCAAAGAAGGCCGATTCACAGGGGAGACCGAGGTGGAGGATGGTAATCGACTATAGAAACTTGAACGAGAAAACAATCGGAGACGCCTACCCGCTTCCCAACATAACAGAAATTCTCGATCAGTTAGGTAGTGCGAAATATTTTTCTGTATTCGATTTAGCTAGCGGTTTTCATCAAATCCGTATGCATCCTTCCGATGCGCATAAAACCGCATTTTCAACGCCATTTGGGCACTATCAGTTTAATCGTATGCCGTTTGGGCTCAAAAATGCTCCGGCAACTTTCCAACGACTGATGGACCGTGTATTATGCGGTCTGCAGGGTAACGAGCTCTTCGTTTACCTCGACGATATAGTGATATACGCCAGCTCACTTAGGGAGCACGAAATCAAGTTCGACAAATTGGCCGAGCGTTTGCGAAAAGCGAACCTGAAATTACAGCCGGATAAATGCGAGTTCTTGCGCAAAGAGGTAGCATATCTGGGTCACGTCATAAGCGAAAACGGCGTAAAACCAGACCCCAAAAAGATCGCAGCAATAAAAAATTATCCGCGCTTAACCAGTCCGAAAAAAATCAAACAATTCCTCGGGTTGGCGGGTTATTACCGCCGGTTCGTGGAAAACTTTTCCGCGATCGCTAGGCCTTTAACGCAGTTGCTCAAAAAGGAGGCACTCTTCAAGTGGACTCAAAAACAGGAGGACGCATTCATTAAACTCAGAGATGCCTTGTGCAAAGAACCGGTATTGCAATACCCGGATTTTACCCGTCCTTTTATCATAACAACCGACGCTTCGAATATCGCGATAGGTGGTATCCTTAGCCAGGGTAAAATCGGTTCCGACAAGCCAATATCATACGCATCTCGAACATTGTCAAACGCAGAATTGAATTACTCCACTATAGAAAAAGAACTATTAGCCATCGTTTATTGCGTGGGGCACTTCAGGCCGTACGTTTATGGCCGAGAGTTCACCCTCGTAACAGACCATAAACCGTTGGTATGGCTCGATTCGGTAAAGGACCCGGCGAATAGGTTAGTCCACTGGCGTCTAAAACTCGCGAATTACGAATACAAAATCATTTACAAACCAGGTAGAGTAAACGCCAACGCCGACGCTCTGTCGAGAAATCCGCCCGAAATAGAGTTACCAGTAAACGAAAAATCGGTACTGTTAGTTATGCCTATACGGTTCCGTACAAAAGAGGATCCGTCCGAAACCGACTCCGACGAGATCCCCGCGAAAAAGCGTAAGAAGAATCCGCCGAGTTCGGACACCGACAACGAAATTAAAATTACGCATAGGAAACGTCCTAAAAAACTAGTAGTAATCGATACAGACTCCGATGAAATTCCAGCAAAAAGAGAAAAAGGAGGTCCGCCAAAACCGAATGTCGGTCATGCGAGTAAGTCTACAGAGAGAAAAGTCACACCCGAGAAACGAGCAAAGGGACAGACATCTGATTCCGGCTCGGACGCGATATTCGAGTTCAGGCCGAAAAAGAAGCCAAAGGCACCCGATAAAATTGAACCAAAAACCAGTAAAAATATTCCTACAATAACGACTCCCGAGACCAAAACGACTATAGAAAGTCCCGACACGTCGGACATATCAGATATTTCCGATATCCAGAATTCCGAAAACAGTCAGGGAAATCACTCCGAAAATAATCAGGAAAATAATTCCGAAAACAGTCAGGAAAATCAGTCTGAAATTAATTGCGAAAATCGGACAATTAGGGACCCGCCGAGCGACTCTCCGGGTCGTCCCGCACATTCAGACAGTTCAGAAATATTCGATAATAACAGAGATCCATCCGATCCATCTCAAACAACCGAAAATCAAAATTTGGAGGACAATATCGCAAGTCCAGCAGCAACACATAGTTCGTCAATCGAGGAAAATCGAGTCGAACAGCCGAATGATCAAGGACCTTCCAGAATTAGCGAGCAACTAAAAAATAGTTCCGAAAATTCTTCATTGGAAACCGAAATCAGAGACAATAGGTCCGAAACGTCAAACGAGCCAAATTCCGATAGTGATTCTGATAGCGAAATTTTCGACCAAGTTAATTTACCGTACGAACGTAACGCGGTAGGACCGGCGGCGGAAGCTTTCGAGGTAAAGGAAACAAAGGATCGATTAATTATGCAAAAGGACAATATAATATTCTTAGTTACCACTAAGGGACAACCCGTAGATAGCGGAGCCGAAGATCTGGTCGCCGAGGATCGTTTCCCGGTCTTAAAGAATTTAAACTTGACTAGGGCAAGCGTTAAAATAGAAAAATCAAAGTATCTGCTCGCGCTCCCAGTAGAAGCTGATTTGCGAGCAAATGTAGCACTGGACGACCTGACCGAATCATTTCAATCTCTGCGAGACGTTATTTTAGAGTTAGGCCTAGAATCAGCGAGTATCGCAAAAACTAATAGGATAGATAATCTGACGTGGGTGGAACTACAGGCCCGCCTGATAGACACCCTGAGAGATTTACCACTCACGTTAACAATCTGCAATCAGCTCGTCAGAATTCCTCCCGAACCTGAAAGAAAAAACATAATCCAGGAAAACCACGACTCTTTAGTCGGTGGTCACAAGGGCGTAAATAAGACGTACAAGCGTATCCGGGAAAGATTCTACTGGGAGAACATGAAGACCCAGGTGAATGAATATATACAACAATGCCGCGGATGCCAGCTCAAAAAACTCGTACGAGTCAAAACCAAACAGCCCATGGTAATAACGGATACTCCAGGGTGTGCCTTCGATAAAATCTCAATGGACATTATCGGGCCATTACCAACCACCAGGAGAGGCAACACATACATTCTGACGATACAAGATCTTCTCTCGAAATATTCCTTGGCAATACCTTTGGCAAAAACTTCGTCACTGGACATCGCAGACGCCTTCGCCAAACAATTCATCACCCGATTCGGTGCGCCCAGAGGACTTCTCACCGATCAGGGCAGCAACTTCACGAGCAGTCTTATGAAAGCCTTAGCTAGAAAATTCCGAATCAAGCAATATCTCACGACGGCATATCATCCCCAAACGAACGGATCAATCGAGAGATCACACCACGTGCTAGCTGAATACCTGAAACAATACGTAGACGGCCACCACGATTGGGACGAATTCATCGAGTTAGCCATGTTCTCATACAACACCAGTAAACACGAGGGAACGGGCTTTACACCATTCGAACTGGTCTTCGGCAGGACGGCGAGACAACCATCGACATACACTCACGTCGAGGAACACCAGGACGAAACGTACGGAGGGTACCTCGAGAACCTCTTCGAAAAAGTGCACGGACTACAGGAACTCGCAGCGGAAAACCTGAAAGCGGCTAGAGAACGATCGAAACGATATTACGATAGACGGGCAAACCCGCAAAAGTTCGGTATAGGTAGCAAAGTGCTTATGTTAAAAGAACCGAGTGCGGGCAAATTTTGCGACCAATATACAGGGCCTTACGAAGTAATCGAGGTATTATCCGGCGGAAACGTTAAAATAAACCACAACCAGAGACCCAGAATCGTTCACACCAACAAGTTGCGTCTCGCGAGACTATAGACGGGAAATCCCTTGTTCCAGAGGAATCCGACAACAAACCTCTGGAATCGCGGAGGAGACGGGAACAATGGTTCGCCGAGAGTTCGAGATGGGTCTCCCTGCGCCAAACGAGCCATATCCGGAAATCGAAGAGGTCATAAACTCTCCGCAATTGGCCAACGGCGTAGGCACTTTCGTGGTTAACTTGAACTACGGAATAAACCTCGTAAAAATAAGCGCGCTAAGTCCGGCGGTCGTATTTCATTCACTCGGGAACATATCTCTCCTGACCGACGAGGGACCTATAATTTCAGTAGCACGAATATTAATTCACAGCCCTAGCGAGGAATACAATCCGTATCTTTTTCACATTGTGGAGGATTATCCTTTGTACGCAGGAGTTATTGGCTGCATTTCGACATACGATCCAAGCACGTCTATGTTTTAGGGCAATCAAGACGCAGCTACGCTAATTCAAAAAATTACTCCAAGCGCTCAACGTTCCACCAGCAGGGCGTACCGTCGACGCTCTGCGGTAATAAAGGGAGCGCGCCATAAAACGATCGACAGTAATAAAACAGGCGCACCACGGAGCGGAGCAGCGTCAGACGGCATCAAGCGCGCCAGTGCGACGAGACAATAAACTCAGTGCGACGAGACAATAAAACTCGGTGCAACGGGACAATAAACTCAGTGCCGCGAAATAACTTACTCAGTGCTCTCGTCAAAATAATCATGAGGATACTAACACGCGACTTTGAACCACCGGGACCCAGCCAATACAGGGAGTTGCGGTACGATCAGTCAACGGAACCGCGGCCGAGTACGAGCGGCGTTAACCAAACGAACGAACCCCGACCAATCTACAGCAGTGAGGAGTTGGGAGCGATACTAGCAGAACCGCTTCCCGACCTCTGGGAGGTATTCGGGAGCTACAATAATGAACTATTCAGCAATGAAATCAAGGGATTCAACGTACGTTGGTCCTCTCGACTAAAATCAGTAGTGGGAAAAACGGAGCTTCAGCCATTTCCCAGAATCACGCTCTCCAAACCGCTCCTCCTGGGCCGAAAAATTAAGGTAATGGTCGAGACGCTCGTATACGAAATGATACATGCATTTATCCACTGTACTGTGCGCGTCAACTCTCTACACCACGGAGAGGACTTCATCAAATTAATGACGGGAATAAACGAGGTGACCAACCTCAACGTGAGCATCCTCGACGAAGGAGGACTAAACCACATCGCACACTTACAAGTGATCTGGCAGTGTACCAACTGCAAAATCGAAATAGTGCGATTCAAACAAAAGACTGGCCAACCGCGCGACATAACCGCGAGACGCCATAGGGAGAAATGCCACGGCAGATGGATCGTCGTTGGCTAAGGAGAAGAGGCAGCCCGAAAGAAGATGAACAGTGAAGGGAGAGCAGGAGAATACCCCTTCCTCCTCGCCAGCTGAACAAAATCTGTGCCGCAACGACAAGGAGCAAAAGTTGGCAGCGAACGAACGCAGCAGGAGGTACTCTCTGAGAGGATTCATCCGATCATCATGAGCGAACGCCAGAGTTCGGCAAAGCACAGCAAGGCCATGGCGAAAGCAGCCAAGAGAGAAGCCACCCTCGAGGCACTGTTCGGTTCCTCCCCAACGATGGAAAATACAACTAAAAAACCTGCAATTGAAGTCTCCAAACCGAAGGAAACCGACTGGGCTACGAAGAAGAAAATCGGGGTGCGCGTCATCAACAACCGGTTGCAAATCATGGACAGGTTGCCAGACCCGACAATTAAAAAACAGATAGAAGCCAGGTACTGGAAAAAACTTCAACGCCAAAAGGAGATCGAGAAGGAAGTCGAGACACTACTGATGCCTCACTACACGGGAGGAATCATAACAAAAGAAAAATATAAAATCATCATGGGGAAAATCGTACCACGATTATGCCGTGAACCTGGCGATAGGAACTCAACAGTCATAAAACGTTTGGTGCAGATCTATGTAAAAAGGTATTGCACCAATAAAAAGGAATTACCCGTGCCACGGTGCGACAATGGGCCGGGGCGGAACCACGCGGTTCCCCCTCCACCAGTCCACTCGTCGACCGCGGCACCGTCAACGGAGCACGCACGGAGCAACGTCAGACGCTACTCGCCCGCGACCAGCACCACGACGTTTAAACCGAACACCGTACAAGTGCAACGCAACGAGTGACCAGTAGACTTTTTGGTGTGTTTCCGGTGTTAATAGACTCTAGTGCAGTGAGCATTAACAAACTTTAGTATAGTGTTAATAGACTCAAGTGCGGCGAGCTTTAACAACCTTTAGTATAGTGTTAATAGACTCAAGTGCGGCGAGCTTTAACAACCTTTAGTATAGTGTTAATAGACTCAAGTGCGGCGAGCTTTAACAAATTTTAGTATAGTGTTAAGAGACTCAAGTGCAGTGAGCGTTAACAAACTTTAGTATAGTGTTAATAGACTCGAATACAGTGAGCATTAACAAACTTTAGTTTAGTGTTAAAAGACTCGAGCGAGCTTTCCCAGTGCGCAATAGCCATGCGGATCATCTCTCGTGACTTTGTTCGGCCTAGCGCATGCCCGTACATGCAGCTTCCGACGAACTCCAGACGAACAAGAGGCAACACGACCGTCGAGGAGAAACCGCCGATGTCCATCTACAGCCCCGAGGAATTGGCGGAACTCCTGACAGAACCACTCCCCAACCTCCGGGAGGTCTTCAAGGCCTACAACAAGGAGTATTTCGACGACAAGATCCGAGGATTCACCATGAGGTGGTCCTCTCAGCTGTGCCTTAGCGCAGGAAAGACCGAAACCCGCCCGTTCCCACAGATTTTTCTCTCTAAAAAATTGTTGATGGGACGGAAAATCAAACACATGGTGGAAACCCTCGTTCATGAGATGATCCACGCGTACATCTTCGTCAACACGTACAACGAAGGCCTGAACCATGACGAGTTATTCGTGAAGAAGATGGTTGAAATAAACGCGAACAGCGGCCTCAACATCACCGTCCTCGACCACGGAGGCTTGGACCATATTGCCCACCTCCGATGTGTTTGGCGGTGCACCAGGTGCGGGTTACAACTGGTTCGGATGAAAAGGAAAACGGACCAGCCTACAGATAGGATCGCGCGGGGGCATCGAAGGAAGTGCAGAGGAAGGTGGAAGGAATCCGAGCTGGTAGCCTGAAAGCGCTAATGAGGGACGCATGTTCTGTTCTAGGATGAGGATAAAAATATGCCTCCTCCTCATATGGGCGACTGAAGTCCTGGGCCTGATCAGCTACGATTGCGGAGGTTCCTCGCTCAACATTACAACGATCTCTCTCAATAGTGTCGCGGAGTGCGACATACCTCTTCTGGAACCAACGACGGCAACTGCCTATATCCAACTGCTTCAACTCACGGATTTTAACAGGGCCGAAGTGACACAGTGTAGAATAGAGATCGACAGAACCATCTACCACTGTGGGATGCACTCCCACAACTCAATCGTTCACAACGGAAGACAGGTCTATCTCCACGAGCTGGACGAGAGATCCTGTCAAAGAGTTCACGAGACGGGGATTCTGTCGGTCAGCAGCGCAGGGCAGCTCATTGGGTTGCGTCGGAACAGCACGACAACTAGGAGCATCACGATGGCTGGATCCGTCTCGGTCGATGGCAAGTGCGTTGGGACCCAGTACAGCGACCCGTTCGGCACGTGGGACAACGTCGTCGTTCAAGCCTCGGTCAGTATCACTTTAATTAGTTACGAGGCAACGGTCAATCTAGCGACAGACGAAATCGTGTTGCAAACTGGGACACGCTGTACGTTGGCAGACGGGCACTGCATCGACGTCAACGGGAATAGCGCATACTGGAAAACGGAGCCCACGGACTCGTGCAACTTCAATCGTTACGATGTCCTTTATGAAGGAAAGGCTATAAAATTGGTTTCTATCGCGGACCGCGCGAACTCACCTGACGTGTACACGCTGACAACCTAGGAAACCACGTTTGCTCTAGCTAAACGTTCGGAACTCCGACTGTGCGGATACCTGTTAATTCGAACCGAGCATCCGAAACTGTTCATCCTGGAAACGCGAAAAGGGGATTCATTCGCGGCACGCAAACCAATATCAGTATCGAACCTAGACATATTTTCGTACATCAACTCGAAATTTGTCTACGTGGAGAAACACGTGAAGCTGCAAATGAAACATTTGTATAAGGACGTTCTCACACAACGATGTAACCTGGAAAGACAAGTACTCCAGAACGCATTATCAACCTCTGGAATTTTGCCGGAGAAATTCGCGTTCGCCATCATGAAGGGACCCGGATATATGGCGGTGATCGCAGGGGAAGTCGCGCATATAGTTAAGTGCATCCCTGTAGAATGTGGCCTTCGCCGCACGGACGAGTGCTACCACGAGCTGCCCGTCACGTATCGAAACGAGTCATTCTTCCTATCAACAACTTCCAGGATGTTGCTGAAATCAGCAACGCAAATCGAGTGCGACCCCACGTTGCCGGCATTATATCAAATCGACAACGTGTGGTATGGATTCTCACCACATCCGATCGTGGTACCATCGCCACAATCGCTGAAACCGTCATCAAACCCGACATGGCATTACGCATCTATCGGAAATCTCGCCAACAGCGGAATTTACTCAGAGGCGGATATCAAGAAGCTGCGAGACAGAATAATGTTTCCCGCAGAAAAGCCAGCTCTCCTGAACAACCTGGCAAGAGGATCAGTCGGATACAGCATACCTGAGGGAAGTGTCTCCATCCGAGGATTCCTAGACGAAAGCACTCTCGAACACTTGGCCGAGAGTGCTGCAAAGAGATTCTGGCATGGATTCGAAAAATTCGGCACAGCCAGCGCCGGAGTCTTCGCAATATACGTAATCACAAAAATCATAAAATCAATAATCGATACATGCATCCACGGATATGCAATTCACTCGCTGTACGGTTCGAGCATTCACTTGCTAGGAGCCATATGGAGCTCTGTAACCGGATTAATACTCACATTGGGTCACAAGCGCACCCAACCGCCCGCCGACATCGAAGGCGACCCGAGCACAAGGGAAAGGGTGGACTTGCAAAACGACAAGTCCATCTACCCCAACTTGACGGCGAGGGACAACGCAAGATGTTCGACCACGGAGGAAAGGGCAAATACGTCCGGTCGCCCCAACTTGACGGCGAGGGATAGCGTAAGATATTCGACATCGGACGAACGGGAAGATCTATTTGGCTACCCCAACTTGACGGCGAGGGAGGCCGGAAGATTTCCAACGCCGGTACCAAGAATCGACCCAGCACTCCTCCGACGCCTTAACGCTGGTCCTACGCAGAGCCTCGGCACTGCTTCGGACTTAAGGGGGGAAGTGTTACGTCCTGGGTCGAATTTGGGACAGAAAGAGTAACCGACACTCACACAAATTTTTTTTTGGGGACAATTAGTTGTTACGCATCACGCCGAAAACAATATAGTATCCATACTCGACGTTACCATATTATTGTTAATAATAATCAACAACAATCGCCTTAAGCAAATAATAATAAAGTATAAATCAAGTAAGTCATAAAAACAATACATAACGGTAATAAACGCTGATGCGGGCTATATACATTGCCGAGGCAAAATCCGAAGAAATTCAGTAAACTTTAAGTTGCAATAAAAACGAAACCGCGTGACTTCAACAAACTCTGAGCACGCTATTAGAAGCGGAAAACCCTCGCGAACACTTTAGGTGCCAACCGATTCAACACCCTCCGGGGGGTATTTTCGCCACTGTTAACGGTTTTATGAAAAAGGGCGCGCGACCTTGGAAAACACGAAAATTAATTCCCTAGAGCAAACGGGAAGCACGAATTGGTTTAAAATCAGCAAGCAAACTGAAAACGCAACAACCAATCGGCTTACAATAAATAAACATTATTGATAATAAATAAAAATTATTAATAAATAATTCCAAGACATTTTCCTTTTAAATACGCGCAACGCCGAGTGTCGTTATAGAAACGACACTCGACGGCTCAAAACAATAATAAATAAACATTATTAACAGTAAATAAAATTATTAACAAATAATTCCAAACATGCTGAATACGCGCAACGCCGAGTGTCGTTATAGAAACGACACTCGACGGCTCAAAACAATAATAAATAAACATTATTAACAACAAATAAAATTATTAACAAATCATTTCAAACATGATAAAAACGCGCAACCCCGAGTGTCGTTATAGAAACGACACTCGACGGCTCAAACCATTCATAAATAAATATTATTAGCAATAAATAAAATTGTTAATAAATCAATTAACACATTTTAAACCCATGCGACGATGGAATATCGGTATAAACACGATATTCCATAGCGCCACATAATAAATATATATTTCTTTATAAAAATAAATAACAATACTTTATTATAATTAATATTCAAAACGAATTACAAAACATGCAACATTGAGCAACGCTATTGCGACGATGCTCAGCAGCGCTAAAAATCTTTCAATAAATACAAACCTTGAAACATTGAAATGGCAACCATAAAAATATATTGTCCGCAATTATTCAAAACGCGCGCAACACCAGAATACTGAATTGATGTTTAGCGGCGCGGAATATTGTTATAATAATGAACAAATATTGTATGAGGGACTTAGGCATAAGGTTAATAATGTAAACGACGAGTAACGTCTTAAATATTTTTGTTAACAACAAATGTACTAGATTGCTAACTAGTAAATACTGTCTTTAAACAATTACACTAGACTAGCCATATAATAAGTCCGACATAGTAACAAATAGCTATCAATGTTAAATAAGCCATAATTTAATAATGTATCGGATGGCAAAGCGGCCGTGTGACCGGACGCAGCTCCGACATCAACTCCAAGAATAGCCATCGATAAGGGCTCTCTGAGAAGCTGGCCCGTGAGATGCTGCGACGGCACGGCGGCCGTGTGACTGGACGCAACGGCGACAACAACTCCGAGAATGGTCACTGATAAGGGCTCTCTAAGAAACGAGCCCGTGGGATACTGCATTGGCACGGCTACCACGAGACAAAGGCAGTACCACCATCAACGGCACGGCTACCATGAGACCGGACGCAGATCCGATAACGGCTCTGGGAATCACAGGCGATAAGGCAGTCCCGAGTAGCTTTCTGCCGTTGGGACTCGGACCCGTGGGATGCTGCGTCAGCACAGGGCTCCAAGCACGGCTGCCCCCACCATCATCCGTCGCGCTGCCGCGAGACAAAGGCGGCCCCCACTCAAGAGACAGCGAGGCTTCCACGAACGGCGGCCCCCACTCGAGGGACAGCATGGCTACGGCCAGCGGCTGCCCCCACTATCATCCGTCGCGCTGCCGCGAGACAAAGGCGGCCCCAACTCAAGAGACAGCGAGGCTTCCACGAACGGCGGCCCCCACTCGAGGGACAGCATGGCTACGGCCAGCGGCTGCCCCCACTATCATCCATCGCGCTGCCGCGAAACAAAGGCGGCCCCCACTCAAGAGACAGCAAGGCTTCCACGAACGGCGGCTCCACTCGAGGGACAGCACGGCTACAGCCAGCGGCTGCCCCCATCTTCATCCGTCGCGCTGCCGCGAGACAAAGGCGGCCCCCACTCACCACAGCGAGGCTTCCACGAACGGCGGCCCCCACTCGAGGGACAGCATGGCTACGGCCAGCGGCTGCCCCCACTATCATCCATCGCGCTGCCGCGAAACAACGGCAGCCCCCACTCAAGAGACAGTGAGGATTCCACGAACGGCGGCCCCCACTCGAGGGACGGCACGGCTACAGCCAGCGGCTGCCCCCACCTTCATCCGTCGCGCTGCCGCGAGACAAAGGCGGCCCCCACTCAAGAGACAGCGAGGCTTCCACGAACGGCGGCCCCCACTCGAGGGATAGCATGGCTACGGCCAGCGGCTGCCCCCACTATCATCCATCGCGCTGCCGCGAATCAACGGCAGCCCCCACTCAAGAGACAGTGAGGCTTCCACGAACAGCGGCCCCCACTCGAGGGACAGCACGGCTACAGCCAGCGGCTGCCCCCACCTTCATCCGTCGCGCTGCCGCGAGACAAAGGCGGCCCCCACTCAAGAGACAGCGAGGCTTCCACGAACGGCGGCCCCCACTCGAGGGACAGCACGGCTACAGCCAGCGGCTGCCCCCACCTTCATCCGTCGCGCTGCCGCGAGACAAAGGCGGCCCCCACTCAAGAGACAGCGAGGCTTCCACGAACGGCGGCCCCCACTCGAGGGACAGCATGGCTACGGCCAGCGGCTGCCCCCACTATCATCCATCGCGCTGCCGCGAAACAACGGCAGCCCCCACTCAAGAGACAGTGAGGCTTCCACTAGCGGCTGCCGCCACTCGAGGAACAGAACGGATGCTGCAAGCGGCTGCCCCCACTCGAGGGACAGCGCACCATTGGTTAGAGCAGCAGAGCAAATCCGCGAGGGCCTCCCCCTCCATCGGCAACGGACTCAGGAGACTCGCGGAGCGGAAGCTGGACAAGGGGATCTTCAGTTCTTCTACGACTCTCGACACCGGCGGTCGACTGAAAGGGTGCTCTCGAAGAGACTCTCGCGAACCCCGGTATTCCCTTTGTTATAAATAACAATCATCAGTTGTTTTCTACAATAAATATTAAAATCGCGATTGATACCTGGCTGCGACCAGGCGGTATTTAGCCGATATAAGATATCTCTAGCGAACCGTTCGTACTCTTACAATAAATATTAGAATATACCTTTTCGAATCCTATCGATCCGAATAAATAAAACGTTTCAACCAATAAACCGTAAAATCCGTCCCCTCGGCAATAAACGACAACCGGCGACCCGTCAGAGGCACCGTGCCGCTACTCAACCAGCGAAAGCAACGTAAGAAAGGTAAGGCTAACCACAGCATTGGACATTTCAACGCAAAATACGAGTATTTCACATTTGTTGACGCAAGAAATTCATTCCTTGTCCCCATACCATTGTAATACCAATTAGATAAATCCATAGATAATTATTTACGCTTAAAACCATGGAATCTTATAAAATCAGTCTCGACACAGATCGATCTGATATAAATGAGATTACCAGCTTTTAGATAAATCCATACACAATTATTTACGCTTAAAACCATGGAATCTTATAAAATCAGTTTCGACACAAATCGATCTGATATAAATGAGATTACCAGCTTTTAGATAAACCCATAGACAATTATTTACGCTTAAAACCATGGAATCTTATAAAATCAGTCTCGACATAGATCGATCTGATATGAATGAGATTACCAGCTTTTAGATAAATCCATAGACAATTATTTACGCTTAAAACCGTGGAATCTTATAAAATCAGTCTCGACATAGATCGATCTGATATAAATGAGATTGCCAGCTTTTAGGTAAGGTCCATAGCATAAGCACGTTAAGGTTAAATCCTTCCCTGATTTCCTTCCTCCAAAACGAAATGCAACAAATGTGAACTGGTCGAATCATTTCATAAAATCTAATGGATCATAAGCCAATGAAAAATAAAGTCCAATTGCGTGGAGGCCGAACTATTGTCGTAGCAAACGTGAAATCACGTGGAGGAGTTCGTCCCATAACCGCCGAGGTTTCTAGAATTTCCGCCGCACCTACATTGACCGCGGAAAATCGTAACAATATAGTGGACGTCGCTGGTGAAAATTCCATTCCTGCCAGGAACAGGACCGAATCGAAAAATCCGCCTACTGTCATATCCGACGTCATTTTGATCAACCACCGAATTCTCATAATTCGCGACGATCCTCTCGGCGATCACTTTGTGGAAACCAGAATTCGGCATTCTCCGTCGCATCCTGTGCCAGCTACCGAGGACGGCGACACCTCAGACGCCTCCACGGTTATTAACGAGGACCGGCCACCGCCTGTGTCTTCTCCAGAGCTGATCCTTGGGCATTAGCGCCTTCAACCCGCTACGCTCATCTGCTCATCACCTGCCACATCAAGAAATAAGGTACGTATCGACAATACACATATATATCTAATACTCATCCAGTATTGCTCCGATCCCTAACCGGCGCATTCCGGTTTAAACCACGGAGCATCCTCATATAACCAGCTACCATTCGCTCGAACGTTAAATCCAGATCTCTGCAAAAAAAAAGGGAAAAGGAAAAATCGATTAAATTCAAAACCGCGACGTAACAGGTGCTTGTTTGGTAGCTCGAAATGCATGAATCTTGCGTATTTGCACAAAACGAAGAGTGTTTGATCGTATAAAACGAGCTGAAAAGCCTACAGCGAGCGCAAAACTGATTCGTTCGATTTCGTTATAAAGCGACTTTTCATTCGATTGGTGCTTGTTTAGCAACTCAAAACGCATAAACCTTGCGTATTTGCATAGAATAAAGAGTTTTTGATCGTACAAAACGAGCTGAAACGCCTTTAGCGAGCGCAAAACTCAATCGTTCGATTTCGTTATAAAGCGACGTTGTAGTCGTTTGGTGCTTGTTTGGTAGCTCGAAATGTATGAATCTTGCGTATTTGCACAAAACGAAGAGTGTTTGATCGTATAAAACGAGCTGGAACGCCTACAGCGAGCGCAAAACTCAATCGTTCGACTTCGTTGAAAAGCGACTTTGTAGTCGTTTGGTGCTTGTTTGGCGGCTCGAAATGCATGAAACTTGCGTATTTGCAAAGAATACAGAGTTTTTGATCGCTTAAAACGAGCTGGAACGCCGACAGCGTGCGCAAAACTGAATCGTTCGATTTCGTTATAAAGCTACTTTTCAATCGATTGGTGCTTGTTTAGCAACTCAAAACGCATAAACCTTGCGTATTTGCATAGAATAAAGAGTTTTTGATCGTATAAAACGAGCTGAAACCCCTACAGCTAGCGCAAAACTCAATCGTTCGATTTCGTTATAAAGCGACGTTGTAGTCGTTTGGTGCTTGTTTGGTAGCTCGAAATGCATGAATCTTGCGTATGTGCACAAAACGAAGAGTGTTTGATCTCATAAAACGAGGTGGAACGCCTACTGCGAGCGCAAAACTCAATCGTTCGAATTCGTTGAAAAGCGACTTTGTAGTCGTTTGGTGCTTGTTTGGCGGCTCGAAATGCATGAAACTCGCGTATTTGCAAAGAATACAGAGTTTTTGATTGCTTAAAACGAGCTGGAACGCCGACAGCGAGCGCAAAACTGAATCGTTTGATTTCGTTATAAAGCTACTTTTCAATCGATTGGTGCTTGTTTAGCAACTCAAAACGCATAATCTTTGCGTATTTGCATAGAATAAAGAGTTTTTGATCGTATAAAACGAGCTGAAACACCGACAGCGAGCGCAAGACTCAATCGTTCGATTTCGTTATAAAGCGACGTTGCAGTCGTTTGGTGCTTGTTTAGCAACTCAAAAAGCATAAACCTTGCGTATTTGCATAGAATTAAGAGTTTTTGATCGTATAAAACGAGCTGGAACGCCTACAGCGAGCGCAAAACTCAATCGTTCGATTTCTTTGGAAAGCGACGTTGTAGTCGTTTGGTGCTTGTTTGGTAGCTCGAAATGCATGAATCTTGCGTATTTGCACAAAACGAAGAGTGTTTGATCGTATAAAACGAGCTGAAAAGCCTACAGCGAGCGCAAAACTGATTCGTTCGATTTCGTTATAAAGCGACTTTTCATTCGATTGGTGCTTGTTTAGCAACTCAAAACGCATAAACCTTGCGTATTTGCATAGAATAAAGAGTTTTTGATCGTATAAAACGAGCTGAAACGCCTACAGCGAGCGCAAAACTCGATCGCTCGATTTCGTTATAAAGCGACGTTGTAGTCGTTTGGTGCTTGTTTGGTAGCTCGAAATGCACGAATCTTGCGTATTTGCAAAAAATGACGAGTTTTTGATCGTTCAAAACGAGCTGGAACGCCGACAGTGAGCGCGAAACTGAATCGTTCGATTTCGTTATAAAGCGACTTTTCATTCGATTGGTGCTTGTTTAGCAACTCAAAACGCATAAACCTTGCGTATTTGCATAGAATAAAGAGTTTTTGATCGTATAAAACGAGCTGAAACGCCTACAGCTAGCGCAAAACTCAATCGTTCGATTTCCTTATAAAGCGACGTTGTAGTCGTTTGGTGCTTGTTTGGTAGCTCGAAATGCATGAATCTTGCGTATGTGCACAAAACGAAGAGTGTTTGATCGTATAAAACGAGCTGGAAAGCCTACAGCGAGCGCAAAACTGATTCGTTCGATTTCGTTATAAAGCGACTTTTCATTCGATTGGTGCTTGTTTAGCAACTCGAAACGCATAAACCTTGCGTATTTACATAGATGAAAGAGTTTTTAATCGTATAAAACGAGCTGAAACGCCTACAGCGAGCGCAAAACTCGATCGCTCGATTTCGTTATAAAGCGACGTTGTAGTCGTTTGGTGCTTGTTTGGTAGCTCGAAATGCATGAATCTTGCGTATTTGCAAAGAATACAGCGTTTTTGATCGTTTAAAACGAGCTGGAACGCCGACAGCAAGCGCAAAACTGAATCGTTCGATTTCGTTATGAAGCGACTTTTCAATCGATTGGTGCTTGTTGAGCAACTCAAAACGCATAAACCTTGCGTATTTGCATAGAATAAAGAGTTTTTGATCGTACAAAACGAGCTGAAACGCCTTTAGCGAGCGCAAAACTCAATCGTTCGATTTCGTTATAAAGCGACGTTGTAGTCGTTTGGTGCTTGTTTGGTAGCTCGAAATGTATGAATCTTGCGTATTTGCACAAAACGAAGAGTGTTTGATCGTATAAAACAAGCTGGAACGCCTACAGCGAGCGCAAAACTCAATCGTTCGATTTCGTTGAAAAGCGACTTTGTAGTCGTTTGGTGCTTGTTTGGCGGCTCGAAATGCATGAAACTCGCGTATTTGCAAAGAATACAGAGTTTTTGATTGCTTAAAACGAGCTGGAACGCCGACAGCGAGCGCAAAACTGAATCGTTTGATTTCGTTATAAAGCTACTTTTCAATCGATTGGTGCTTGTTTAGCAACTCAAAACGCATAATCTTTGCGTATTTGCATAGAATAAAGAGTTTTTGATCGTATAAAACGAGCTGGAACACCGACAGCGAGCGCAAGACTCAATCGTTCGATTTCGTTATAAAGCGACGTTGCAGTCGTTTGGTGTTTCTTTGGTGGCTCGAAATGCATGAATCTTGCGTATTTGCACAAAACGAAGAGTGTTTGATCGTATAAAACAAGCTGGAACGCCTACAGCGAGCGCAAAACTCAATCGTTCGATTTCGTTGAAAAGCGACTTTGTAGTCGTTTGGTGCTTGTTTGGCGGCTCGAAATGCATGAAACTTGCGTATTTGCAAAGAATACTGTTACGTCGCGGTTTTGAATTTAATCGATTTTTCCTTTTCCCCTTGGTTTTTGCAGAGATCTGGATTTAACGTTCGAGCGACTGGTAGCTGGTTATATGAGGATGCTCCGTGGTTTAAACCGGAATGCGCCGGTTAGGGATCGGAGCAATACTGGATGAGTATTAGATATATATGTTCATTGTCGATACGTACCTTGTTTCTTGATGTGGCAGGTGATGAGCAGATGAGCGTAGCGGGTTGAAGGCGCTAATGCCCAAGGATCAGCTCTGGAGAAGACACAGGCGGTGGCCTGTCCTCGTTAATAACCGTGGAGGCGTCTGAGATGTCGCCGTCCTCGGTAGCTGGCACAGGATGCGACGGAGAATGCCGAATTCTGGTTTCCACAAAGTGATCGCCGAGAGGATCGTCGCGAACTATGAGAATTCGGTGATTGATCAAAATGACGTCGGATATGACAGTAGGCGGATTTTTCGATTCGGTCCTGTTCTTGACAGGAATGGAATTTTCACCAGCGACGTCCACTATATTGTTACGATTTTCCGCGGTCAATGTAGGTGCGGCGGAAATTCTAGAAACCTCGGCGGTTATGGGACGGACTCCTCCACGTGATTTCACGTTTGCTACGACAATAGTTCGGCCTCCACGCAATTGGACTTTATTTTTCATTGGCTTATGATCCATTAGATTTTATGAAATGATTCGACCAGTTCACATTTGTTGCATTTCGTTTTGGAGGAAGGAAATCAGGGAAAGATTTAACCTTAACGTGCTTATGCTATGGACCTTACCTAAAAGCTGGCAATCTCATTTATATCAGATCGATCTATGTCGAGACTGATTTTATAAGATTCCACGGTTTTAAGCGTAAATAATTGTCTATGGATTTATCTAAAAGCTGGTAATCTCATTTATATCAGATCGATCTATGTCGAGACTGATTTTATAAGATTCCATGGTTTTAAGCGTAAATAATTGTCTATGGATTTATCTAAAAGCTGGTAATCTCATTTATATCAGATCGATCTGTGTCGAGACTGATTTTATAAGATTCCATGGTTTTAAGCGTAAATAATTGTCTATGGATTTATCTAAAAGCTGGTAATCTCATTTATATCAGATCGATCTGTGTCGAGACTGATTTTATAAGATTCCATGGTTTTAAGCGTAAATAATTATCTATGGATTTATCTAATTGGTATTACAATGGTATGGGGACAAGGAATGAATTTCTTGCGTCAACAAATGTGAAATACTCGTATTTTGCGTTGAAATGTCCAATGCTGTGGTTAGCCTTACCTTTCTTACGTTGCTTTCGCTGGTTGAGTAGCGGCACGGTGCCTCTGACGGGTCGCCGGTTGTCGTTTATTGCCGAGGGGACGGATTTTACGGTTTATTGGTTGAAACGTTTTATTTATTCGGATCGAAAGGATTCGAAAAGGTATATTCTAATATTTATTGTAATAGTACGAACGGTTCGCTAGAGATATCTTATATCGGCTATATACCGCCTGGTCGCAGCCAGGTATCAATCGCGATTTTAATATTTATTGTAGAATACAACTGATGATTGTTATTTAAAACAAAGGGAATACCGGGGTTCGCGAGAGTCTCTTCGAGAGCACCCTTTCAGTCGACCGCCGGTGTCGAGAGTCGTAGAAGAACTGAAGATCCCCTTGTCCAGCTTCCGCTCCGCGAGTCTCCTGAGTCCGTTGCCGATGGAGGGGGAGGCCCTCGCGGATTTGCTCTGCTGCTCTAGCCAATGGTGCGCTGTCCCTCGAGTGGGGGCAGCCGCTTGCAGCATCCGTGCTGTTCCTCGAGTGGGGGCAGCCGCTAGTGGAAGCCTCACTGTCTCTTGAGTGGGGGCTGCCGTTGTTTCGCGGCAGCGCGATGGATGATAGTGGGGGCAGCCGCTGGCCGTAGCCATGCTGTCCCTCGAGTGGGGGCCGCCGTTCGTGGAAGCCTCGCTGTCTCTTGAGTGGGGGCCGCCTTTGTCTCGCGGCAGCGCGACGGATGAAGGTGGGGGCAGCCGCTGGCTGTAGCCGTGCCGTCCCTCGAGTGGGGGCCGCCGTTCGTGGAAGCCTCACTGTCTCTTGAGTGGGGGCTGCCGTTGTTTCGCGGCAGCGCGATGGATGATAGTGGGGGCAGCCGCTGGCCGTAGCCACGCTGTCCCTCGAGTGGGGGCCGCCGTTCGTGGAAGCCTCGCTGTGGTGAGTGGGGGCCGCCTTTGTCTCGCGGCAGCGCGACGGATGAAGGTGGGGGCAGCCGCTGGCTGTAGCCGTGCTGTCCCTCGAGTGGGGCCGCCGTTCGTGGAAGCCTTGCTGTCTCTTGAGTGGGGGCCGCCTTTGTTTCGCGGCAGCGCGATGGATGATAGTGGGGGCAGCCGCTGGCCGTAGCCATGCTGTCCCTCGAGTGGGGGCCGCTGTTCGTGGAAGCCTCGCTGTCTCTTGAGTGGGGGCCGCCTTTGTCTCGCGGCAGCGCGACGGATGAAGGTGGGGGCAGCCGCTGGCTGTAGCCGTGCCGTCCCTCGAGTGGGGGCCGCCGTTCGTGGAAGCCTCGGCAATGTATATAGCCCGCATCAGCGTTTATTACCGTTATGTATTGTTTTTAGACTTACTTGATTTATACTTTATTATTATTTGCTTAAGGCGATTGTTGTTGATTATCATTAACAATAATATGGTAACGTCGAGTATGGATACTATATTGTTTTCGGCGTTATGCGTAACAACTAATTGTCCCCAAAAAAAAAATTGTGTGAGTGTCGGTTACTCTTCTCGTCCCAAATTCGACCCAGGACGTAACACTTCCCCCCTTAAGTCCGAAGCAGTGCCGAGGCTCTGCGTAGGACCAGCGTTAAGGCGTCGGAGGAGTGCTGGGTCGATTCTTGGTACCGGCGTTGGAAATCTTCCGGCCTCCCTCGCCGTCAAGTTGGGGTAGCCAAATAGATCTACCCGTTCGTCCGATGTCGAATATCTTACGCTATCCCTCGCCGTCAAGTTGGGGCGACCGGACGTATTTGCCCTTTCCTCCGTGGTCGAACATCTTGCGTTGTCCCTCGCCGTCAAGTTGGGGTAGATGGACTTGTCGTTTTGCAAGTCCACCCTTTCCCTTGTGCTCGGGTCGCCTTCGATGTCGGCGGGCGATTGGGTGCGCTTGTGACCCAATGTGAGTATTAATCCGGTTACAGAGCTCCATATGGCTCCTAGCAAGTGAATGCTCCAACCGTACAGCGAGTGAATTGCATATCCGTGGATACATGTATCGATTATTGATTTTATGATTTTTATGATTACGTATATTGCGAAGACTCCGGCGCTGGCTGTGCCGAATTTTTCGAATCCATGCCAGAATCTCTTTGCAGCACTCCCGGCCAAGTGTTCGAGAGTGCTTTCGTCTAGGAATCCTCGGATGGAGACACTTCCCTCAGGTATGCTGTATCCGACTGATCCTCTTGCCAGGTTGTTCAGGAGAGCTGGCTTTTCTGCGGGAAACATTATTCTGTCTCGCAGCTTCTTGATATCCGCCTCTGAGTAAATTCCGCTGTTGGCGAGATTTCCGATAGATGCGTAATGCCATGTCGGGTTTGATGACGGTTTCAGCGATTGTGGCGATGGTACCACGATCGGATGTGGTGAGAATCTATACCACACGTTGTCGATTTGATATAATGCCGGCAACGTGGGGTCGCACTCGATTTGCGTTGCTGATTTCAGCAACATCCTGGAAGTTGTTGATAGGAAGAATGACTCGTTTCGATACGTGACGGGCAGCTCGTGGTAGCACTCGTCCGTGCGGCGCAGGCCACATTCTACAGGGATGCACTTAACTATATGCGCGACTTCCCCTGCGATCACCGCCATATATCCGGGTCCCTTCATGATGGCGAACGCGAATTTCTCCGGCAAAATTCCAGAGGTTGATAATGCGTTCTGGAGTACTTGTCTTTCCAGGTTACATCGTTGTGTGAGAACGTCCTTATACAAATGTTTCATTTGCAGCTTCACGTGTTTCTCCACGTAGACAAATTTCGAGTTGATGTACGAAAATATGTCTAGGTTCGATACTGATATTGGTTTGCGTGCCGCGAATGAATCCCCTTTTCGCGTTTCCAGGATGAACAGTTTCGGATGCTCGGTTCGAATTAACAGGTATCCGCACAGTCGGAGTTCCGAACGTTTAGCTAGAGCAAACGTGGTTTCCTAGGTTGTCAGCGTGTACAAGTCAGGTGAGTTCGCGCGGTCCGCGATAGAAACCAATTTTATAGCCTTTCCTTCATAAAGGACATCGTAACGATTGAAGTTGCACGAGTCCGTGGGCTCCGTTTTGCAGTATGCGCTATTCCCGTTGACGTCGATGCAGTGCCCGTCTGCCAACGTACAGCGTGTCCCAGTTTGCAACACGATTTCGTCTGTCGCTAGATTGACCGTTGCCTCGTAACTAATTAAGGTGATACTGACCGAGGCTTGAACGACGACGTTGTCCCACGTGCCGAACGGGTCGCTGTACTGGGTCCCAACGCACTTGCCATCGACCGAGACGGATCCAGCCATCGTGATGCTCCTAGTTGTCGTGCTGTTCCGACGCAACCCAATGAGCTGCCCTGCGCTGCTGACCGACAGAATCCCCGTCTCGTGAACTCTTTGACAGGATCTCTCGTCCAGCTCGTGGAGATAGACCTGTCTTCCGTTGTGAACGATTGAGTTGTGGGAGTGCATCCCACAGTGGTAGATGGTTCTGTCGATCTCTATTCTACACTGTGTCACTTCGGCCCTGTTAAAATCCGTGAGTTGAAGCAGTTGGATATAGGCAGTTGCCGTCGTTGGTTCCAGAAGAGGTATGTCGCACTCCGCGACACTATTGAGAGAGATCGTTGTAATGTTGAGCGAGGAACCTCCGCAATCGTAGCCGATCAGGCCCAGGACTTCAGTCGCCCATATGAGGAGGAGGCATATTTCTATCCTCATCCTGGAACAGAACATGCGTCCCTCATTAGCGCTTTCAGGCTACCAGCTCGGATTCCTTCCACCTTCCTCTGCACTTCCTTCGATGCCCCCGCGCGATCCTATCTGTAGGCTGGTCCGTTTTCCTTTTCATCCGAACCAGTTGTAACCCGCACCTGGTGCACCGCCAAACACATCGGAGGTGGGCAATATGGTCCAAGCCTCCGTGGTCGAGGACGGTGATGTTGAGGCCGCTGTTCGCGTTTATTTCAACCATCTTCTTCACGAATAACTCGTCATGGTTCAGGCCTTCGTTGTACGTGTTGACGAAGATGTACGCGTGGATCATCTCATGAACGAGGGTTTCCACCATGTGTTTGATTTTCCGTCCCATCAACAATTTTTTAGAGAGAAAAATCTGTGGGAACGGGCGGGTTTCGGTCTTTCCTGCGCTAAGGCACAGCTGAGAGGACCACCTCATGGTGAATCCTCGGATCTTGTCGTCGAAATACTCCTTGTTGTAGGCCTTGAAGACCTCCCGGAGGTTGGGGAGTGGTTCTGTCAGGAGTTCCGCCAATTCCTCGGGGCTGTAGATGGACATCGGCGGTTTCTCCTCGACGGTCGTGTTGCCTCTTGTTCGTCTGGAGTTCGTCGGAAGCTGCATGTACGGGCATGCGCTAGGCCGAACAAAGTCACGAGAGATGATCCGCATGGCTATTGCGCACTGGGAAAGCTCGCTCGAGTCTTTTAACACTAAACTAAAGTTTGTTAATGCTCACTGTATTCGAGTCTATTAACACTATACTAAAGTTTGTTAACGCTCACTGCACTTGAGTCTCTTAACACTATACTAAAATTTGTTAAAGCTCGCCGCACTTGAGTCTATTAACACTATACTAAAGGTTGTTAAAGCTCGCCGCACTTGAGTCTATTAACACTATACTAAAGGTTGTTAAAGCTCGCCGCACTTGAGTCTATTAACACTATACTAAAGTTTGTTAATGCTCACTGCACTAGAGTCTATTAACACCGGAAACACACCAAAAAGTCTACTGGTCACTCGTTGCGTTGCACTTGTACGGTGTTCGGTTTAAACGTCGTGGTGCTGGTCGCGGGCGAGTAGCGTCTGACGTTGCTCCGTGCGTGCTCCGTTGACGGTGCCGCGGTCGACGAGTGGACTGGTGGAGGGGGAACCGCGTGGTTCCGCCCCGGCCCATTGTCGCACCGTGGCACGGGTAATTCCTTTTTATTGGTGCAATACCTTTTTACATAGATCTGCACCAAACGTTTTATGACTGTTGAGTTCCTATCGCCAGGTTCACGGCATAATCGTGGTACGATTTTCCCCATGATGATTTTATATTTTTCTTTTGTTATGATTCCTCCCGTGTAGTGAGGCATCAGTAGTGTCTCGACTTCCTTCTCGATCTCCTTTTGGCGTTGAAGTTTTTTCCAGTACCTGGCTTCTATCTGTTTTTTAATTGTCGGGTCTGGCAACCTGTCCATGATTTGCAACCGGTTGTTGATGACGCGCACCCCGATTTTCTTCTTCGTAGCCCAGTCGGTTTCCTTCGGTTTGGAGACTTCAATTGCAGGTTTTTTAGTTGTATTTTCCATCGTTGGGGAGGAACCGAACAGTGCCTCGAGGGTGGCTTCTCTCTTGGCTGCTTTCGCCATGGCCTTGCTGTGCTTTGCCGAACTCTGGCGTTCGCTCATGATGATCGGATGAATCCTCTCAGAGAGTACCTCCTGCTGCGTTCGTTCGCTGCCAACTGTTGCTCCTTGTCGTTGCGGCACAGATTTTGTTCAGCTGGCGAGGAGGAAGGGGTATTCTCCTGCTCTCCCTTCACTGTTCATCTTCTTTCGGGCTGCCTCTTCTCCTTAGCCAACGACGATCCATCTGCCGTGGCATTTCTCCCTATGGCGTCTCGCGGTTATGTCGCGCGGTTGGCCAGTCTTTTGTTTGAATCGCACTATTTCGATTTTGCAGTTGGTACACTGCCAGATCACTTGTAAGTGTGCGATGTGGTTTAGTCCTCCTTCGTCGAGGATGCTCACGTTGAGGTTGGTCACCTCGTTTATTCCCGTCATTAATTTGATGAAGTCCTCTCCGTGGTGTAGAGAGTTGACGCGCACAGTACAGTGGATAAATGCATGTATCATTTCGTATACGAGCGTCTCGACCATTACCTTAATTTTTCGGCCCAGGAGGAGCGGTTTGGAGAGCGTGATTCTGGGAAATGGCTGAAGCTCCGTTTTTCCCACTACTGATTTTAGTCGAGAGGACCAACGTACGTTGAATCCCTTGATTTCATTGCTGAATAGTTCATTATTGTAGCTCCCGAATACCTCCCAGAGGTCGGGAAGCGGTTCTGCTAGTATCGCTCCCAACTCCTCACTGCTGTAGATTGGTCGGGGTTCGTTCGTTTGGTTAACGCCGCTCGTACTCGGCCGCGGTTCCGTTGACTGATCGTACCGCAACTCCCTGTATTGGCTGGGTCCCGGTGGTTCAAAGTCGCGTGTTAGTATCCTCAAGATTATTTTGACGAGAGCACTGAGTAAGTTATTTCGCGGCACTGAGTTTATTGTCCCGTTGCACCGAGTTTTATTGTCTCGTCGCACTGAGTTTATTGTCTCGTCGCACTGAGTTTATTGTCTCGTCGCACTGGCGCGCTTGATGCCGTCTGACGCTGCTCCGCTCCGTGGTGCGCCTGTTTTATTACTGTCGATCGTTTTATGGCGCGCTCCCTTTGTTACCGCAGAGCGTCGACGGGTACGCCCTACTGGTGGAACGTTGAGCGCTTGGAGTAATTTTTTGAATTAGCGTAGCTGGTTGAAGGCGCTAATGCCCAAGGATCAGCTCTGGAGAAGACACAGGCGGTGGCCTGTCCTCGTTAATAACCGTGGAGGCGTCTGAGATGTCGCCGTCCTCGGTAGCTGGCACAGGAAGCGACGGAGAATGCCGAATTCTGGTTTCCACAAAGTGATCGCCGAGAGGATCGTCGCGAACTATGAGAATTCGGTGATTGATCAAAATGACGTCGGATATGACAGTAGGCGGATTTTTCGATTCGGTCCTGTTCTTGACAGGAATGGAATTTTCACCCGCGACGTCCACTATATTGTTACGATTTTCCGCGGTCAATGTAGGTGCGGCGGAAATTCTAGAAACCTCGGCGGTTATGGGACGAACTCCTCCACGTGATTTCACGTTTGCTACGACAATAGTTCGGCCTCCACGCAATTGGACTTTATTTTTCATTGGCTTATGATCCATTAGATTTTATGAAATGATTCGACCAGTTCACATTTGTTGCATTTCGTTTTGGAGGAAGGAAATCAGGGAAAGATTTAACCTTAACGTGCTTATGCTATGGACCTTACCTAAAAGCTGGCAATCTTATTTATATCAGATCGATCTATGTCGAGACTGATTTTATAAGATTCCATGGTTTTAAGCGTAAATAATTGTCTATGGATTAATCTAAAAGCTGGTAATCTCATTTATATCAGATCGATCTATGTCGAGACTGATTTTATAAGATTCCATGGTTTTAAGCGTAAATAATTGTCTATGGATTTATCTAAAAGCTGGTAATCTCATTTATATCAGATCGATCTGTGTCGAGACTGATTTTATAAGATTCCATGGTTTTAAGCGTAAATAATTGTCTATGGATTTATCTAAAAGCTGGTAATCTCATTTATATCAGATCGATCTGTGTCGAGACTGATTTTATAAGATTCCATGGTTTTAAGCGTAAATAATTATCTATGGATTTATCTAATTGGTATTACAATGGTATGGGGACAAGGAATGAATTTCTTGCGTCAACAAATGTGAAATACTCGTATTTTGCGTTGAAATGTCCAATGCTGTGGTTAGCCTTACCTTTCTTACGTTGCTTTCGCTGGTTGAGTAGCGGCACGGTGCCTCTGACGGGTCGCCGGTTGTCGTTTATTGCCGAGGGGACAGATTTTACGGTTTATTGGTTGAAACGTTTTATTTATTCGGATCGAAAGGATTCGAAAAGGTATATTCTAATATTTATTGTAATAGTACGAACGGTTCGCTAGAGATATCTTATATCGGCTAAATACCGCCTGGTCGCAGCCAGGTATCAATCGCGATTTTAATATTTATTGTAGAATACAACTGATGATTGTTATTTAAAACAAAGGGAATACCGGGGTTCGCGAGAGTCTCTTCGAGAGCACCCTTTCAGTCGACCGCCGGTGTCGAGAGTCGTAGCAGAACTGAAGATCCCCTTGTCCAGCTTCCGCTCCGCGAGTCTCCTGAGTCCGTTGCCGATGGAGGGGGAGGCCCTCGCGGATTTGCTCTGCTGCTCTAGCCAATGGTGCGCTGTCCCTCGAGTGGGGGCAGCCGCTTGCAGCATCCGTGCTGTTCCTCGAGTGGGGGCAGCCGCTAGTGGAAGCCTCACTGTCTCTTGAGTGGGGGCTGCCATTGTTTCGCGGCAGCGCGATGGATGATAGTGGGGGCAGCCGCTGGCCGTAGCCATGCTGTCGCTCGAGTGGGGGCCGCCGTTCGTGGAAGCCTCGCTGTCTCTTGAGTGGGGGCCGCCTTTGTCTCGCGGCAGCGCGACGGATGAAGGTGGGGGCAGCCGCTGGCTGTAGCCGTGCTGTCCCTCGAGTGGGGGCAGCCGCTAGTGGAAGCCTCACTGTCTCTTGAGTGGGGGCTGCCGTTGTTTCGCGGCAGCGCGATGGATGATAGTGGGGGCAGCCGCTGGCCGTAGCCATGCTGTCCCTCGAGTGGGGGCCGCCGTTCGTGGAAGCCTCGCTGTCTCTTGAGTGGGGGCCGCCTTTGTCTCGCGGCAGCGCGACGGATGAAGGTGGGGGCAGCCGCTGGCTGTAGCCGTGCCGTCCCTCGAGTGGGGGCCGCCGTTCGTGGAAGCCTCACTGTCTCTTGAGTGGGGGCTGCCGTTGTTTCGCGGCAGCGCGATGGATGATAGTGGGGGCAGCCGCTGGCCGTAGCCATGCTGTCCCTCGAGTGGGGGCCGCCGTTCGTGGAAGCCTCGCTGTGGTGAGTGGGGGCCGCCTTTGTCTCGCGGCGGCGCGACGGATGAAGGTGGGGGCAGCCGCTGGCTGTAGCCGTGCTGTCCCTCGAGTATGACCGCCGTTCGTGGAAGCCTCGCTGTCTCTTGAGTGGGGACCGCCTTTGTCTCGCGGCAGCGCGACGGATGAAGGTGGGGGCAGCCGCTGGCTGTAGCCGTGCCGTCCCTCGAGTGGGGGCCGCCGTTCGTGGAAGCCTCGGCAATGTATATAGCCCGCATCAGCGTTTATTACCGTTATGTATTGTTTTTAGACTTACTTGATTTATACTTTATTATTATTTGCTTAAGGCGATTGTTGTTGATTATTATTAACAATAATATGGTAACGTCGAGTATGGATACTATATTGTTTTCGGCGTTATGCGTAACAACTAATTGTCCCCAAAAAAAAAATTGTGTGAGTGTCGGTTACTCTTTCTGTCCCAAATTCGACCCAGGACGTGACAATACAGAGTTTTTGATCGCTTAAAACGAGCTGGAACGCCGACAGCGAGCGCAAAACTGAATCGTTCGATTTCGTTATAAAGCTACTTTTCAATCGATTGGTGCTTGTTTAGCAACTCAAAACGCATAAACCTTGCGTGTTTGCATAGAATCAAGAGTTTTTGATCGTATAAAACGAGCTGAAACCCCTACAGCTAGCGCAAAACTCAATCGTTCGATTTCGTTATAAAGCGACGTTGTAGTCGTTTGGTGCTTGTTTGGTAGCTCGAAATGCATGAATCTTGCGCATGTGCACAAAACGAAGAGTGTTTGATCTCATAAAACGAGCTGGAACGCCTACAGCGAGCGCAAAACTCAATCGTTCGATTTCGTTGGAAAGCGACTTTGTAGTCGTTTGGTGCTTGTTTGGCGGCTCGAAATGCATGAAACTTGCGTATTTGCAAAGAATACAGAGTTTTTGATCGCTTAAAACGAGCTGGAACGCCGACAGCGTGCGCAAAACTGAATCGTTCGATTTCGTTATAAAGCTACTTTTCAATCGATTGGTGCTTGTTTAGCAACTCAAAACGCATAAACCTTGCGTATTTGCATAGAATAAAGAGTTTTTGATCGTATAAAACGAGCTGAAACCCCTACAGCTAGCGCAAAACTCAATCGTTCGATTTCGTTATAAAGCGACGTTGCAGTCGTTTGGTGCTTCTTTGGTGGCTCGAAATGCATGAATCTTGCGTATTTGCAAAAAATGACGAGTTTTTGATCGTTCAAAACGAGCTGGAACGCCGACAGTGAGCGCGAAACTGAATCGTTCGATTTCGTTATAAAGCGACTTTTCATTCAATTGGTGCTTGTTTAGCAACTCAAAACGCATAAACCTTGCGTATTTGCATAGAATAAAGAGTTTTTGATCGTATAAAACGAGCTGAAACGCCTACAGCGAGCGCAAAACTCGATCGCTCGATTTCGTTATAAAGCGACGTTGTAGTCGTTTGGTGCTTGTTTGGTAGCTCAAAATGCATGAATCTTGCGTATTTGCAAAGAATACAGCGTTTTAGATCGTTTAAAACGAGCTGGAACGCCGACAGCAAGCGCAAAACTGAATCGTTCGATTTCGTTATAAAGCGACTTTTCAATCGATTGGTGCTTGTTGAGCAACTCAAAACGCGTAAACCTTGCGTATTTGCATAGAATAAAGAGTTTTTGATCGTATAAAACGAGCTGAAACGCCTACAGCGAGCGCAAAACTCGATCGCTCGATTTCGTTATAAAGCGACGTTGTAGTCGTTTGGTGCTTGTTTGGTAGCTCAAAATGCATGAATCTTGCGTATTTGCAAAGAATACAGCGTTTTTGATCGTTTATAACGAGCTGGAACGCCTACAGCAAGCGCAAAACTGAATCGTTCGATTTCGTTATAAAGCGACTTTTCAATCGATTGGTGCTTGTTGAGCAACTCAAAACGCATAAACCTTGCGTATTTGCACAAAATAAAGAGTGTTTGATCGTGTAAAACGAGTTGGAACGCCTACAGCGAGCGCAAAACTCAATCGTTCGATTTCGTTATAAAGCGACGTTGCAGTCGTTTGGTGCTTCTTTGGTGGCTCGAAATGCATGAATCTTGCGTATTTGCACAAAATAAAGAGTGTTTGTTCGTGGAAAACGAGTTGGAACGCCTACAGCGAGCGCAAAACTCAATCGTTCAATTTCGTTGAAAAGCAACGTTGTAGTCGTTTGGTGCTTGCTTAGCAACTCAAAACGCATAAACCTTGCGTATTTGCATAGAATTAAGAGTTTTTGATCGTATAAAACGAGCTGGAACGCCTACAGGGAGCGCAAAACTGAATCGTTCGATTTCGTTATAAAGCTACTTTTCAATCGATTGGTGCTTGTTTAGCAACTCAAAACGCATAAACCTTGCGTATTTGCATAGAATAAAGAGTTTTTGATCGTATAAAACGAGCTGGAACACCGACAGCGAGCGCAAGACTCAATCGTTCGATTTCGTTATAAAGCGACGTTGCAGTCGTTTGGTGCTTCTTTGGTGGCTCGAAATGCATGAATCTTGCGTATTTGCAAAAAATGACGGGTTTTTGATCGTTCAAAACGAGCTGGAACGCCGACAGTGAGCGCAAAACTGAATCGTTTGATTTCGTTATGAAGCGACTTTTCATTCGATTGGTGCTTGTTTAGCAACTCAAAACGCATAAACCTTGCGTATTTGCATAAAATGAAGAGTTTTTGATCGTATAAAACGAGCTGAAACGCCTATAGCTAGCGCAAAACTCAATCGTTCGATTTCGTTATAAAGCGACGTTGTAGTCGTTTGGTGCTTGTTTGGTAGCTCGAAATGCATGAATCTTGCGTATGTGCACAAAACGAAGAGTGTTTGATCGTATAAAACGAGCTGGAACGACTACAGCGAGCGCAAAACTCAATCGTTCGATTTCGTTGGAAAGCGACTTTGTAGTCGTTTGGTGCTTGTTTGGGGGCTCGAAATGCATGAATCTTGCGTATTTCCAAAGAATACAGAGTGTTTAATCGTTCGAAACGAGCTGGGATGCCTACAGGGAGCGCAAAACTCAATCGTTCGATTTCGTTATAAAGCGACGTTGTAGGCGTTTGGTGCTTGTTTGGTAGCTCCAAATGCATGAATCTTGAGTATTTGTACGAAACGAAAAGTGTTTGATCGTATGAAATGAGCTGGAACGCCTACAGCGAGCGCAAGACTCAATCGTTCGATTTCGTTGTAAAGCGACTTTGCAGTCGTTTGGTGCTTCTTTAGCGGCTCGAAATTTATGAATCTTGCGTATTTGCAAAGAATACAGAGTTTTTGATCGTTCACAACGAGCTGGGACGCCTACAGCGAGCGCAAGACTCAATCGTTCGATTTCGTTGTAAAGCGACGTTGTAGTCGTTTGGTGCTTGTTTAGCAACTCAAAAAGCATAAACCTTGCGCATTTGCATAGAATTAAGAGTTTTTGATCGTATAAAACGAGCTGGAACGCCTACAGCGAGCGCAAGACTCAATCGTTCGATTTCGTTGTAAAGCGACTTTGCAGTCGTTTGGTGCTTCTTTAGCGGCTCGAAATTTATGAATCTTGCGTATTTGCAAAGAATAGAGAGTTTTTGATCGTTCACAACGAGCTGGGACGCCTACAGCGAGCGCAAAACTCAATCGTTCGATTTCGTTGGAAAGCGACGTTGTAGTCGTTTGGTGCTTGTTTGGTAGCTCGAAATGCATGAATCTTGGGTATTTGCACAAAACGAAGAGTGTTTGATCGTATAAAACGAGCTGGAAAGCCTACAGCGAGCGCAAAACTGATTCGTTCGATTTCATTATAAAGCGACTTTTCATTCGATTGATGCTTGTTTAGCAACTCAAAACGCATAAACCTTGCGTATTTGCATAGAATAAAGAGTTTTTGATCGTATAAAACGAGCTGAAACGCCTACAGCGAGCGCAAAACTCGATCGCTCGATTTCGTTATAAAGCGACGTTGTAGTCGTTTGGTGCTTGTTTGGTAGCTCGAAATGCATGAATCTTGCGTATTTACAAAGAATACAGCGTTTTTGATCGTTTAAAACGAGCTGGAACGCCGACAGCAAGCGCAAAACTGAATCGTTCGATTTCGTTATAAAGCGACTTTTCAATCGATTGGTGCTTGTTGAGCAACTCAAAATGCGTAAACCTTGCGTATTTGCATAGAATAAAGAGTTTTTGATCGTATAAAACGAGCTGAAACGCCTACAGCGAGCGCAAAACTCGATCGCTCGATTTCGTTATAAAGCGACGTTGTAGTCGTTTGGTGCTTGTTTGGTAGCTCGAAATGCATGAATCTTGCGTATTTGCAAAGAATACAGCGTTTTTGATCGTTTAAAACGAGCTGGAACGCCGACAGCAAGCGCAAAACTGAATCGTTCGATTTCGTTATAAAGCGACTTTTCAATCGATTGGTGCTTGTTGAGCAACTCAAAACGCGTAAACCTTGCGTATTTGCATAGAATAAAGAGTTTTTGATCGTACAAAACGAGCTGAAACGCCGTTAGCGAGCGCAAAACTCAATCGTTCGATTTCGTTATAAAGCGACGTTGTAGTCGTTTGGTGCTTGTTTGGTAGCTCGAAATGTATGAATCTTGCGTATTTGCACAAAACGAAGAGTGTTTGATCGTATAAAACGAGCTGGAACGCCTACAGCGAGCGCAAAACTCAATCGTTCGATTTCATTATAAAGCGACTTTTCATTCGATTGATGCTTGTTTAGCAACTCAAAACGCATAAACCTTGCGTATTTGCATAGAATAAAGAGTTTTTGATCGTATAAAACGAGCTGAAACGCCTACAGCGAGCGCAAAACTCGATCGCTCGATTTCGTTATAAAGCGACGTTGTAGTCGTTTGGTGCTTGTTTGGTAGCTCGAAATGCATGAATCTTGCGTATTTACAAAGAATACAGCGTTTTTGATCGTTTAAAACGAGCTGGAACGCCGACAGCAAGCGCAAAACTGAATCGTTCGATTTCGTTATAAAGCGACTTTTCAATCGATTGGTGCTTGTTGAGCAACTCAAAATGCGTAAACCTTGCGTATTTGCATAGAATAAAGAGTTTTTGATCGTATAAAACGAGCTGAAACGCCTACAGCGAGCGCAAAACTCGATCGCTCGATTTCGTTATAAAGCGACGTTGTAGTCGTTTGGTGCTTGTTTGGTAGCTCGAAATGCATGAATCTTGCGTATTTGCAAAGAATACAGCGTTTTTGATCGTTTAAAACGAGCTGGAACGCCGACAGCAAGCGCAAAACTGAATCGTTCGATTTCGTTATAAAGCGACTTTTCAATCGATTGGTGCTTGTTGAGCAACTCAAAACGCGTAAACCTTGCGTATTTGCATAGAATAAAGAGTTTTTGATCGTACAAAACGAGCTGAAACGCCTTTAGCGAGCGCAAAACTCAATCGTTCGATTTCGTTATAAAGCGACGTTGTAGTCGTTTGGTGCTTGTTTGGTAGCTCGAAATGTATGAATCTTGCGTATTTGCACAAAACGAAGAGTGTTTGATCGTATAAAACGAGCTGGAACGCCTACAGCGAGCGCAAAACTCAATCGTTCGATTTCGTTGAAAAGCGACTTTGTAGTCGTTTGGTGCTTGTTTGGCGGCTCGAAATGCATGAAACTTGCGTATTTGCAAAGAATACAGAGTTTTTGATCGCTTAAAACGAGCTGGAACGCCGAGCGCGAGCGCAAAACTTAATCGTTCGATTTCGTTATAAAGCTACTTTTCAATCGATTGGTGCTTGTTTAGCAACTCAAAACGCATAAACCTTGCGTATTTGCATAGAATAAAGAGTTTTTGATCGTATAAAACGAGCTGAAACCCCTACAGCTAGCGCAAAACTCAATCGTTCGATTTCGTTATAAAGCGACGTTGTAGTCGTTTGGTGCTTGTTTGGTAGCTTGAAATGCATGAATCTTGCGTATGTGCACAAAACGAAGAGTGTTTGATCTCATAAAACGAGCTGGAACGCCTACAGCGAGCGCAAAACTCAATCGTTCGATTTCGTTGGAAAGCGACTTTGTAGGCGTTTGGTGCTTGTTTGGCGGCTCGAAATGCATGAATCTTGCGTATTTGCAAAGAATGCAGAGTGTTTCATCGTCCAAAACGAGCTGGAACGCCGACAGTGAGCGCAAAACTGAATCGTTCAATATCGTTATAACGCGACTTTGCACTAGTTTAATGCTTGTTTAGGAGCTCGAAATGCATGAGTCTTGCGTATTTGTGAAGAATAAAGAGTTTTTGATCTCATAAAACAAGCTCGAACACCTATAGGCAGTGGAATACTCAATCGTTCGATTTCGTTATAAAGCGACGTTGCAGTCGTTTGGTGCTTCTTTGGTGGCTCGAAATGCATGAATCTTGCGTATTTGCAAAAAATGACGGGTTTTTGATCGTTCAAAACGAGCAGGAACGCCGACAGTGAGCGCAAAACTGAATCGTTCGATTTCGTTATGAAGCGACTTTTCATTCGATTGGTGCTTGTTTAGCAACTCAAAACGCATAAACCTTGCGTATTTGCATAAAATAAAGAGTTTTTGATCGTATAAAACGAGCTGAAACGCCTATAGCTAGCGCAAAACTCAATCGTTCGATTTCGTTATAAAGCGACGTTGTAGTCGTTTGGTGCTTGTTTGGTAGCTCGAAATGCATGAATCTTGCGTATGTGCACAAAACGAAGAGTGTTTGATCGTATAAAACGAGCTGGAACGACTACAGCGAGCGCAAAACTCAATCGTTCGATTTCGTTGGAAAGCGACTTTGTATTCGTTTGGTGCTTGTTTGGGGGTTCGAAATGCATGAATCTTGCGTATTTCCAAAGAATACAGAGTGTTTAATCGTTCGAAACGAGCTGGGATGCCTACAGGGAGCGCAAAACTCAATCGTTCGATTTCGTTATAAAGCGATGTTGTAGGCGTTTGGTGCTTGTTTGGTAGCTCGAAATGCATGAATCTTGAGTATTTGTACGAAACGAAAAGTGTTTGATCGTATGAAATGAGCTGGAACGCCTACAGCGAGCGCAAGACTCAATCGTTCGATTTCGTTGTAAAGCGACTTTGCAGTCGTTTGGTGCTTGTTTAGCGGCTCGAAATGCATGAATCTTGCGTAGTTGCAAAGAATACAGAGTTTTTGATCGTTCAAAACGAGCTGGGACGCCTACAGCGAGCGCAAAACTCAATCGTTCGATTTCGTTGGAAAGCGACTTTGTAGTCGTTTGGTGCTTGTTTGGGGGCTCGAAATGCATGAATCTTGCGTATTTGCAAAGAATACAGAGTTTTTGATCGTTTAAAACGAGCTGAAACGCTGACAGCGAGCGCAAAACTCGATTGGTTTATTTCGATATGAAGCGACACTGTAGTCGTTTGGTGCTTGTTTAGCCGCTCGAAATGCATGAATCTTGCGTATTTGCATAGAATGAAGGCTTTTTGATCGTATGAAACGAGCTGGAACGCCTACAGCGAGCGCAAAACTGAATCGTTCGATTTCGTTATAAAGCGACGTTGTAGTCGTTTGGTGCTTGTTTAGCAACTCAAAAAGCATAAACCTTGCGTATTTGCATAGAATTAAGAGTTTTTGATCGTATAAAACGAGCTGGAACGCCTACAGCGAGCGCAAGACTCAATCGTTCGATTTCGTTGTAAAGCGACTTTGCAGTCGTTTGGTGCTTCTTTAGCGGCTCGAAATTTATGAATCTTGCGTATTTGCAAAGAATACAGAGTTTTTGATCGTTCACAACGAGCTGGGACGCCTACAGCGAGCGCAAAACTCAATCGTTCGATTTCGTTGGAAAGCGACGTTGTAGTCGTTTGGTGCTTGTTTGGTAGCTCGAAATGCATGAATCTTGCGTATTTGCACAAAACGAAGAGTGTTTGATCGTATAAAACGAGCTGGAAAGCCTACAGCGAGCGCAAAACTTATTCGTTCGATTTCGTTATAAAGCGACTTTTCATTCGATTGGTGCTTGTTTAGCAACTCAAAACGCATAAACCTTGCGTATTTGCATAGAATAAAGAGTTTTTGATCGTATAAAACGAGCTGAAACGCCTACAGCGAGCGCAAAACTCGATCGCTCGATTTCGTTATACAGCGACGTTGTAGTCGTTTGGTGCTTGTTTGGTAGCTCGAAATGCATGAATCTTGCGTATTTACAAAGAATACAGCGTTTTTGATCGTTAAAAACGAGCTGGAACGCCGACAGCAAGCGCAAAACTGAATCGTTCGATTTCGTTATAAAGCGACTTTTCAATCGATTGGTGCTTGTTGAGCAACTCAAAATGCGTAAACCTTGCGTATTTGCATAGAATAAAGAGTTTTTGATCGTATAAAACGAGCTGAAACGCCTACAGCGAGCGCAAAACTCGATCGCTCGATTTCGTTATAAAGCGACGTTGTAGTCGTTTGGTGCTCGTTTGGTAGCTCGAAATGCATGAATCTTGCGTATTTGCAAAGAATACAGCGTTTTTGATCGTTTAAAACGAGCTGGAACGCCGACAGCAAGCGCAAAACTGAATCGTTCGATTTCGTTATAAAGCGACTTTTCAATCGATTGGTGCTTGTTGAGCAACTCAAAACGCGTAAACCTTGCGTATTTGCATAGAATAAAGAGTTTTTGATCGTACAAAACGAGCTGAAACGCCTTTAGCGAGCGCAAAACTCAATCGTTCGATTTCGTTATAAAGCGACGTTGTAGTCGTTTGGTGCTTGTTTGGTAGCTCGAAATGTATGAATCTTGCGTATTTGCACAAAACGAAGAGTGTTTGATCGTATAAAACGAGCTGGAACGCCTACAGCGAGCGCAAAACTCAATCGTTCGATTTCGTTGAAAAGCGACTTTGTAGTCGTTTGGTGCTTGTTTGGCGGCTCGAAATGCATGAAACTTGCGTATTTGCAAAGAATACAGAGTTTTTGATCGCTTAAAACGAGCTGGAACGCCGAGCGCGAGCGCAAAACTGAATCGTTCGATTTCGTTATAAAGCTACTTTTCAATCGATTGGTGCTTGTTTAGCAACTCAAAACGCATAAACCTTGCGTATTTGCATAGAATAAAGAGTTTTTGATCGTATAAAACGAGCTGAAAAGCCTACAGCGAGCGCAAAACTCGATCGCTCGATTTCGTTATAAAGCGACGTTGTAGTCGTTTGGCGCTTGTTTGGTAGCTCGAAATTCATGAATCTTGCGTATTTGCAAAGAATACAGAGTTTTTGATCGTTTAAAACGAGCTGGAACGCCGACAGCAAGCGCAAAACTGAATCGTTCGATTTCGTTATAAAGCGACTTTCAATCGATTGGTGCTTGTTGAGCAACTCAAAACGCATAAACCTTGCGTATTTGCATAGAATAAAGAGTTTTTGATCGTACAAAACGAGCTGAAACGCCTTTAGCGAGCGCAAAACTCAATCGTCTGATTTCGTTATAAAGCGACGTTGTAGTCGTTTGGTGCTTGTTTGGTAGCTCGAAATGCATGAATCTTGCGTATGTGCACAAAACGAAGAGTGTTTGATCTCATAAAACGAGGTGGAACGCCTACTGCGAGCGCAAAACTCAATCGTTCGAATTCGTTGAAAAGCGACTTTGTAGTCGTTTGGTGCTTGTTTGGCGGCTCGAAATGCATGAAACTCGCGTATTTGCAAAGAATACAGAGTTTTTGATTGCTTAAAACGAGCTGGAACGCCGACAGCGAGCGCAAAACTGAATCGTGTTATTTCGTTATAAAGCTACTTTTTAATCGATTGGTGCTTGTTTAGCAACTCAAAACGCATAATCTTTGCGTATTTGCATAGAATGAAGAGTTTTTGATCGTAAAAAACGAGCTGAAACATCGACAGCGAGCGCAAGACTCAATCGTTCGATTTCGTTATAAAGCGACGTTGCAGTCGTTTGGTGCTTCCTTTGTGGCTCGAAATGCATGAATCTTGCGTATTTGCAAAAAATGACGAGTTTTTGATCGTTCAAAACGAGCTGGAACGCCGACAGTGAGCGCGAAACTGAATCGTTCGATTTCGTTATAAAGCGACTTTTCATTCAATTGGTGCTTGTTTAGCAACTCAAAACGCGTAAACCTTGCGTATTTGCATAGAATAAAGAGTTTTTGATCGTACAAAACGAGCTGAAACGCCTTTAGCGAGCGCAAAACTCAATCGTTCGATTTCGTTATAAAGCGACGTTGTAGTCGTTTGGTGCTTGTTTGGTAGCTTGAAATGCATGAATCTTGCGTATGTGCACAAAACGAAGAGTGTTTGATCTCATAAAACGAGCTGGAACGCCTACAGCGAGCGCAAAACTCAATCGTTCGATTTCGTTGAAAAGCGACTTTGTAGTCGTTTGGTGCTTGTTTGGCGGCTCGAAATGCATGAAACTTGCGTATTTGCAAAGAATACAGAGTTTTTGATCGCATAAAACGAGCTGGAACGCCGACAGCGAGCGCAAAACTGAATCGTTCGATTTCGTTATAAAGCGACTTTTCATTCGATTGGTGCTTGTTTAGCAACTCAAAACGCATAAACCTTGCCTATTTGCATAGAATAAAGAGTTTTTGATCGTATAAAACGAGCTGAAACGCCTACAGCTAGCGCAAAACTCAATCGTTCGATTTCGTTATAAAGCGACGTTTTAGGCGTTTGGTGCTTGTTTGGTAGCTCGAAATGCATGAATCTTGCGTATGTGCACAAAACGAAGAGTGTTTGATCGTATAAAACGGGCTGGAACGCCTACAGCGAGCGCAAAACTCAATCGTTCGATTTCGTTGGAAAGCGACTTTGTAGTCGTTTGGTGCTTGTTTGGGGGCTCGAAATGCATGAATCTTGCGTATTTGCAAAGAATACAGAGTTTTTGATCGTTTAAAACGAGCTGAAACGCCGACAGCGAGCGCAAAACTCAATTGGTTTATTTCGATATGAAGCGACACTGTAGTCGTTTGGTGCTTGTTTAGCAGCTCGAAATGCATGAATCTCGCGTATTTGCATAGAATGAAGGCTTTTTGATCGTATGAAACGAGCTGGAACGCCTACAGCGAGCGCAAGACTCAATCGTTCGATTTCGTTGTAAAGCGACTTTGCAGTCGTTTGGTGCTTCTTTAGCGGCTCGAAATGCATGAAACTTGCGTATTGACCAAGAATACAGAGTTTTTGATCGTTCAAAACGAGCTGGGACGCCTACAGCGAGCGCAAAACTCAATCGTTCAATTTCGTTGGAAAGCGACTTTGTAGTCGTTTGGTGCTTGTTTGGCGGCTCGAAATGCATGAATCTTGCGTATTTGCACAAAATGAAGACTGTTTGATCGTATAAAACGAGCTGAAACGCCTACAGCTAGCGCAAAACTCAATCGTTCGATTTCGTTATAAAGCGACGTTGTAGTCGTTTGGTGCTTGTTTGGTAGCTCGAAATGCATGAATCTTGCGTATGTGCACAAAACCAAGAGTGTTTGATCGTATAAAACGAGCTGGAACGCCTACAGCGAGCGCAAAACTCAATCGTTCGATTTCGTTGGAAAGCGACGTTGTAGTCGTTTGGTGCTTGTTTGGTAGCTCGAAATGCATGAATCTTGCGTATTTGCAAAGAATACAGAGTTTCTGATCGTTTAAAACGAGCTGAAACGCCGACAGCGAGCGCAAAACTCGATTGGTTTATTTCGACATGAACCGACTCTGTAGTCGTTTGGTGCTTGTTTAGCAGCTCGAAATGCATGAATCTTGCGTGTTTGCACGAAACGAAGAGTGTTTGATCGTATCAAACGAGCTGGAACGCCTACAGCGAGCGCAAAACTCAATCGTTCGATTTCGTTATAAAGCGACTTTGTAGTCGTTTGGTGCTTGTTTGGCGGCTCGAAATGCATGAATCTTGCGTATTTGCAAAGAATGCAGAGTGTTTGATCGTCCAAAACGAGCTGGAACGCCGACAGTGAGCGCAAAAATGAATCGTTCAATTTCGTTATAACGCGACTTTGCAATAGTTTGATGCTTGTTTAGGAGCTCGAAATGTATGAATCTTGCGTATTTGCACAAAACGAAGAGTGTTTGATCGTATAAAACGAGCTGGAACGCCTACAGCGAGCGCAAAACTCAATCGTTCGATTTCGTTGAAAAGCAACTTTGTAGTCGTTTGGTGCTTGTTTGGCGGCTCGAAATGCATGAAACTCGCGTATTTGCAAAGAATACAGAGTTTTTGATTGCTTAAAACGAGCTGGAACGCCGACAGCGAGCGCAAAACTGAATCGTTTGATTTCGTTATAAAGCTACTTTTCAATCGATTGGTGCTTGTTTAGCAACTCAAAACGCATAATCTTTGCGTATTTGCATAGAATAAAGAGTTTTTGATCGTATAAAACGAGCTGAAACACCGACAGCGAGCGCAAGCCTCAATCGTTCGATTTCGTTATAAAGCGACGTTGCAGTCGTTTGGTGCTTCTTTGGTGGCTCGAAATGCATGAATCTTGCGTATTTGCAAAAAATGACGAGTTTTTGATCGTTCAAAACGAGCTGGAACGCCGACAGTGAGCGCGAAACTGAATCGTTCGATTTCGTTTTTAAAGCGACTTTTTATTCAATTGGTGCTTGTTTAGCAACTCAAAACGCATAAACCTTGCCTATTTGCATAGAATAAAGAGTTTTTGATCGTATAAAACGAGCTGAAACGCCTACAGCTAGCGCAAAACTCAATCGTTCGATTTCGTTATAAAGCGACGTTTTAGGCGTTTGGTGCTTGTTTGGTAGCTCGAAATGCATGAATCTTGCGTATGTGCACAAAACGAAGAGTGTTTGATCGTATAAAACGGGCTGGAACGCCTACAGCGAGCGCAAAACTCAATCGTTCGATTTCGTTGGAAAGCGACTTTGTAGTCGTTTGGTGCTTGTTTGGGGGCTCGAAATGCATGAATCTTGCGTATTTGCAAAGAATACAGAGTTTTTGATCGTTTAAAACGAGCTGAAACGCCGACAGCGAGCGCAAAACTCAATTGGTTTATTTCGATATGAAGCGACACTGTAGTCGTTTGGTGCTTGTTTAGCAGCTCGAAATGCATGAATCTCGCGTATTTGCATAGAATGAAGAGTTTTTGATCGTATAAAACGAGCTGAAACGCCTACAGCGAGCGCAAAACTCGATCGCTCGATTTCGTTATAAAGCGACGTTGTAGTCGTTTGGTGCTTGTTTGGTAGCTCGAAATGCATGAATCTTGCGTATTTGCAAAGAATACAGCGTTTTTGATCGTTTAAAACGAGCTGGAACGCCGACAGCAAGCGCAAAACTGAATCGTTCGATTTCGTTATAAAGCTACTTTTCAATCGATTGGTGCTTGTTGAGCAACTCAAAACGCGTAAACCTTGCGTATTTGCATAGAATAAAGAGTTTTTGATCGTACAAAACGAGCTGAAACGCCTTTAGCGAGCGCAAAACTCAATCGTTCGATTTCGTTATAAAGCGACGTTGTAGTCGTTTGGTGCTTGTTTGGTAGCTCGAAATGTATGAATCTTGCGTATTTGCACAAAACGAAGAGTGTTTGATCGTATAAAACGAGCTGGAAAGCCTACAGCGAGCGCCAAACTGATTCGTTCGATTTCGTTAAAAAGCGACTGTTCATTCGATTGGTGCTTGTTTAGCAACTCAAAACGCATAAACCTTGCGTATTTGCATAGAATAAAGAGTTTTTGATCGTATAACACGAGCTGAAACGCCTACAGCGAGCGCAAAATTCGATCGCTCGATTTCGTTATAAAGCGACGTTGTAGTCGTTTGGTGCTTGTTTGGTAGCTCAGATGCATGAATCTTGCGTATTTGCAAAGAATACAGAGTTTTTGAAAGTTTAAAACGAGCTGGAACGCCGACAGCAAGCGCAAAACTGAATCGTTCGATTTCGTTATAAAGCGACTTTTCAATCGATTGGTGCTTGTTGAGCAACTCAAAACGCATAAACCTTGCGTATTTGCATAGAATAAAGAGTTTTTGATCGTACAAAACGAGCTGAAACGCCTTTAGCGACCGCAAAACTCAATCGTTCGATTTCGTTATAAAGCGACGTTGTAGTCGTTTGGTGCTTGTTTGGTAGCTCGAAATGTATGAATCTTGCGTATTTGCACGAAACGAAGAGTGTTTGATCGTATAAAACCAGCTGGAACGCCTACAGCGAGCGCAAAACTCAATCGTTCGATTTCGTTGAAAAGCGACTTTGTAGTCGTTTGGTGCTTGTTTGGTAGCTCGAAATGTATGAATCTTGCGTATTTGCACAAAACGAAGAGTGTTTGATCGTATAAAACGAGCTGGAACGCCTACAGCGAGCGCAAAACTCAATCGTTCGATTTCGTTGAAAAGCAACTTTGTAGTCGTTTGGTGCTTGTTTGGCGGCTCGAAATGCATGAAACTCGCGTATTTGAAAAGAATACAGAGTTTTTGATTGCTTAAAACGAGCTGGAACGCCGACAGCGAGCGCAAAACCGAATCGTTTGATTTCGTTATAAAGCTACTTTTCAATCGATTGGTGCTTGTTTAGCAACTCAAAACGCATAATCTTTGCGTATTTGCATAGAATAAAGAGTTTTTGATCGTATAAAACGAGCTGAAACACCGACAGCGAGCGCAAGCCTCAATCGTTCGATTTCGTTATAAAGCGACGTTGCAGTCGTTTGGTGCTTCTTTGGTGGCTCGAAATGCATGAATCTTGCGTATTTGCAAAAAATGACGAGTTTTTGATCGTTCAAAACGAGCTGGAACGCCGACAGTGAGCGCGAAACTGAATCGTTCGATTTCGTTTTTAAAGCGACTTTTTATTCAATTGGTGCTTGTTTAGCAACTCAAAACGCATAGACCTTGCGTATTTGCATAGAATGAAGAGTTTTTGATCGTATAAAACGAGCTGAAACGCCTACAGCGAGCGCAAAACTCGATCGCTCGATTTCGTTATAAAGCGACGTTGCAGTCGTTTGGTGCTTGTTTGGTAGCTCGAAATGCATGAAACTCGCGTATTTGCAAAGAATACAGAGTTTTTGATTGCTTAAAACGAGCTGGAACGCCGACAGCGAGCGCAAAACTGGATCGTTTGATTTCGTTATAAAGCTACTTTTCAATCGATTGGTGCTTGTTTAGCAACTCAAAACGCATAATCTTTGCGTATTTGCATAGAATAAAGAGTTTTTGACCGTATAAAACGAGCTGAAACACCGACAGCGAGCGCAAGCCTCAATCGTTCGATTTCGTTATAAAGCGACGTTTTAGGCGTTTGGTGCTTGTTTGGTAGCTCGAAATGCATGAATCTTGCGTATGTGCACAAAACGAAGAGTGTTTGATCGTATAAAACGGGCTGGAACGCCTACAGCGAGCGCAAAACTCAATCGTTCGATTTCGTTGGAAAGCGACTTTGTAGTCGTTTGGTGCTTGTTTGGGGGCTCGAAATGCATGAATCTTGCGTATTTGCAAAGAATACAGAGTTTTTGATCGTTTAAAACGAGCTGAAGCGCCGACAGCGAGCGCAAAACTCGATTGGTTTATTTCGATATGAAGCGACACTGTAGTCGTTTGGTGCTTGTTTAGCAGCTCGAAATGCATGAATCTCGCGTATTTGCATAGAATGAAGGCTTTTTGATCGTATGAAACGAGCTGGAACGCCTACAGCGAGCGCAAGACTCAATCGTTCGATTTCGTTGTAAAGCGACTTTGCAGTCGTTTGGTGCTTCTTTAGCGGCTCGAAATGCATGAATCTTGCGTATTGACCAAGAATACAGAGTTTTTGATCGTTCAAAACGAGCTGGGACGCCTACAGCGAGCGCAAAACTCAATCGTTCAATTTCGTTGGAAAGCGACTTTGTAGTCGTTTGGTGCTTGTTTGGCGGCTCGAAATGCATGAATCTTGCGTATTTGCACAAAATGAAGACTGTTTGATCGTATAAAACGAGCTGAAACGCCTACAGCTAGCGCAAAACTCAATCGTTCGATTTCGTTATAAAGCGAAGTTGTAGTCGTTTGGTGCTTGTTTGGTAGCTCGAAATGCATGAATCTTGCGTATGTGCACAAAACGAAGAGTGTTTGATCTCATAAAACGAGCTGGAACGCCTACTGCGAGCGCAAAACTCAATCGTTCGAATTCGTTGAAAAGCGACTTTGTAGTCGTTTGGTGCTTGTTTGGCGGCTCGAAATGCATGAAACTCGCGTATTTGCAAAGAATACAGAGTTTTTGATTGCTTAAAACGAGCTGGAACGCCGACAGCGAGCGCAAAACTGAATCGTTTGATTTCGTTATAAAGCTACTTTTCAATCGATTGGTGCTTGTGTAGCAACTCAAAACGCATAATCTTTGCGTATTTGCATAGAATAAAGAGTTTTTGATCGTATAAAACGAGCTGGAACACCGACAGCGAGCCCAAGACTCAATCGTTCGTTTTCGTTATAAAGCGACGTTGCAGTCGTTTGGTGCTTCTTTGGTGGCTCGAAATGCATGAATCTTGCGTATTTGCAAAAAATGACGAGTTTTTGATCGTTCAAAACGAGCTGGAACGCCTACAGTGAGCGCGAAACTGAATCGTTCGATTTCGTTATAAAGCGACTTTTCATTCGATTGGTGCTTGTTTAGCAACTCAAAACGCATAAACCTTGCGTATTTGCATAGAATAAAGAGTTTTTGATCGTATAAAACGAGCTGAAACGCCTACAGCTAGCGCAAAACTCAATCGTTCGAATTCGTTGAAAAGCGACTTTGTAGTCGTTTGGTGCCTGTTTGGCGGCTCGAAATGCATGAAACTCGCGTATTTGCAAAGAATACAGAGTTTTTGATTGCTTAAAACGAGCTGGAACGCCGACAGCGAGCGCAAAACTGAATCGTTTGATTTCGTTATAAAGCTACTTTTCAATCGATTGGTGCTTGTTTAGCAACTCAAAACGCATAATCTTTGCGTATTTGCATAGAATAAAGAGTTTTTGATCGTATAAAACGAGCTGGAACACCGACAGCGAGCGCAAGACTCAATCGTTCGATTTCGTTATAAAGCGACGTTGCAGTCGTTTGGTGCTTCTTTGGTGGCTCGAAATGCATGAATCTTGCGTATTTGCAAAAAATGACGAGTTTTTGATCGTTCAAAACGAGCTGGAACGCCTACAGTGAGCGCGAAACTGAATCGTTCGATTTCGTTATAAAGCGACTTTTCATTCGATTGGTGCTTGTTTAGCAACTCAAAACGCATAAACCTTGCGTATTTGCATAGAATAAAGAGTTTTTGATCTCATAAAACGAGCTGGAACGCCTACTGCGAGCGCAAAACTCAATCGTTCGAATTCGTTGAAAAGCGACTTTGTAGTCGTTTGGTGCTTGTTTGGCGGCTCGAAATGCATGAAACTCGCGTATTTGCAAAGAATACAGAGTTTTTGATTGCTTAAAACGAGCTGGAACGCCGACAGCGAGCGCAAAACTGGATCGTTTGATTTCGTTATAAAGCTACTTTTCAATCGATTGGTGCTTGTTTAGCAACTCAAAACGCATAATCTTTGCGTATTTGCATAGAATAAAGAGTTTTTGACCGTATAAAACGAGCTGAAACACCGACAGCGAGCGCAAGCCTCAATCGTTCGATTTCGTTATAAAGCGACGTTGCAGTCGTTTGGTGCTTCTTTGGTGGCTCGAAATGCATGAATTCTGCGTATTTGCAAAAAATGACGAGTTTTTGATCGTTCAAAACGAGCTGGAACGCCGACAGTGAGCGCGAAACTGAATCGTTCGATTTCGTTTTTAAAGCGACTTTTTATTCAATTGGTGCTTGTTTAGCAACTCAAAACGCATAGACCTTGCGTATTTGCATAGAATAAAGAGTTTTTGATCGTATAAAATGAGCTGGAACACCGACAGCGAGCGCAAGACTCAATCGTTCGATTTCGTTATAAAGCGACGTTGCAGTCGTTTGGTGCTTCTTTGGTGGCTCGAAATGCATGAATCTTGCGTATTTGCAAAAAATGACGAGTTTTTGATCGTTCAAAACGAGCTGGAACGCCGACAGTGAGCGCAAAACTGAATCGTTCGATTTCGTTATAAAGCTACTTTTCAATCGATTGGTGCTTGTTGAGCAACTCAAAACGCGTAAACCTTGCGTATTTGCATAGAATAAAGAGTTATTGATCGTACAAAACGAGCTGAAACGCCTTTAGCGAGCGCAAAACTCAATCGTTCGATTTCGTTATAAAGCGACGTTGTAGTCGTTTGGTGCTTGTTTGGTAGCTCGAAATGTATGAATCTTGCGTATTTGCACAAAACGAAGAGTGTTTGATCGTATAAAACGAGCTGGAAAGCCTACAGCGAGCGCCAAACTGATTCGTTCGATTTCGTTATAAAGCGACTGTTCATTCGATTGGTGCTTGTTTAGCAACTCAAAACGCATAAACCTTGCGTATTTGCATAGAATAAAGAGTTTTTGATCGTATAAAACGAGCTGAAACGCCTACAGCGAGCGCAAAATTCGATCGCTCGATTTCGTTATAAAGCGACGTTGTAGTCGTTTGGTGCTTGTTTGGTAGCTCAGATGCATGAATCTTGCGTATTTGCAAAGAATACAGAGTTTTTGAACGTTTAAAACGAGCTGGAACGCCGACAGCAAGCGCAAAACTGAATCGTTCGATTTCGTTATAAAGCGACTTTTCAATCGATTGGTGCTTGTTGAGCAACTCAAAACGCATAAACCTTGCGTACTTGCATAGAATAAAGAGTTTTTGATCGTACAAAACGAGCTGAAACGCCTTTAGCGACCGCAAAACTCAATCGTTCGATTTCGTTATAAAGCGACGTTGTAGTCGTTTGGTGCTTGTTTGGTAGCTCGAAATGTATGAATCTTGCGTATTTGCACAAAACGAAGAGTGTTTGATCGTATAAAACCAGCTGGAACGCCTACAGCGAGCGCAAAACTCAATCGTTCGATTTCGTTGAAAAGCGACTTTGTAGTCGTTTGGTGCTTGTTTGGCGGCTCGAAATGCATGAAACTTGCGTATTTGCAAAGAATACAGAGTTTTTGATCGCTCAAAACGAGCTGGAACGCCGACAGCGAGCGCAAAACTGAATCGTTCGATTTCGTTATAAAGCTACTTTTCAATCGATTGGTGCTTGTTTAGCAACTCAAAACGCATAAACCTTGCGTATTTGCATAGAATAAAGAGTTTTTGATCGTATAAAATGAGCTGGAACACCGACAGCGAGCGCAAGTCTCAATCGTTCGATTTCGTTATAAAGCGACGTTGCAGTCGTTTGGTGCTTCTTTGGTGGCTCGAAATGCATGAATCTTGCGTATTTGCAAAAAATGACGAGTTTTTGATCATTCAAAACGAGCTGGAACGCCGACAGTGAGCGCAAAACTGAATCGTTCGATTTCGTTGCAAAGCGACTTTTCAATCGATTGGTGCTTGTTGAGCAACTCAAAACGCGTAAACCTTGCGTATTTGCATAGAATAAAGAGTTTTTGATCGTACAAAACGAGCTGAAACGCCTTTAGCGACCGCAAAACTCAATCGTTCGATTTCGTTATAAAGCGACGTTGTAGTCGTTTGGTGCTTGTTTGGTAGCTCGAAATGTATGAATCTTGCGTATTTGCACAAAACGAAGAGTGTTTGATCGTATAAAACCAGCTGGAACGCCTACAGCGAGCGCAAAACTCAATCGTTCGATTTCGTTGAAAAGCGACTTTGTAGTCGTTTGGTGCTTGTTTGGCGGCTCGAAATGCATGAAACTTGCGTATTTGCAAAGAATACAGAGTTTTTGATCGCTCAAAACGAGCTGGAACGCCGACAGCGAGCGCAAAACTGAATCGTTCGATTTCGTTATAAAGCTACTTTTCAATCGATTGGTGCTTGTTTAGCAACTCAAAACGCATAAACCTTGCGTATTTGCATAGAATAAAGAGTTTTTGATCGTATAAAACGAGCTGAAACCCCTACAGCTAGCGCAAAACTCAATCGTTCGATTTCGTTATAAAGCGACGTTGTAGTCGTTTGGTGCTTGTTTGGTAGCTCGAAATGCATGAATCTTGCGTATGTGCACAAAACGAAGAGTGTTTGATCTCATAAAACGAGCTGGAACGCCTACTGCGAGCGCAAAACTCAATCGTTCGAATTCGTTGAAAAGCGACTTTGTAGTCGTTTGGTGCTTGTTTGGCGGCTCGAAATGCATGAAACTCGCGTATTTGCAAAGAATACAGAGTTTTTGATCGCTCAAAACGAGCTGGAACGCCGACAGCGAGCGCAAAACTGAATCGTTCGATTTCGTTATAAAGCGACTTTTCATTCGATTGGTGCTTGTTTAGCAACTCAAAACGCATAAACCTTGCGTATTTGCATAGAATAAAGAGTTTTTGATCGTATAAAACGAGCTGAAACGCCTACAGCTAGCGCAAAACTCAATCGTTCGATTTCGTTATAAAGCGACGTTGTAGTCGTTTGGTGCTTGTTTGGTAGCTCGAAATGCATGAATCTTGCGTATGTGCACAAAACGAAGAGTGATTGATCGTATAAAACGAGCTGGAAAGCCTACAGCGAGCGCAAAACTGATTCGTTCGATTTCGTTATAAAGCGACTTTTCATTCGATTGGTGCTTGTTTAGCAACTCGAAACGCATAAACCTTGCGTATTTGCATAGAATAAAGAGTTTTTGATCGTATAAAACGAGCTGAAACGCCTACAGCGAGCGCAAAACTCGATCGTTCGATTTCGTTGGAAAGCGACTTTGTAGTCGTTTGGTGCTTGTTTGGCGGCTCGAAATGCATGAAACTTGCGTATTTGCAAAGAATACAGAGTTTTTGATCGTTTAAAACGAGCTGAAACGCCGACAGCGAGCGCAAAACTCGATTGGTTTATTTCGACATGAACCGACTCTGTAGTCGTTTGGTGCTTGTTTAGCAGCTCGAAATGCATGAATCTTGCGTGTTTGCACGAAACGAAGAGTGTTTGATCGTATCAAACGAGCTGGAACGCCTACAGCGAGCGCAAAACTCAATCGTTCGATTTCGTTATAAAGCGACTTTGTAGTCGTTTGGTGCTTGTTTGGCGGCTCGAAATGCATGAATCTTGCGTATTTGCAAAGAATGCAGAGTGTTTGATCGTCCAAAACGAGCTGGAACGCCGACAGTGAGCGCAAAAATGAATCGTTCAATTTCGTTATAACGCGACTTTGCAATAGTTTGATGCTTGTTTAGGAGCTCGAAATGTATGAATCTTGCGTATTTGCACAAAACGAAGAGTGTTTGATCGTATAAAACGAGCTGGAACGCCTACAGCGAGCGCAAAACTCAATCGTTCGATTTCGTTGAAAAGCAACTTTGTAGTCGTTTGGTGCTTGTTTGGCGGCTCGAAATGCATGAAACTCGCGTATTTGCAAAGAATACAGAGTTTTTGATTGCTTAAAACGAGCTGGAACGCCGACAGCGAGCGCAAAACTGAATCGTTTGATTTCGTTATAAAGCTACTTTTCAATCGATTGGTGCTTGTTTAGCAACTCAAAACGCATAATCTTTGCGTATTTGCATAGAATAAAGAGTTTTTGATCGTATAAAACGAGCTGAAACACCGACAGCGAGCGCAAGCCTCAATCGTTCGATTTCGTTATAAAGCGACGTTGCAGTCGTTTGGTGCTTCTTTGGTGGCTCGAAATGCATGAATCTTGCGTATTTGCAAAAAATGACGAGTTTTTGATCGTTCAAAACGAGCTGGAACGCCGACAGTGAGCGCGAAACTGAATCGTTCGATTTCGTTTTTAAAGCGACTTTTTATTCAATTGGTGCTTGTTTAGCAACTCAAAACGCATAAACCTTGCCTATTTGCATAGAATAAAGAGTTTTTGATCGTATAAAACGAGCTGAAACGCCTACAGCTAGCGCAAAACTCAATCGTTCGATTTCGTTATAAAGCGACGTTTTAGGCGTTTGGTGCTTGTTTGGTAGCTCGAAATGCATGAATCTTGCGTATGTGCACAAAACGAAGAGTGTTTGATCGTATAAAACGGGCTGGAACGCCTACAGCGAGCGCAAAACTCAATCGTTCGATTTCGTTGGAAAGCGACTTTGTAGTCGTTTGGTGCTTGTTTGGGGGCTCGAAATGCATGAATCTTGCGTATTTGCAAAGAATACAGAGTTTTTGATCGTTTAAAACGAGCTGAAACGCCGACAGCGAGCGCAAAACTCAATTGGTTTATTTCGATATGAAGCGACACTGTAGTCGTTTGGTGCTTGTTTAGCAGCTCGAAATGCATGAATCTCGCGTATTTGCATAGAATGAAGAGTTTTTGATCGTATAAAACGAGCTGAAACGCCTACAGCGAGCGCAAAACTCGATCGCTCGATTTCGTTATAAAGCGACGTTGTAGTCGTTTGGTGCTTGTTTGGTAGCTCGAAATGCATGAATCTTGCGTATTTGCAAAGAATACAGCGTTTTTGATCGTTTAAAACGAGCTGGAACGCCGACAGCAAGCGCAAAACTGAATCGTTCGATTTCGTTATAAAGCTACTTTTCAATCGATTGGTGCTTGTTGAGCAACTCAAAACGCGTAAACCTTGCGTATTTGCATAGAATAAAGAGTTTTTGATCGTACAAAACGAGCTGAAACGCCTTTAGCGAGCGCAAAACTCAATCGTTCGATTTCGTTATAAAGCGACGTTGTAGTCGTTTGGTGCTTGTTTGGTAGCTCGAAATGTATGAATCTTGCGTATTTGCACAAAACGAAGAGTGTTTGATCGTATAAAACGAGCTGGAAAGCCTACAGCGAGCGCCAAACTGATTCGTTCGATTTCGTTAAAAAGCGACTGTTCATTCGATTGGTGCTTGTTTAGCAACTCAAAACGCATAAACCTTGCGTATTTGCATAGAATAAAGAGTTTTTGATCGTATAACACGAGCTGAAACGCCTACAGCGAGCGCAAAATTCGATCGCTCGATTTCGTTATAAAGCGACGTTGTAGTCGTTTGGTGCTTGTTTGGTAGCTCAGATGCATGAATCTTGCGTATTTGCAAAGAATACAGAGTTTTTGAAAGTTTAAAACGAGCTGGAACGCCGACAGCAAGCGCAAAACTGAATCGTTCGATTTCGTTATAAAGCGACTTTTCAATCGATTGGTGCTTGTTGAGCAACTCAAAACGCATAAACCTTGCGTATTTGCATAGAATAAAGAGTTTTTGATCGTACAAAACGAGCTGAAACGCCTTTAGCGACCGCAAAACTCAATCGTTCGATTTCGTTATAAAGCGACGTTGTAGTCGTTTGGTGCTTGTTTGGTAGCTCGAAATGTATGAATCTTGCGTATTTGCACGAAACGAAGAGTGTTTGATCGTATAAAACCAGCTGGAACGCCTACAGCGAGCGCAAAACTCAATCGTTCGATTTCGTTGAAAAGCGACTTTGTAGTCGTTTGGTGCTTGTTTGGTAGCTCGAAATGTATGAATCTTGCGTATTTGCACAAAACGAAGAGTGTTTGATCGTATAAAACGAGCTGGAACGCCTACAGCGAGCGCAAAACTCAATCGTTCGATTTCGTTGAAAAGCAACTTTGTAGTCGTTTGGTGCTTGTTTGGCGGCTCGAAATGCATGAAACTCGCGTATTTGAAAAGAATACAGAGTTTTTGATTGCTTAAAACGAGCTGGAACGCCGACAGCGAGCGCAAAACCGAATCGTTTGATTTCGTTATAAAGCTACTTTTCAATCGATTGGTGCTTGTTTAGCAACTCAAAACGCATAATCTTTGCGTATTTGCATAGAATAAAGAGTTTTTGATCGTATAAAACGAGCTGAAACACCGACAGCGAGCGCAAGCCTCAATCGTTCGATTTCGTTATAAAGCGACGTTGCAGTCGTTTGGTGCTTCTTTGGTGGCTCGAAATGCATGAATCTTGCGTATTTGCAAAAAATGACGAGTTTTTGATCGTTCAAAACGAGCTGGAACGCCGACAGTGAGCGCGAAACTGAATCGTTCGATTTCGTTTTTAAAGCGACTTTTTATTCAATTGGTGCTTGTTTAGCAACTCAAAACGCATAGACCTTGCGTATTTGCATAGAATGAAGAGTTTTTGATCGTATAAAACGAGCTGAAACGCCTACAGCGAGCGCAAAACTCGATCGCTCGATTTCGTTATAAAGCGACGTTGCAGTCGTTTGGTGCTTGTTTGGTAGCTCGAAATGCATGAAACTCGCGTATTTGCAAAGAATACAGAGTTTTTGATTGCTTAAAACGAGCTGGAACGCCGACAGCGAGCGCAAAACTGGATCGTTTGATTTCGTTATAAAGCTACTTTTCAATCGATTGGTGCTTGTTTAGCAACTCAAAACGCATAATCTTTGCGTATTTGCATAGAATAAAGAGTTTTTGACCGTATAAAACGAGCTGAAACACCGACAGCGAGCGCAAGCCTCAATCGTTCGATTTCGTTATAAAGCGACGTTTTAGGCGTTTGGTGCTTGTTTGGTAGCTCGAAATGCATGAATCTTGCGTATGTGCACAAAACGAAGAGTGTTTGATCGTATAAAACGGGCTGGAACGCCTACAGCGAGCGCAAAACTCAATCGTTCGATTTCGTTGGAAAGCGACTTTGTAGTCGTTTGGTGCTTGTTTGGGGGCTCGAAATGCATGAATCTTGCGTATTTGCAAAGAATACAGAGTTTTTGATCGTTTAAAACGAGCTGAAGCGCCGACAGCGAGCGCAAAACTCGATTGGTTTATTTCGATATGAAGCGACACTGTAGTCGTTTGGTGCTTGTTTAGCAGCTCGAAATGCATGAATCTCGCGTATTTGCATAGAATGAAGGCTTTTTGATCGTATGAAACGAGCTGGAACGCCTACAGCGAGCGCAAGACTCAATCGTTCGATTTCGTTGTAAAGCGACTTTGCAGTCGTTTGGTGCTTCTTTAGCGGCTCGAAATGCATGAATCTTGCGTATTGACCAAGAATACAGAGTTTTTGATCGTTCAAAACGAGCTGGGACGCCTACAGCGAGCGCAAAACTCAATCGTTCAATTTCGTTGGAAAGCGACTTTGTAGTCGTTTGGTGCTTGTTTGGCGGCTCGAAATGCATGAATCTTGCGTATTTGCACAAAATGAAGACTGTTTGATCGTATAAAACGAGCTGAAACGCCTACAGCTAGCGCAAAACTCAATCGTTCGATTTCGTTATAAAGCGAAGTTGTAGTCGTTTGGTGCTTGTTTGGTAGCTCGAAATGCATGAATCTTGCGTATGTGCACAAAACGAAGAGTGTTTGATCTCATAAAACGAGCTGGAACGCCTACTGCGAGCGCAAAACTCAATCGTTCGAATTCGTTGAAAAGCGACTTTGTAGTCGTTTGGTGCTTGTTTGGCGGCTCGAAATGCATGAAACTCGCGTATTTGCAAAGAATACAGAGTTTTTGATTGCTTAAAACGAGCTGGAACGCCGACAGCGAGCGCAAAACTGAATCGTTTGATTTCGTTATAAAGCTACTTTTCAATCGATTGGTGCTTGTGTAGCAACTCAAAACGCATAATCTTTGCGTATTTGCATAGAATAAAGAGTTTTTGATCGTATAAAACGAGCTGGAACACCGACAGCGAGCCCAAGACTCAATCGTTCGTTTTCGTTATAAAGCGACGTTGCAGTCGTTTGGTGCTTCTTTGGTGGCTCGAAATGCATGAATCTTGCGTATTTGCAAAAAATGACGAGTTTTTGATCGTTCAAAACGAGCTGGAACGCCTACAGTGAGCGCGAAACTGAATCGTTCGATTTCGTTATAAAGCGACTTTTCATTCGATTGGTGCTTGTTTAGCAACTCAAAACGCATAAACCTTGCGTATTTGCATAGAATAAAGAGTTTTTGATCGTATAAAACGAGCTGAAACGCCTACAGCTAGCGCAAAACTCAATCGTTCGAATTCGTTGAAAAGCGACTTTGTAGTCGTTTGGTGCCTGTTTGGCGGCTCGAAATGCATGAAACTCGCGTATTTGCAAAGAATACAGAGTTTTTGATTGCTTAAAACGAGCTGGAACGCCGACAGCGAGCGCAAAACTGAATCGTTTGATTTCGTTATAAAGCTACTTTTCAATCGATTGGTGCTTGTTTAGCAACTCAAAACGCATAATCTTTGCGTATTTGCATAGAATAAAGAGTTTTTGATCGTATAAAACGAGCTGGAACACCGACAGCGAGCGCAAGACTCAATCGTTCGATTTCGTTATAAAGCGACGTTGCAGTCGTTTGGTGCTTCTTTGGTGGCTCGAAATGCATGAATCTTGCGTATTTGCAAAAAATGACGAGTTTTTGATCGTTCAAAACGAGCTGGAACGCCTACAGTGAGCGCGAAACTGAATCGTTCGATTTCGTTATAAAGCGACTTTTCATTCGATTGGTGCTTGTTTAGCAACTCAAAACGCATAAACCTTGCGTATTTGCATAGAATAAAGAGTTTTTGATCTCATAAAACGAGCTGGAACGCCTACTGCGAGCGCAAAACTCAATCGTTCGAATTCGTTGAAAAGCGACTTTGTAGTCGTTTGGTGCTTGTTTGGCGGCTCGAAATGCATGAAACTCGCGTATTTGCAAAGAATACAGAGTTTTTGATTGCTTAAAACGAGCTGGAACGCCGACAGCGAGCGCAAAACTGGATCGTTTGATTTCGTTATAAAGCTACTTTTCAATCGATTGGTGCTTGTTTAGCAACTCAAAACGCATAATCTTTGCGTATTTGCATAGAATAAAGAGTTTTTGACCGTATAAAACGAGCTGAAACACCGACAGCGAGCGCAAGCCTCAATCGTTCGATTTCGTTATAAAGCGACGTTGCAGTCGTTTGGTGCTTCTTTGGTGGCTCGAAATGCATGAATTCTGCGTATTTGCAAAAAATGACGAGTTTTTGATCGTTCAAAACGAGCTGGAACGCCGACAGTGAGCGCGAAACTGAATCGTTCGATTTCGTTTTTAAAGCGACTTTCTATTCAATTGGTGCTTGTTTAGCAACTCAAAACGCATAGACCTTGCGTATTTGCATAGAATAAAGAGTTTTTGATCGTATAAAATGAGCTGGAACACCGACAGCGAGCGCAAGACTCAATCGTTCGATTTCGTTATAAAGCGACGTTGCAGTCGTTTGGTGCTTCTTTGGTGGCTCGAAATGCATGAATCTTGCGTATTTGCAAAAAATGACGAGTTTTTGATCGTTCAAAACGAGCTGGAACGCCGACAGTGAGCGCAAAACTGAATCGTTCGATTTCGTTATAAAGCTACTTTTCAATCGATTGGTGCTTGTTGAGCAACTCAAAACGCGTAAACCTTGCGTATTTGCATAGAATAAAGAGTTATTGATCGTACAAAACGAGCTGAAACGCCTTTAGCGAGCGCAAAACTCAATCGTTCGATTTCGTTATAAAGCGACGTTGTAGTCGTTTGGTGCTTGTTTGGTAGCTCGAAATGTATGAATCTTGCGTATTTGCACAAAACGAAGAGTGTTTGATCGTATAAAACGAGCTGGAAAGCCTACAGCGAGCGCCAAACTGATTCGTTCGATTTCGTTATAAAGCGACTGTTCATTCGATTGGTGCTTGTTTAGCAACTCAAAACGCATAAACCTTGCGTATTTGCATAGAATAAAGAGTTTTTGATCGTATAAAACGAGCTGAAACGCCTACAGCGAGCGCAAAATTCGATCGCTCGATTTCGTTATAAAGCGACGTTGTAGTCGTTTGGTGCTTGTTTGGTAGCTCAGATGCATGAATCTTGCGTATTTGCAAAGAATACAGAGTTTTTGAACGTTTAAAACGAGCTGGAACGCCGACAGCAAGCGCAAAACTGAATCGTTCGATTTCGTTATAAAGCGACTTTTCAATCGATTGGTGCTTGTTGAGCAACTCAAAACGCATAAACCTTGCGTACTTGCATAGAATAAAGAGTTTTTGATCGTACAAAACGAGCTGAAACGCCTTTAGCGACCGCAAAACTCAATCGTTCGATTTCGTTATAAAGCGACGTTGTAGTCGTTTGGTGCTTGTTTGGTAGCTCGAAATGTATGAATCTTGCGTATTTGCACAAAACGAAGAGTGTTTGATCGTATAAAACCAGCTGGAACGCCTACAGCGAGCGCAAAACTCAATCGTTCGATTTCGTTGAAAAGCGACTTTGTAGTCGTTTGGTGCTTGTTTGGCGGCTCGAAATGCATGAAACTTGCGTATTTGCAAAGAATACAGAGTTTTTGATCGCTCAAAACGAGCTGGAACGCCGACAGCGAGCGCAAAACTGAATCGTTCGATTTCGTTATAAAGCTACTTTTCAATCGATTGGTGCTTGTTTAGCAACTCAAAACGCATAAACCTTGCGTATTTGCATAGAATAAAGAGTTTTTGATCGTATAAAATGAGCTGGAACACCGACAGCGAGCGCAAGTCTCAATCGTTCGATTTCGTTATAAAGCGACGTTGCAGTCGTTTGGTGCTTCTTTGGTGGCTCGAAATGCATGAATCTTGCGTATTTGCAAAAAATGACGAGTTTTTGATCATTCAAAACGAGCTGGAACGCCGACAGTGAGCGCAAAACTGAATCGTTCGATTTCGTTGCAAAGCGACTTTTCAATCGATTGGTGCTTGTTGAGCAACTCAAAACGCGTAAACCTTGCGTATTTGCATAGAATAAAGAGTTTTTGATCGTATAAAACGAGCTGAAACGCCTACAGCGAGCGCAAAATTCGATCGCTCGATTTCGTTATAAAGCGACGTTGTAGTCGTTTGGTGCTTGTTTGGTAGCTCAGATGCATGAATCTTGCGTATTTGCAAAGAATACAGAGTTTTTGAACGTTTAAAACGAGCTGGAACGCCGACAGCAAGCGCAAAACTGAATCGTTCGATTTCGTTATAAAGCGACTTTTCAATCGATTGGTGCTTGTTGAGCAACTCAAAACGCATAAACCTTGCGTATTTGCATAGAATAAAGAGTTTTTGATCGTACAAAACGAGCTGAAACGCCTTTAGCGACCGCAAAACTCAATCGTTCGATTTCGTTATAAAGCGACGTTGTAGTCGTTTGGTGCTTGTTTGGTAGCTCGAAATGTATGAATCTTGCGTATTTGCACAAAACGAAGAGTGTTTGATCGTATAAAACCAGCTGGAACGCCTACAGCGAGCGCAAAACTCAATCGTTCGATTTCGTTGAAAAGCGACTTTGTAGTCGTTTGGTGCTTGTTTGGCGGCTCGAAATGCATGAAACTTGCGTATTTGCAAAGAATACAGAGTTTTTGATCGCTCAAAACGAGCTGGAACGCCGACAGCGAGCGCAAAACTGAATCGTTCGATTTCGTTATAAAGCTACTTTTCAATCGATTGGTGCTTGTTTAGCAACTCAAAACGCATAAACCTTGCGTATTTGCATAGAATAAAGAGTTTTTGATCGTATAAAACGAGCTGAAACCCCTACAGCTAGCGCAAAACTCAATCGTTCGATTTCGTTATAAAGCGACGTTGTAGTCGTTTGGTGCTTGTTTGGTAGCTCGAAATGCATGAATCTTGCGTATGTGCACAAAACGAAGAGTGTTTGATCTCATAAAACGAGCTGGAACGCCTACTGCGAGCGCAAAACTCAATCGTTCGAATTCGTTGAAAAGCGACTTTGTAGTCGTTTGGTGCTTGTTTGGCGGCTCGAAATGCATGAAACTCGCGTATTTGCAAAGAATACAGAGTTTTTGATCGCTCAAAACGAGCTGGAACGCCGACAGCGAGCGCAAAACTGAATCGTTCGATTTCGTTATAAAGCGACTTTTCATTCGATTGGTGCTTGTTTAGCAACTCAAAACGCATAAACCTTGCGTATTTGCATAGAATAAAGAGTTTTTGATCGTATAAAACGAGCTGAAACGCCTACAGCTAGCGCAAAACTCAATCGTTCGATTTCGTTATAAAGCGACGTTGTAGTCGTTTGGTGCTTGTTTGGTAGCTCGAAATGCATGAATCTTGCGTATGTGCACAAAACGAAGAGTGATTGATCGTATAAAACGAGCTGGAAAGCCTACAGCGAGCGCAAAACTGATTCGTTCGATTTCGTTATAAAGCGACTTTTCATTCGATTGGTGCTTGTTTAGCAACTCGAAACGCATAAACCTTGCGTATTTGCATAGAATAAAGAGTTTTTGATCGTATAAAACGAGCTGAAACGCCTACAGCGAGCGCAAAACTCGATCGTTCGATTTCGTTGGAAAGCGACTTTGTAGTCGTTTGGTGCTTGTTTGGCGGCTCGAAATGCATGAAACTTGCGTATTTGCAAAGAATACAGAGTTTTTGATCGCTCAAAACGAGCTGGAACGCCGACAGCGAGCGCAAAACTGAATCGTTCGATTTCGTTATAAAGCTACTTTTCAATCGATTGGTGCTTGTTTAGCAACTCAAAACGCATAAACCTTGCGTATTTGCATAGAATAAAGAGTTTTTGATCGTATAAAACGAGCTGAAACCCCTACAGCTAGCGCAAAACTCAATCGTTCGATTTCGTTATAAAGCGACGTTGTAGTCGTTTGGTGCTTGTTTGGTAGCTCGAAATGCATGAATCTTGCGTATGTGCACAAAACGAAGAGTGTTTGATCTCATAAAACGAGCTGGAACGCCTACTGCGAGCGCAAAACTCAATCGTTCGAATTCGTTGAATAGCGACTTTGTAGTCGTTTGGTGCTTGTTTGGCGGCTCGAAATGCATGAAACTTGCGTATTTGCAAAGAATACAGAGTTTTTGATCGCTCAAAACGAGCTGGAACGCCGACAGCGAGCGCAAAACTGAATCGTTCGATTTCGTTATAAAGCTACTTTTCAATCGATTGGTGCTTGTTTAGCAACTCAAAACGCATAAACCTTGCGTATTTGCATAGAATAAAGAGTTTTTGATCGTATAAAACGAGCTGAAACCCCTACAGCTAGCGCAAAACTCAATCGTTCGATTTCGTTATAAAGCGACGTTGTAGTCGTTTGGTGCTTGTTTGGTAGCTCGAAATGCATGAATCTTGCGTATGTGCACAAAACGAAGAGTGTTTGATCTCATAAAACGAGCTGGAACGCCTACTGCGAGCGCAAAACTCAATCGTTCGAATTCGTTGAAAAGCGACTTTGTAGTCGTTTGGTGCTTGTTTGGCGGCTCGAAATGCATGAAACTCGCGTATTTGCAAAGAATACAGAGTTTTTGATTGCTTAAAACGAGCTGGAACGCCGACAGCGAGCGCAAAACTGAATCGTTTGATTTCGTTATACAGCTACTTTTCAATCGATTGGTGCTTGTGTAGCAACTCAAAACGCATAATCTTTGCGTATTTGCATAGAATAAAGAGTTTTTGATCGTATAAAACGAGCTGGAACACCGACAGCGAGCCCAAGACTCAATCGTTCGATTTCGTTATAAAGCGACGTTGCAGTCGTTTGGTGCTTCTTTGGTGGCTCGAAATGCATGAATCTTGCGTATTTGCAAAAAATGACGAGTTTTTGATCGTTCAAAACGAGCTGGAACGCCTACAGTGAGCGCGAAACTGAATCGTTCGATTTCGTTATAAAGCGACTTTTCATTCGATTGGTGCTTGTTTAGCAACTCAAAACGCATAAACCTTGCGTATTTGCATAGAATAAAGAGTTTTTGATCGTATAAAACGAGCTGAAACGCCTACAGCTAGCGCAAAACTCAATCGTTCGAATTCGTTGAAAAGCGACTTTGTAGTCGTTTGGTGCCTGTTTGGCGGCTCGAAATGCATGAAACTCGCGTATTTGCAAAGAATACAGAGTTTTTGATTGCTTAAAACGAGCTGGAACGCCGACAGCGAGCGCAAAACTGAATCGTTTGATTTCGTTATAAAGCTACTTTTCAATCGATTGGTGCTTGTTTAGCAACTCAAAACGCATAATCTTTGCGTATTTGCATAGAATAAAGAGTTTTTGATCGTATAAAACGAGCTGGAACACCGACAGCGAGCGCAAGACTCAATCGTTCGATTTCGTTATAAAGCGACGTTGCAGTCGTTTGGTGCTTCTTTGGTGGCTCGAAATGCATGAATCTTGCGTATTTGCAAAAAATGACGAGTTTTTGATCGTTCAAAACGAGCTGGAACGCCTACAGTGAGCGCGAAACTGAATCGTTCGATTTCGTTATAAAGCGACTTTTCATTCGATTGGTGCTTGTTTAGCAACTCAAAACGCATAAACCTTGCGTATTTGCATAGAATAAAGAGTTTTTGATCGTATAAAACGAGCTGAAACGCCTACAGCGTGCGCAAAACTCGATCGCTCGATTTCGTTATAAAGCGACGTCGTAGTCGTTTGGTGCTTGTTTGGTAGCTCGAAATGCATGAATCTTGCGTGTTTGCAGAGAATACAGCGTTTTTGATCGTTTAAAACGAGCTGGAACGCCGACAGCAAGCGCAAAACTGAATCGTTCGATTTCGTTATGAAGCGACTTTTCAATCGATTGGTGCTTGTTGAGCAACTCAAAACGCATAAACCTTGCGTATTTGCATAGAATAAAGAGTTTTTGATCGTACAAAACGAGCTGAAATGCCTTTAGCGAGCGCAAAACTCAATCGTTCGATTTCGTTATAAAGCGACGTTGTAGTCGTTTGGTGCTTGTTTGGTAGCTCGAAATGTATGAATCTTGCGTATTTGCACAAAACGAAGAGTGTTTGATCGTATAAAACGAGCTGGAACGCCTACAGCGAGCGCAAAACTCAATCGTTCGATTTCGTTGAAAAGCGACTTTGTAGTCGTTTGGTGCTTGTTTGGCGGCTCGAAATGCATGAAACTTGCGTATTTGCAAAGAATACAGAGTTTTTGATCGCTTAAAACGAGCTGGAACGCCGACAGCGAGCGCAAAACTGAAGCGTTCGATTTCGTTATAAAGCTACTTTTCAATCGATTGGTGCTTGTTTAGCAACTCAAAACGCAAAAACCTTGCGTATTTGCATAGAATCAAGAGTTTTTGATCGTATAAAACGAGCTGAAACCTCTACAGCTAGCGCAAAACTCAATCGTTCGATTTCGTTATAAAGCGACGTTGTAGTCGTTTGGTGCTTGTTTGGTAGCTCGAAATGCATGAATCTTGCGTATGTGCACAAAACGAAGAGTGTTTGATCTCATAAAACGAGCTGAAACGCCTACAGCGAGCGCAAAACTCAATCGTTCGATTTCGTTGGAAAGCGACTTTGTCGTCGTTTGGTGCTTGTTTGGCGGGTCGAAATGCATGAATCTTGCGTATTTGCAAAGAATACAGAGTGTTTGATCGTCCAAAACGAGCTGGAACGCCGACAGTGAGCGCAAAACTGAATCGTTCAATTTCGTTATAACGCGTCTTTGCGATAGTTTGATGCTTGTTTAGGAGCTCGAAATGCATAAGTCTTGCGTATTTGAGAAGAATAAAGAGTTTTTGATCTCATAAAACAAGCTCGAACACCTATAGGCAGTGGAATACTCAATCGTTCGATTTCGTTATAAAGCGACGTAGTAGTCGTTTGGTGCTTGTTTGGTGGCTCGAAATGCATGAATCTTGCGTATTTGCACAAAATAAAGAGTGTTTGATCGTGTAAAACGAGTTGGAACGCCTACAGCGAGCGCAAAACTCAATCGTTCGATTTCGTTGAAAAGCGACTTTGTAGTCGTTTGGTGCTTGTTTGGCGGCTCGAAATGCATGAAACTTGCGTATTTGCAAAGAATACAGAGTTTTTGATCGCTTAAAACGAGCTGGAACGCCGACAGCGAGCGCAAAACTAAATCGTTCGATTTCTTTATAAAGCTACTTTTCAATCGATTGGTGCTTGTTTAGCAACTCAAAACGCATAAACCTTGCGTATTTGCATAGAATAAAGAGTTTTTGATCGTATAAAACGGGCTGAAACCCCTACAGCTAGCGCAAAACTCAATCGTTCGATTTCGTTACAAAGCGACGTTGTAGTCGTTTGGTGCCTGTTTGGTAGCTCGAAATGCTTGAATCTTGCGTATGTGCACAAAACGAAGAGTGTTTGATCTCATAAAACGAGCTGGAACGCCTACAGCGAGCGCAAAACTGAATCGTTTGATTTCTTTTTAAAGCGACGTTGTAGGCGTTTGGTGCTTGTTTGGTAGCTCGAAATGCATGAATCTTGCGTATGTGCACAAAACGAAGAGTGTTTGATCTCATAAAACGAGCTGGGACGCCTTCAGCGAGCGCAAAACTCAATCGTTCGATTTCGTTGGAAAGCGACGTTGTAGTCGTTTGGTGCTTGTTTGGTAGCTCGAAATGCATGAATCTTGCGTATTTGCACAAAACGAAGAGTGTTTGATCGTATAAAACGAGCTGGAAAGCCTACAGCGAGCGCAAAACTGATTCGTTCGATTTCGTTATAAAGCGACTTTTCATTCGATTGGTGCTTGTTTAGCAACTCAAAACGCATAAACCTTGCGTATTTGCATAGAATAAAGAGTTTTTGATCGTATAAAACGAGCTGAAACGCCTACAGCGAGCGCAAAACTCGATCGCTCGATTTCGTTATAAAGCGACGTTGTAGTCGTTTGGTGCTTGTTTGGTAGCTCGAAATGCATGAATCTTGCGTATTGGCAAAGAATACAGAGTTTTTGATCGTTTAAAACGAGCTGGAACGCCGACAGCAAGCGCAAAACTGAATCGTTCGATTTCGTTATAAAGCGACTTTTCAATCGATTGGTGCTTGTTGAGCAACTCAAAACGCATAAACCTTGCGTATTTGCATAGAATAAAGAGTTTTTGATCGTACAAAACGAGCTGAAACGCCTTTAGCGAGCGCAAAACTCAATCGTTCGATTTCGTTATAAAGCGACGTTGTAGTCGTTTGGTGCTTGTTTGGTAGCTCGAAATGTATGAATCTTGCGTATTTGCACAAAACGAAGAGTGTTTGATCGTATAAAACCAGCTGGAACGCCTACAGCGAGCGCAAAACTCAATCGTTCGATTTCGTTGAAAAGCGACTTTGTAGTCGTTTGGTGCTTGTTTGGCGGCTCGAAATGCATGAAACTTGCGTATTTGCAAAGAATACATAGTTTTTGATCGCTCAAAACGAGCTGGAACGCCGACAGCGAGCGCAAAACTGAATCGTTCGATTTCGTTATAAAGCTACTTTTCAATCGATTGGTGCTTGTTTAGCAACTCAAAACGCATAAACCTTGCGTATTTGCATAGAATAAAGAGTTTTTGATCGTATAAAATGAGCTGGAACACCGACAGCGAGCGCAAGACTCAATCGTTCGATTTCGTTATAAAGCGACGTTGCAGTGGTTTGGTGCTTCTTTGGTGGCTCGAAATGCATGAATCTTGCGTATTTGCAAAAAATGACGAGTTTTTGATCATTCAAAACGAGCTGGAACGCCGACAGTGAGCGCAAAACTGAATCGTGCGATTTCGTTGCAAAGCGACTTTTCAATCGATTGGTGCTTGTTGAGCAACTCAAAACGCGTAAACCTTGCGTATTTGCATAGAATAAAGAGTTTTTGATCGTATAAAACGAGCTGAAACGCCTACAGCGAGCGCAAAATTCGATCGCTCGATTTCGTTATAAAGCGACGTTGTAGTCGTTTGGTGCTTGTTTGGTAGCTCAGATGCATGAATCTTGCGTATTTGCAAAGAATACAGAGTTTTTGAACGTTTAAAACGAGCTGGAACGCCGACAGCAAGCGCAAAACTGAATCGTTCGATTTCGTTATAAAGCGACTTTTCAATCGATTGGTGCTTGTTGAGCAACTCGAAACGCATAAACCTTGCGTATTTGCATAGAATAAAGAGTTTTTGATCGTACAAAACGAGCTGAAACGCCTTTAGCGACCGCAAAACTCAATCGTTCGATTTCGTTATAAAGCGACGTTGTAGTCGTTTGGTGCTTGTTTGGTAGCTCGAAATGTATGAATCTTGCGTATTTGCACAAAACGAAGAGTGTTTGATCGTATAAAACCAGCTGGAACACCTACAGCGAGCGCAAAACTCAATCGTTCGATTTCGTTGAAAAGCGACTTTGTAGTCGTTTGGTGCTTGTTTGGCGGCTCGAAATGCATGAAACTTGCGTATTTGCAAAGAATACAGAGTTTTTGATCGCTCAAAACGAGCTGGAACGCCGACAGCAAGCGCAAAACTGAATCGTTCGATTTCGTTATAAAGCGACTTTTCAATCGATTGGTGCTTGTTTAGCAACTCAAAACGCATAATCCTTGCGTATTTGCATAGAATAAAGAGTTTTTGATCGTATAAAACGAGCTGGAACACCGACAGCGAGCGCAAGACTCAATCGCTCGATTTCGTTATAAAGCGACGTTGCAGTCGTTTGGTGCTTCTTTGGTGGCTCGAAATGCATGAATCTTGCGTATTTGCAAAGAATACAGAGTTTTTGATCGTTCAAAACGAGCTGGGACGCCTACAGCGAGCGCAAAACTCAATCGTTCGATTTCGTTGGAAAGCGACGTTGTAGTCGTTTGGTGCTTGTTTGGTAGCTCGAAATGCATGAATCTTGCGTATTTGCACAAAACGAAGAGTGTTTGATCGTATAAAACGAGCTGGAAAGCCTACAGCGAGCGCAAAACTGATTCGTTCGATTCCGTTATAAAGCGACTTTTCATTCGATTGGTGCTTGTTTAGCAACTCAAAACGCATAAACCTTGCGTATTTGCATAGAATAAAGAGTTTTTGATCGTATAAAACGAGCTGAAACGCCTACAGCGAGCGCAAAACTCGATCGCTCGATTTCGTTATAAAGCGACGTTGTAGTCGTTTGGTGCTTGTTTGGTAGCTCGAAATGCATGAATCTTGCGTATTTGCAAAGAATACAGATTTTTTGATCGTTTAAAACGAGCTGGAACGCCGACAGCAAGCGCAAAACTGAATCGTTCGATTTCGTTATAAAGCGACTTTTCAATCGATTGGTGCTTGTTGAGCAACTCAAAACGCATAAACCTTGCGTATTTGCATAGAATAAAGAGTTTTTGATCGTACAAAACGAGCTGAAACGCCTTTAGCGAGCGCAAAACTCAATCGTTCGATTTCGTTATAAAGCGACGTTGTAGTCGTTTGGTGCTTGTTTGGTAGCTCGAAATGTATGAATCTTGCGTATTTGCACAAAACGAAGAGTGTTTGATCGTATAAAACGAGCTGGAAAGCCTACAGCGAGCGCAAAACTGATTCGTTCGATTTCGTTATAAAGCGACTTTTCATTCGATTGGTGCTTGTTTAGCAACTCAAAACGCATAAACCTTGCGTATTTTCATAGAATAAAGAGTTTTTGATCGTACAAAACGAGCTGAAACGCCTTTAGCGAGCGCAAAACTCAATCGTTCCATTTCGTTATAAAGCGACGTTGTAGTCGTTTGGTGCTTGTTTGGTAGCTCGAAATTTATGAATCTTGCGTATTTGCACAAAACGAAGAGTGTTTGATCGTATAAAACCAGCTGGAAGGCCTACAGCGAGCGCAAAACTCAATCGTTCGATTTCGTTGAAAAGTGACTTTGTAGTCGTTTGGTGCTTGTTTGGCGGCTCGAAATGCATGAAACTTGCGTATTTGCAAAGAATAAAGAGTTTTTGATCGTATAAAACGAGCTGGAACGCCGACAGTGAGCGCGAAACTGAATCGTTCGATTTCGTTATAAAGCGACTTTTCATTCGATTGGTGCTTGTTTAGCAACTCAAAACGCATAAACCTTGCGTATTTGCATAGAATAAAGAGTTTTTGATCGTGTAAAACGAGCTGGAACACCGACAGGGAGCGCAAGACTCAATCGTTCGATTTCGTTATAAAGCGACGTTGCAGTCGTTTGGTGCTTCTTTGGTGGCTCGAAATGCATAAATCTTGCGCATTTGCAAAAAATGACGAGTTTTTGATCGTTCAAAACGAGCTGGAACGCCGACAGTGAGCGCGAAACTGAATCGTTCGATTTCGTTATAAAGCGACTTTTCATTCGATTGGTGCTTGTTTAGCAACTCAAAACGCATAAACCTTGCGTATTTGCATAGAATAAAGAGTTTTTGATCGTATAAAACGAGCTGAAACGCCTACAGCTAGCGCAAAACTCAATCGTTCGATTTCGTTATAAAGCGACGTTGTAGTCGTTTGGTGCCTGTTTGGTAGCTCGAAATGCATGAATCTTGCGTATGTGCACAAAACGAAGAGTGTTTGATCGTATAAAACGAGCTGGAAAGCCTACAGCGAGCGCAAAACTGATTCGTTCGATTTCGTTATAAAGCGACTTTTCATTCGATTGGTGCTTGTTTAGCAACTCGAAACGCATAAACCTTGCGTATTTGCATAGAATAAAGAGTTTTTGAACGTATAAAACGAGCTGAAACGCCTACAGCGAGCGCAAAACTCGATCGCTCGATTTCGTTATAAAGCGACGTTGTAGTCGTTTGGTGCTTGTTTGGTAGCTCGAAATGCATGAATCTTGCGTATTTGCAAAGAATACAGCGTTTTTGATCGTTTATAACGAGCTGGAACGCCGACAGCAAGCGTAAAACTGAATCGTTCGATTTCGTTATAAAGCGACTTTTCAATCGATTGGTGCTTGTTGAGCAACTCAAAACGCATAAACCTTGCGTATTTGCATAGAATAAAGAGTTTTTGATCGTACAAAACGAGCTGAAACGCCTTTAGCGAGCGCAAAACTCAATCGTTCGATTTTGTTATAAAGCGACGTTGTAGTCGTTTGGTGCTTGTTTGGTAGCTCGAAACGTATGAATCTTGCGTATTTGCACAAAACGAAGAGTGTTTGATCGTATAAAATGAGCTGGAACGCCTACAGCGAGCGCAAAACTCAATCGTTCGATTTCGTTGAAAAGCGACTTTGTAGTCGTTTGGTGCTTGTTTGGCGGCTCGAAATGCATGAAACTTGCGTATTTGCAAAGAATACAGAGTTTTTGATCGCTTAAAACGAGCTGGAACGCCGACAGCGTGCGCAAAACTAAATCGTTCGATTTCGTTATAAAGCTACTTTTCAATCGATTGGTGCTTGTTTAGCAACTCAAAACGCATAAATCTTGCGTATTTGCATAGAATAAAGAGTTTTTGACCGTATAAAACGAGCTGAAACCCCTACAGCTAGCGCAAAACTCAATCGTTCGATTTCGTTATAAAGCGACGTTGTCGTCGTTTGGTGCTTGTTTGGTAGCTCGAAATGCATGAATCTTGCGTATGTGCACAAAACGAAGAGTGTTTGATCTCATAAAACGAGCTGGAACGCCTACAGCGAGCGCAAAACTCAATCGTTCGATTTCGTTGAAAAGCAACTTTGTAGTCGTTTGGTGCTTGTTTGGCGGCTCGAAATGCATGAAACTTGCGTATTTGCAAAGAATACAGAGTTTTTGATCGCTTAAAACGAGCTGGAACGCCGACAGCGTGCGCAAAACTGAATCGTTCGATTTCGTTATAAAGCTACTTTTCAATCGATTGGTGCTTGTTTAGCAACTCAAAACGCATAAACCTTGCGTATTTGCATAGAATAAAGAGTTTTTGATCGTATAAAACGAGCTGAAACCCCTACAGCTAGCGCAAAACTCAATCGTTCGATTTCGTTATAAAGCGACGTTGTAGTCGTTTGGTGCTTGTTTGGTAGCTCGAAATGTATGAATCTTGCGTATTTGCACAAAACGAAGAGTGTTTGATCGTATAAAACGAGCTGGAACGCCTACAGCGAGCGCAAAACTCAATCGTTCGATTTCGTTGAAAAGCAACTTTGTAGTCGTTTGGTGCTTGTTTGGCGGCTCGAAATGCATGAAACTTGCGTATTTGCAAAGAATACAGAGTTTTTGATCACTTAAAACGAGCTGGAACGCCGACAGCGTGCGCAAAACTGAATCGTTCGATTTCGTTATAAAGCTACCTTTCAATCGATTGGTGCTTGTTTAGCAACTCAAAACGCATAAACCTTGCGTATTTGCATTGAATAAAGAGTTTTTGATCGTATAAAACGAGCTGAAACCCCTACAGCTAGCGCAAAACTCAATCGTTCGATTTCGTTATAAAGCGACGTTGTAGTCGTTTGGTGCTTGTTTGGTAGCTCGAAATGCATGAATCTTGCGTATGTGCACAAAACGAAGAGTGTTTGATCTCATAAAACGAGGTGGAACGCCTACTGCGAGCGCAAAACTCAATCGTTCGAATTCGTTGAAAAGCGGCTTTGTAGTCGTTTGGTGCTTGTTTGGCGGCTCGAAATGCATGAAACTCGCGTATTTGCAAAGAATACAGAGTTTTTGATTGCTTAAAACGAGCTGGAACGCCGACAGCGAGCGCAAAACTGAATCGTTTGATTTCGTTATAAAGCTACTTTTCAATCGATTGGTGCTTGTTTAGCAACTCAAAACGCATAATCTTTGCGTATTTGCATAGAATAAAGAGTTTTTGATCGTATAAAACGAGCTGAAACACCGACAGCGAGCGCAAGCCTCAATCGTTCGATTTCGTTATAAAGCGACGTTGTAGTCGTTTGGTGCTTGTTTGGTAGCTCGAAATGTATGAATCTTGCGTATTTGCACGAAACGAAGAGTTTTTGATCGTTTAAAACGACCTGGAACGCCAACAGCAAGCGCAAAACTGAATCGTTCGATTTCATTATAAAGCGACTTTTCAATCGATTGGTGCTTGTTTAGCAACTCAAAACGCATACACCTTGCGTATTTGCATAGAATAAAGAGTTTTCGATCGTACAAAACGAGCTGAAACGCATTTAGCGAGCGCAAAACTCAATCGTTCGATTTAATTATAAAGCGACGTTGTAGTCGTTTGGTGCTTGTTTGGTAGCTCGAAATGTATGAATCTTGCGTATTTGCACAAAACGAAGAGTGTTTGATCGTATAAAACGAGCTGGAACGCTTACAGCGAGCGCAAAACTCAATCGTTCGATTTCGTTGAAAAGCGCCTTTGTAGACGTTTGGTGCTTGTTTAGCAACTCAAAACGCATACATCTTGCGTATTTGCATAGAATTAAGAGTTTTTGATCGTATAAAACGAGCTGGAACGCCCACCGCGAGCGCAAGACTCAATCGTTCGATTTCGTTGTAAAGCGACTTTGCAGTCGTTTGGTGCTTGTTTAGCGGCTCGAAATGCACGAATCTTGCGTATTTGCAAAGAATACAGAGTTTTCGATCGTTTAAAACAAGCTGGAACGCCTACAGCGGGCGCAAAACTCAATCGTTCGACTTTGTTGGAAAGCGACCTTGTAGTCGTTTGGTGCTTGTTTGGCGGCTCGAAATGCATGAATCTTGCGTATTTGCAAAGAATACAGAGTGTTTGATCGTTTGAAACGAGCTGGGACGACTGCAGCGAGCGCAAAACTCAATCGTTCGATTTCGTTGGAAAGCGACTTTGTAGTCGTTTTCTGCTTGTTTGGCGGCTCGAAATGCATGAATCTTGCGTATTTGCACAAAATGAAGAGTGTTTGATCGTGTAAAACGAGTTGGAACGCCCACGGCGAGCGCAAAACTCAATCGTTCGATTTCGTTATAAAGCGACGTTGTAGGCGTTTGGTGCTTGTTTGGTAGCTCGAAATGCATGAATCTTGCGTGTTCGCACGAAAAGAAGAGTGTTTGATCATATCAAACGAGCTGGAACGCCTACAGCGAGCGCAAAACTCAATCGTTCGATTTCGTTGGAAAGCGACTTTGTCGTCGTTTGGTGCTTGTTTGGCGGGTCGAAATGCATGAATCTTGCGTATTTGCAAAGAATACAGAGTGTTTGATCGTCCAAAACGAGCTGGAACGCCGACAGTGAGCGCAAAACTGAATCGTTCAATTTCGTTATAACGCGTCTTTGCGATAGTTTGATGCTTGTTTAGGAGCTCGAAATGCATAAGTCTTGCGTATTTGAGAAGAATAAAGAGTTTTTGATCTCATAAAACAAGCTCGAACACCTATAGGCAGTGGAATACTCAATCGTTCGATTTCGTTATAAAGCGACGTAGTAGTCGTTTGGTGCTTGTTTGGTGGCTCGAAATGCATGAATCTTGCGTATTTGCACAAAATAAAGAGTGTTTGATCGTGTAAAACGAGTTGGAACGCCTACAGCGAGCGCAAAACTCAATCGTTCGATTTCGTTGAAAAGCGACTTTGTAGTCGTTTGGTGCTTGTTTGGCGGCTCGAAATGCATGAAACTTGCGTATTTGCAAAGAATACAGAGTTTTTGATCGCTTAAAACGAGCTGGAACGCCGACAGCGAGCGCAAAACTGAATCGTTCGATTTCTTTATAAAGCTACTTTTCAATCGATTGGTGCTTGTTTAGCAACTCAAAACGCATAAACCTTGCGTATTTGCATAGAATAAAGAGTTTTTGATCGTATAAAACGGGCTGAAACCCCTACAGCTAGCGCAAAACTCAATCGTTCGATTTCGTTACAAAGCGACGTTGTAGTCGTTTGGTGCCTGTTTGGTAGCTCGAAATGCTTGAATCTTGCGTATGTGCACAAAACGAAGAGTGTTTGATCTCATAAAACGAGCTGGAACGCCTACAGCGAGCGCAAAACTGAATCGTTTGATTTCTTTTTAAAGCGACGTTGTAGGCGTTTGGTGCTTGTTTGGTAGCTCGAAATGCATGAATCTTGCGTATGTGCACAAAACGAAGAGTGTTTGATCTCATAAAACGAGCTGGGACGCCTTCAGCGAGCGCAAAACTCAATCGTTCGATTTCGTTGGAAAGCGACGTTGTAGTCGTTTGGTGCTTGTTTGGTAGCTCGAAATGCATGAATCTTGCGTATTTGCACAAAACGAAGAGTGTTTGATCGTATAAAACGAGCTGGAAAGCCTACAGCGAGCGCAAAACTGATTCGTTCGATTTCGTTATAAAGCGACTTTTCATTCGATTGGTGCTTGTTTAGCAACTCAAAACGCATAAACCTTGCGTATTTGCATAGAATAAAGAGTTTTTGATCGTATAAAACGAGCTGAAACGCCTACAGCGAGCGCAAAACTCGATCGCTCGATTTCGTTATAAAGCGACGTTGTAGTCGTTTGGTGCTTGTTTGGTAGCTCGAAATGCATGAATCTTGCGTATTGGCAAAGAATACAGAGTTTTTGATCGTTTAAAACGAGCTGGAACGCCGACAGCAAGCGCAAAACTGAATCGTTCGATTTCGTTATAAAGCGACTTTTCAATCGATTGGTGCTTGTTGAGCAACTCAAAACGCATAAACCTTGCGTATTTGCATAGAATAAAGAGTTTTTGATCGTACAAAACGAGCTGAAACGCCTTTAGCGAGCGCAAAACTCAATCGTTCGATTTCGTTATAAAGCGACGTTGTAGTCGTTTGGTGCTTGTTTGGTAGCTCGAAATGTATGAATCTTGCGTATTTGCACAAAACGAAGAGTGTTTGATCGTATAAAACGAGCTGGAAAGCCTACAGCGAGCGCAAAACTGATTCGTTCGATTTCGTTATAAAGCGACTTTTCATTCGATTGGTGCTTGTTTAGCAACTCAAAACGCATAAACCTTGCGTATTTGCATAGAATAAAGAGTTTTTGATCGTATAAAACGAGCTGAAACGCCTACAGCGAGCGCAAAACTCGATCGCTCGATTTCGTTATAAAGCGACGTTGTAGTCGTTTGGTGCTTGTTTGGTAGCTCGAAATGCATGAATCTTGCGTATTTGCAAAGAATACAGAGTTTTTGATCGTTTAAAACGAGCTGGAACGCCGACAGCAAGCGCAAAACTGAATCGTTCGATTTCGTTATAAAGCGACTTTTCAATCGATTGGTGCTTGTTGAGCAACTCAAAACGCATAAACCTTGCGTATTTTCATAGAATAAAGAGTTTTTGATCGTACAAAACGAGCTGAAACGCCTACAGCGAGCGCAAAATTCGATCGCTCGATTTCGTTATAAAGCGACGTTGTAGTCGTTTGGTGCTTGTTTGGTAGCTCAGATGCATGAATCTTGCGTATTTGCAAAGAATACAGAGTTTTTGAACGTTTAAAACGAGCTGGAACGCCGACAGCAAGCGCAAAACTGAATCGTTCGATTTCGTTATAAAGCGACTTTTCAATCGATTGGTGCTTGTTGAGCAACTCAAAACGCATAAACCTTGCGTACTTGCATAGAATAAAGAGTTTTTGATCGTACAAAACGAGCTGAAACGCCTTTAGCGACCGCAAAACTCAATCGTTCGATTTCGTTATAAAGCGACGTTGTAGTCGTTTGGTGCTTGTTTGGTAGCTCGAAATGTATGAATCTTGCGTATTTGCACAAAACGAAGAGTGTTTGATCGTATAAAACCAGCTGGAACGCCTACAGCGAGCGCAAAACTCAATCGTTCGATTTCGTTGAAAAGCGACTTTGTAGTCGTTTGGTGCTTGTTTGGCGGCTCGAAATGCATGAAACTTGCGTATTTGCAAAGAATACATAGTTTTTAATTGCTCAAAACGAGCTGGAACGCCGACAGCGAGCGCAAAACTGAATCGTTCGATTTCGTTATAAAGCTACTTTTCAATCGATTGGTGCTTGTTTAGCAACTCAAAACGCATAAACCTTGCGTATTTGCATAGAATAAAGAGTTTTTGATCGTATAAAATGAGCTGGAACACCGACAGCGAGCGCAAGACTCAATCGTTCGATTTCGTTATAAAGCGACGTTGCAGTCGTTTGGTGCTTCTTTGGTGGCTCGAAATGCATGAATCTTGCGTATTTGCAAAAAATGACGAGTTTTTGATCATTCAAAACGAGCTGGAACGCCGACAGTGAGCGCAAAACTGAATCGTGCGATTTCGTTGCAAAGCGACTTTTCAATCGATTGGTGCTTGTTGAGCAACTCAAAACGCGTAAACCTTGCGTATTTGCATAGAATAAAGAGTTTTTGATCGTATAAAACGAGCTGAAACGCCTACAGCGAGCGCAAAATTCGATCGCTCGATTTCGTTATAAAGCGACGTTGTAGTCGTTTGGTGCTTGTTTGGTAGCTCAGATGCATGAATCTTGCGTATTTGCAAAGAATACAGAGTTTTTGAACGTTTAAAACGAGCTGGAACGCCGACAGCAAGCGCAAAACTGAATCGTTCGATTTCGTTATAAAGCGACTTTTCAATCGATTGGTGCTTGTTGAGCAACTCAAAACGCATAAACCTTGCGTATTTGCATAGAATAAAGAGTTTTTGATCGTACAAAACGAGCTGAAACGCCTTTAGCGACCGCAAAACTCAATCGTTCGATTTCGTTATAAAGCGACGTTGTAGTCGTTTGGTGCTTGTTTGGTAGCTCGAAATGTATGAATCTTGCGTATTTGCACAAAACGAAGAGTGTTTGATCGTATAAAACCAGCTGGAACGCCTACAGCGAGCGCAAAACTCAATCGTTCGATTTCGTTGAAAAGCGACTTTGTAGTCGTTTGGTGCTTGTTTGGCGGCTCGAAATGCATGAAACTTGCGTATTTGCAAAGAATACAGAGTTTTTGATCGCTCAAAACGAGCTGGAACGCCGACAGCAAGCGCAAAACTGAATCGTTCGATTTCGTTATAAAGCGACTTTTCAATCGATTGGTGCTTGTTTAGCAACTCAAAACGCATAATCCTTGCGTATTTGCATAGAATAAAGAGTTTTTGATCGTATAAAACGAGCTGGAACACCGACAGCGAGCGCAAGACTCAATCGCTCGATTTCGTTATAAAGCGACGTTGCAGTCGTTTGGTGCTTCTTTGGTGGCTCGAAATGCATGAATCTTGCGTATTTGCAAAGAATACAGAGTTTTTGATCGTTCAAAACGAGCTGGGACGCCTACAGCGAGCGCAAAACTCAATCGTTCGATTTCGTTGGAAAGCGACGTTGTAGTCGTTTGGTGCTTGTTTGGTAGCTCGAAATGCATGAATCTTGCGTATTTGCACAAAACGAAGAGTGTTTGATCGTATAAAACGAGCTGGAAAGCCTACAGCGAGCGCAAAACTGATTCGTTCGATTCCGTTATAAAGCGACTTTTCATTCGATTGGTGCTTGTTTAGCAACTCAAAACGCATAAACCTTGCGTATTTGCATAGAATAAAGAGTTTTTGATCGTATAAAACGAGCTGAAACGCCTACAGCGAGCGCAAAACTCGATCGCTCGATTTCGTTATAAAGCGACGTTGTAGTCGTTTGGTGCTTGTTTGGTAGCTCGAAATGCATGAATCTTGCGTATTTGCAAAGAATACAGATTTTTTGATCGTTTAAAACGAGCTGGAACGCCGACAGCAAGCGCAAAACTGAATCGTTCGATTTCGTTATAAAGCGACTTTTCAATCGATTGGTGCTTGTTGAGCAACTCAAAACGCATAAACCTTGCGTATTTGCATAGAATAAAGAGTTTTTGATCGTATAAAACGAGCTGGAACGCCTACAGCGAGCGCAAAACTCAATCGTTCGATTTCGTTGAAAAGCGACTTTGTAGTCGTTTGGTGCTTGTTTGGTAGCTCGAAATGTATGAATCTTGCGTATTTGCACAAAACGAAGAGTGTTTGATCGTATAAAACGAGCTGGAAAGCCTACAGCGAGCGCAAAACTGATTCGTTCGATTTCGTTATAAAGCGACTTTTCATTCGATTGGTGCTTGTTTAGCAACTCAAAACGCATAAACCTTGCGTATTTTCATAGAATAAAGAGTTTTTGATCGTACAAAACGAGCTGAAACGCCTTTAGCGAGCGCAAAACTCAATCGTTCCATTTCGTTATAAAGCGACGTTGTAGTCGTTTGGTGCTTGTTTGGTAGCTCGAAATTTATGAATCTTGCGTATTTGCACAAAACGAAGAGTGTTTGATCGTATAAAACCAGCTGGAAGGCCTACAGCGAGCGCAAAACTCAATCGTTCGATTTCGTTGAAAAGTGACTTTGTAGTCGTTTGGTGCTTGTTTGGCGGCTCGAAATGCATGAAACTTGCGTATTTGCAAAGAATAAAGAGTTTTTGATCGTATAAAACGAGCTGGAACGCCGACAGTGAGCGCGAAACTGAATCGTTCGATTTCGTTATAAAGCGACTTTTCATTCGATTGGTGCTTGTTTAGCAACTCAAAACGCATAAACCTTGCGTATTTGCATAGAATAAAGAGTTTTTGATCGTGTAAAACGAGCTGGAACACCGACAGGGAGCGCAAGACTCAATCGTTCGATTTCGTTATAAAGCGACGTTGCAGTCGTTTGGTGCTTCTTTGGTGGCTCGAAATGCATAAATCTTGCGCATTTGCAAAAAATGACGAGTTTTTGATCGTTCAAAACGAGCTGGAACGCCGACAGTGAGCGCGAAACTGAATCGTTCGATTTCGTTATAAAGCGACTTTTCATTCGATTGGTGCTTGTTTAGCAACTCAAAACGCATAAACCTTGCGTATTTGCATAGAATAAAGAGTTTTTGATCGTATAAAACGAGCTGAAACGCCTACAGCTAGCGCAAAACTCAATCGTTCGATTTCGTTATAAAGCGACGTTGTAGTCGTTTGGTGCCTGTTTGGTAGCTCGAAATGCATGAATCTTGCGTATGTGCACAAAACGAAGAGTGTTTGATCGTATAAAACGAGCTGGAAAGCCTACAGCGAGCGCAAAACTGATTCGTTCGATTTCGTTATAAAGCGACTTTTCATTCGATTGGTGCTTGTTTAGCAACTCGAAACGCATAAACCTTGCGTATTTGCATAGAATAAAGAGTTTTTGAACGTATAAAACGAGCTGAAACGCCTACAGCGAGCGCAAAACTCGATCGCTCGATTTCGTTATAAAGCGACGTTGTAGTCGTTTGGTGCTTGTTTGGTAGCTCGAAATGCATGAATCTTGCGTATTTGCAAAGAATACAGCGTTTTTGATCGTTTATAACGAGCTGGAACGCCGACAGCAAGCGTAAAACTGAATCGTTCGATTTCGTTATAAAGCGACTTTTCAATCGATTGGTGCTTGTTGAGCAACTCAAAACGCATAAACCTTGCGTATTTGCATAGAATAAAGAGTTTTTGATCGTACAAAACGAGCTGAAACGCCTTTAGCGAGCGCAAAACTCAATCGTTCGATTTTGTTATAAAGCGACGTTGTAGTCGTTTGGTGCTTGTTTGGTAGCTCGAAACGTATGAATCTTGCGTATTTGCACAAAACGAAGAGTGTTTGATCGTATAAAATGAGCTGGAACGCCTACAGCGAGCGCAAAACTCAATCGTTCGATTTCGTTGAAAAGCGACTTTGTAGTCGTTTGGTGCTTGTTTGGCGGCTCGAAATGCATGAAACTTGCGTATTTGCAAAGAATACAGAGTTTTTGATCGCTTAAAACGAGCTGGAACGCCGACAGCGTGCGCAAAACTAAATCGTTCGATTTCGTTATAAAGCTACTTTTCAATCGATTGGTGCTTGTTTAGCAACTCAAAACGCATAAATCTTGCGTATTTGCATAGAATAAAGAGTTTTTGACCGTATAAAACGAGCTGAAACCCCTACAGCTAGCGCAAAACTCAATCGTTCGATTTCGTTATAAAGCGACGTTGTCGTCGTTTGGTGCTTGTTTGGTAGCTCGAAATGCATGAATCTTGCGTATGTGCACAAAACGAAGAGTGTTTGATCTCATAAAACGAGCTGGAACGCCTACAGCGAGCGCAAAACTCAATCGTTCGATTTCGTTGAAAAGCAACTTTGTAGTCGTTTGGTGCTTGTTTGGCGGCTCGAAATGCATGAAACTTGCGTATTTGCAAAGAATACAGAGTTTTTGATCGCTTAAAACGAGCTGGAACGCCGACAGCGTGCGCAAAACTGAATCGTTCGATTTCGTTATAAAGCTACTTTTCAATCGATTGGTGCTTGTTTAGCAACTCAAAACGCATAAACCTTGCGTATTTGCATAGAATAAAGAGTTTTTGATCGTATAAAACGAGCTGAAACCCCTACAGCTAGCGCAAAACTCAATCGTTCGATTTCGTTATAAAGCGACGTTGTAGTCGTTTGGTGCTTGTTTGGTAGCTCGAAATGTATGAATCTTGCGTATTTGCACAAAACGAAGAGTGTTTGATCGTATAAAACGAGCTGGAACGCCTACAGCGAGCGCAAAACTCAATCGTTCGATTTCGTTGAAAAGCAACTTTGTAGTCGTTTGGTGCTTGTTTGGCGGCTCGAAATGCATGAAACTTGCGTATTTGCAAAGAATACAGAGTTTTTGATCACTTAAAACGAGCTGGAACGCCGACAGCGTGCGCAAAACTGAATCGTTCGATTTCGTTATAAAGCTACCTTTCAATCGATTGGTGCTTGTTTAGCAACTCAAAACGCATAAACCTTGCGTATTTGCATTGAATAAAGAGTTTTTGATCGTATAAAACGAGCTGAAACCCCTACAGCTAGCGCAAAACTCAATCGTTCGATTTCGTTATAAAGCGACGTTGTAGTCGTTTGGTGCTTGTTTGGTAGCTCGAAATGCATGAATCTTGCGTATGTGCACAAAACGAAGAGTGTTTGATCTCATAAAACGAGGTGGAACGCCTACTGCGAGCGCAAAACTCAATCGTTCGAATTCGTTGAAAAGCGGCTTTGTAGTCGTTTGGTGCTTGTTTGGCGGCTCGAAATGCATGAAACTCGCGTATTTGCAAAGAATACAGAGTTTTTGATTGCTTAAAACGAGCTGGAACGCCGACAGCGAGCGCAAAACTGAATCGTTTGATTTCGTTATAAAGCTACTTTTCAATCGATTGGTGCTTGTTTAGCAACTCAAAACGCATAATCTTTGCGTATTTGCATAGAATAAAGAGTTTTTGATCGTATAAAACGAGCTGAAACACCGACAGCGAGCGCAAGCCTCAATCGTTCGATTTCGTTATAAAGCGACGTTGTAGTCGTTTGGTGCTTGTTTGGTAGCTCGAAATGTATGAATCTTGCGTATTTGCACGAAACGAAGAGTTTTTGATCGTTTAAAACGACCTGGAACGCCAACAGCAAGCGCAAAACTGAATCGTTCGATTTCATTATAAAGCGACTTTTCAATCGATTGGTGCTTGTTTAGCAACTCAAAACGCATACACCTTGCGTATTTGCATAGAATAAAGAGTTTTCGATCGTACAAAACGAGCTGAAACGCATTTAGCGAGCGCAAAACTCAATCGTTCGATTTGATTATAAAGCGACGTTGTAGTCGTTTGGTGCTTGTTTGGTAGCTCGAAATGTATGAATCTTGCGTATTTGCACAAAACGAAGAGTGTTTGATCGTATAAAACGAGCTGGAACGCTTACAGCGAGCGCAAAACTCAATCGTTCGATTTCGTTGAAAAGCGCCTTTGTAGACGTTTGGTGCTTGTTTAGCAACTCAAAACGCATACATCTTGCGTATTTGCATAGAATTAAGAGTTTTTGATCGTATAAAACGAGCTGGAACGCCCACCGCGAGCGCAAGACTCAATCGTTCGATTTCGTTGTAAAGCGACTTTGCAGTCGTTTGGTGCTTGTTTAGCGGCTCGAAATGCACGAATCTTGCGTATTTGCAAAGAATACAGAGTTTTCGATCGTTTAAAACAAGCTGGAACGCCTACAGCGGGCGCAAAACTCAATCGTTCGACTTTGTTGGAAAGCGACCTTGTAGTCGTTTGGTGCTTGTTTGGCGGCTCGAAATGCATGAATCTTGCGTATTTGCAAAGAATACAGAGTGTTTGATCGTTTGAAACGAGCTGGGACGACTGCAGCGAGCGCAAAACTCAATCGTTCGATTTCGTTGGAAAGCGACTTTGTAGTCGTTTTCTGCTTGTTTGGCGGCTCGAAATGCATGAATCTTGCGTATTTGCACAAAATGAAGAGTGTTTGATCGTGTAAAACGAGTTGGAACGCCCACGGCGAGCGCAAAACTCAATCGTTCGATTTCGTTATAAAGCGACGTTGTAGGCGTTTGGTGCTTGTTTGGTAGCTCGAAATGCATGAATCTTGCGTGTTCGCACGAAAAGAAGAGTGTTTGATCATATCAAACGAGCTGGAACGCCTACAGCGAGCGCAAAACTCAATCGTTCGATTTCGTTGGAAAGCGACTTTGTCGTCGTTTGGTGCTTGTTTGGCGGGTCGAAATGCATGAATCTTGCGTATTTGCAAAGAATACAGAGTGTTTGATCGTCCAAAACGAGCTGGAACGCCGACAGTGAGCGCAAAACTGAATCGTTCAATTTCGTTATAACGCGTCTTTGCGATAGTTTGATGCTTGTTTAGGAGCTCGAAATGCATAAGTCTTGCGTATTTGAGAAGAATAAAGAGTTTTTGATCTCATAAAACAAGCTCGAACACCTATAGGCAGTGGAATACTCAATCGTTCGATTTCGTTATAAAGCGACGTAGTAGTCGTTTGGTGCTTGTTTGGTGGCTCGAAATGCATGAATCTTGCGTATTTGCACAAAATAAAGAGTGTTTGATCGTGTAAAACGAGTTGGAACGCCTACAGCGAGCGCAAAACTCAATCGTTCGATTTCGTTGAAAAGCGACTTTGTAGTCGTTTGGTGCTTGTTTGGCGGCTCGAAATGCATGAAACTTGCGTATTTGCAAAGAATACAGAGTTTTTGATCGCTTAAAACGAGCTGGAACGCCGACAGCGAGCGCAAAACTGAATCGTTCGATTTCTTTATAAAGCTACTTTTCAATCGATTGGTGCTTGTTTAGCAACTCAAAACGCATAAACCTTGCGTATTTGCATAGAATAAAGAGTTTTTGATCGTATAAAACGGGCTGAAACCCCTACAGCTAGCGCAAAACTCAATCGTTCGATTTCGTTACAAAGCGACGTTGTAGTCGTTTGGTGCCTGTTTGGTAGCTCGAAATGCTTGAATCTTGCGTATGTGCACAAAACGAAGAGTGTTTGATCTCATAAAACGAGCTGGAACGCCTACAGCGAGCGCAAAACTGAATCGTTTGATTTCTTTTTAAAGCGACGTTGTAGGCGTTTGGTGCTTGTTTGGTAGCTCGAAATGCATGAATCTTGCGTATGTGCACAAAACGAAGAGTGTTTGATCTCATAAAACGAGCTGGGACGCCTTCAGCGAGCGGAAAACTCAATCGTTCGATTTCGTTGGAAAGCGACGTTGTAGTCGTTTGGTGCTTGTTTGGTAGCTCGAAATGCATGAATCTTGCGTATTTGCACAAAACGAAGAGTGTTTGATCGTATAAAACGAGCTGGAAAGCCTACAGCGAGCGCAAAACTGATTCGTTCGATTTCGTTATAAAGCGACTTTTCATTCGATTGGTGCTTGTTTAGCAACTCAAAACGCATAAACCTTGCGTATTTGCATAGAATAAAGAGTTTTTGATCGTATAAAACGAGCTGAAACGCCTACAGCGAGCGCAAAACTCGATCGCTCGATTTCGTTATAAAGCGACGTTGTAGTCGTTTGGTGCTTGTTTGGTAGCTCGAAATGCATGAATCTTGCGTATTGGCAAAGAATACAGAGTTTTTGATCGTTTAAAACGAGCTGGAACGCCGACAGCAAGCGCAAAACTGAATCGTTCGATTTCGTTATAAAGCGACTTTTCAATCGATTGGTGCTTGTTGAGCAACTCAAAACGCATAAACCTTGCGTATTTGCATAGAATAAAGAGTTTTTGATCGTACAAAACGAGCTGAAACGCCTTTAGCGAGCGCAAAACTCAATCGTTCGATTTCGTTATAAAGCGACGTTGTAGTCGTTTGGTGCTTGTTTGGTAGCTCGAAATGTATGAATCTTGCGTATTTGCACAAAACGAAGAGTGTTTGATCGTATAAAACGAGCTGGAAAGCCTACAGCGAGCGCAAAACTGATTCGTTCGATTTCGTTATAAAGCGACTTTTCATTCGATTGGTGCTTGTTTAGCAACTCAAAACGCATAAACCTTGCGTATTTGCATAGAATAAAGAGTTTTTGATCGTATAAAACGAGCTGAAACGCCTACAGCGAGCGCAAAACTCGATCGCTCGATTTCGTTATAAAGCGACGTTGTAGTCGTTTGGTGCTTGTTTGGTAGCTCGAAATGCATGAATCTTGCGTATTTGCAAAGAATACAGAGTTTTTGATCGTTTAAAACGAGCTGGAACGCCGACAGCAAGCGCAAAACTGAATCGTTCGATTTCGTTATAAAGCGACTTTTCAATCGATTGGTGCTTGTTGAGCAACTCAAAACGCATAAACCTTGCGTATTTTCATAGAATAAAGAGTTTTTGATCGTACAAAACGAGCTGAAACGCCTACAGCGAGCGCAAAATTCGATCGCTCGATTTCGTTATAAAGCGACGTTGTAGTCGTTTGGTGCTTGTTTGGTAGCTCAGATGCATGAATCTTGCGTATTTGCAAAGAATACAGAGTTTTTGAACGTTTAAAACGAGCTGGAACGCCGACAGCAAGCGCAAAACTGAATCGTTCGATTTCGTTATAAAGCGACTTTTCAATCGATTGGTGCTTGTTGAGCAACTCAAAACGCATAAACCTTGCGTACTTGCATAGAATAAAGAGTTTTTGATCGTACAAAACGAGCTGAAACGCCTTTAGCGACCGCAAAACTCAATCGTTCGATTTCGTTATAAAGCGACGTTGTAGTCGTTTGGTGCTTGTTTGGTAGCTCGAAATGTATGAATCTTGCGTATTTGCACAAAACGAAGAGTGTTTGATCGTATAAAACCAGCTGGAACGCCTACAGCGAGCGCAAAACTCAATCGTTCGATTTCGTTGAAAAGCGACTTTGTAGTCGTTTGGTGCTTGTTTGGCGGCTCGAAATGCATGAAACTTGCGTATTTGCAAAGAATACATAGTTTTTAATTGCTCAAAACGAGCTGGAACGCCGACAGCGAGCGCAAAACTGAATCGTTCGATTTCGTTATAAAGCTACTTTTCAATCGATTGGTGCTTGTTTAGCAACTCAAAACGCATAAACCTTGCGTATTTGCATAGAATAAAGAGTTTTTGATCGTATAAAATGAGCTGGAACACCGACAGCGAGCGCAAGACTCAATCGTTCGATTTCGTTATAAAGCGACGTTGCAGTCGTTTGGTGCTTCTTTGGTGGCTCGAAATGCATGAATCTTGCGTATTTGCAAAAAATGACGAGTTTTTGATCATTCAAAACGAGCTGGAACGCCGACAGTGAGCGCAAAACTGAATCGTGCGATTTCGTTGCAAAGCGACTTTTCAATCGATTGGTGCTTGTTGAGCAACTCAAAACGCGTAAACCTTGCGTACTTGCATAGAATAAAGAGTTTTTGATCGTACAAAACGAGCTGAAACGCCTTTAGCGACCGCAAAACTCAATCGTTCGATTTCGTTATAAAGCGACGTTGTAGTCGTTTGGTGCTTGTTTGGTAGCTCGAAATGTATGAATCTTGCGTATTTGCACAAAACGAAGAGTGTTTGATCGTATAAAACCAGCTGGAACGCCTACAGCGAGCGCAAAACTCAATCGTTCGATTTCGTTGAAAAGCGACTTTGTAGTCGTTTGGTGCTTGTTTGGCGGCTCGAAATGCATGAAACTTGCGTATTTGCAAAGAATACATAGTTTTTAATTGCTCAAAACGAGCTGGAACGCCGACAGCGAGCGCAAAACTGAATCGTTCGATTTCGTTATAAAGCTACTTTTCAATCGATTGGTGCTTGTTTAGCAACTCAAAACGCATAAACCTTGCGTATTTGCATAGAATAAAGAGTTTTTGATCGTATAAAATGAGCTGGAACACCGACAGCGAGCGCAAGACTCAATCGTTCGATTTCGTTATAAAGCGACGTTGCAGTCGTTTGGTGCTTCTTTGGTGGCTCGAAATGCATGAATCTTGCGTATTTGCAAAAAATGACGAGTTTTTGATCATTCAAAACGAGCTGGAACGCCGACAGTGAGCGCAAAACTGAATCGTGCGATTTCGTTGCAAAGCGACTTTTCAATCGATTGGTGCTTGTTGAGCAACTCAAAACGCGTAAACCTTGCGTATTTGCATAGAATAAAGAGTTTTTGATCGTATAAAACGAGCTGAAACGCCTACAGCGAGCGCAAAATTCGATCGCTCGATTTCGTTATAAAGCGACGTTGTAGTCGTTTGGTGCTTGTTTGGTAGCTCAGATGCATGAATCTTGCGTATTTGCAAAGAATACAGAGTTTTTGAACGTTTAAAACGAGCTGGAACGCCGACAGCAAGCGCAAAACTGAATCGTTCGATTTCGTTATAAAGCGACTTTTCAATCGATTGGTGCTTGTTGAGCAACTCAAAACGCATAAACCTTGCGTATTTGCATAGAATAAAGAGTTTTTGATCGTACAAAACGAGCTGAAACGCCTTTAGCGACCGCAAAACTCAATCGTTCGATTTCGTTATAAAGCGACGTTGTAGTCGTTTGGTGCTTGTTTGGTAGCTCGAAATGTATGAATCTTGCGTATTTGCACAAAACGAAGAGTGTTTGATCGTATAAAACCAGCTGGAACGCCTACAGCGAGCGCAAAACTCAATCGTTCGATTTCGTTGAAAAGCGACTTTGTAGTCGTTTGGTGCTTGTTTGGCGGCTCGAAATGCATGAAACTTGCGTATTTGCAAAGAATACAGAGTTTTTGATCGCTCAAAACGAGCTGGAACGCCGACAGCAAGCGCAAAACTGAATCGTTCGATTTCGTTATAAAGCGACTTTTCAATCGATTGGTGCTTGTTTAGCAACTCAAAACGCATAATCCTTGCGTATTTGCATAGAATAAAGAGTTTTTGATCGTATAAAACGAGCTGGAACACCGACAGCGAGCGCAAGACTCAATCGCTCGATTTCGTTATAAAGCGACGTTGCAGTCGTTTGGTGCTTCTTTGGTGGCTCGAAATGCATGAATCTTGCGTATTTGCAAAGAATACAGAGTTTTTGATCGTTCAAAACGAGCTGGGACGCCTACAGCGAGCGCAAAACTCAATCGTTCGATTTCGTTGGAAAGCGACGTTGTAGTCGTTTGGTGCTTGTTTGGTAGCTCGAAATGCATGAATCTTGCGTATTTGCACAAAACGAAGAGTGTTTGATCGTATAAAACGAGCTGGAAAGCCTACAGCGAGCGCAAAACTGATTCGTTCGATTCCGTTATAAAGCGACTTTTCATTCGATTGGTGCTTGTTTAGCAACTCAAAACGCATAAACCTTGCGTATTTGCATAGAATAAAGAGTTTTTGATCGTATAAAACGAGCTGAAACGCCTACAGCGAGCGCAAAACTCGATCGCTCGATTTCGTTATAAAGCGACGTTGTAGTCGTTTGGTGCTTGTTTGGTAGCTCGAAATGCATGAATCTTGCGTATTTGCAAAGAATACAGATTTTTTGATCGTTTAAAACGAGCTGGAACGCCGACAGCAAGCGCAAAACTGAATCGTTCGATTTCGTTATAAAGCGACTTTTCAATCGATTGGTGCTTGTTGAGCAACTCAAAACGCATAAACCTTGCGTATTTGCATAGAATAAAGAGTTTTTGATCGTATAAAACGAGCTGGAACGCCTACAGCGAGCGCAAAACTCAATCGTTCGATTTCGTTGAAAAGCGACTTTGTAGTCGTTTGGTGCTTGTTTGGTAGCTCGAAATGTATGAATCTTGCGTATTTGCACAAAACGAAGAGTGTTTGATCGTATAAAACGAGCTGGAAAGCCTACAGCGAGCGCAAAACTGATTCGTTCGATTTCGTTATAAAGCGACTTTTCATTCGATTGGTGCTTGTTTAGCAACTCAAAACGCATAAACCTTGCGTATTTTCATAGAATAAAGAGTTTTTGATCGTACAAAACGAGCTGAAACGCCTTTAGCGAGCGCAAAACTCAATCGTTCCATTTCGTTATAAAGCGACGTTGTAGTCGTTTGGTGCTTGTTTGGTAGCTCGAAATTTATGAATCTTGCGTATTTGCACAAAACGAAGAGTGTTTGATCGTATAAAACCAGCTGGAAGGCCTACAGCGAGCGCAAAACTCAATCGTTCGATTTCGTTGAAAAGTGACTTTGTAGTCGTTTGGTGCTTGTTTGGCGGCTCGAAATGCATGAAACTTGCGTATTTGCAAAGAATAAAGAGTTTTTGATCGTATAAAACGAGCTGGAACGCCGACAGTGAGCGCGAAACTGAATCGTTCGATTTCGTTATAAAGCGACTTTTCATTCGATTGGTGCTTGTTTAGCAACTCAAAACGCATAAACCTTGCGTATTTGCATAGAATAAAGAGTTTTTGATCGTGTAAAACGAGCTGGAACACCGACAGGGAGCGCAAGACTCAATCGTTCGATTTCGTTATAAAGCGACGTTGCAGTCGTTTGGTGCTTCTTTGGTGGCTCGAAATGCATGAATCTTGCGCATTTGCAAAAAATGACGAGTTTTTGATCGTTCAAAACGAGCTGGAACGCCGACAGTGAGCGCGAAACTGAATCGTTCGATTTCGTTATAAAGCGACTTTTCATTCGATTGGTGCTTGTTTAGCAACTCAAAACGCATAAACCTTGCGTATTTGCATAGAATAAAGAGTTTTTGATCGTATAAAACAAGCTGAAACGCCTACAGCTAGCGCAAAACTCAATCGTTCGATTTCGTTATAAAGCGACGTTGTAGTCGTTTGGTGCTTGTTTGGTAGCTCGAAATGCATGAATCTTGCGTATGTGCACAAAACGAAGAGTGTTTGATCGTATAAAACGAGCTGGAAAGCCTACAGCGAGCGCAAAACTGATTCGTTCGATTTCGTTATAAAGCGACTTTTCATTCGATTGGTGCTTGTTTAGCAACTCGAAACGCATAAACCTTGCGTATTTGCATAGAATAAAGAGTTTTTGATCGTATAAAACGAGCTGAAACGCCTACAGCGAGCGCAAAACTCGATCGCTCGATTTCGTTATAAAGCGACGTTGTAGTCGTTTGGTGCTTGTTTGGTAGCTCGAAATGCATGAATCTTGCGTATTTGCAAAGAATACAGCGTTTTTGATCGTTTATAACGAGCTGGAACGCCGACAGCAAGCGTAAAACTGAATCGTTCGATTTCGTTATAAAGCGACTTTTCAATCGATTGGTGCTTGTTGAGCAACTCAAAACGCATAAACCTTGCGTATTTGCATAGAATAAAGAGTTTTTGATCGTACAAAACGAGCTGAAACGCCTTTAGCGAGCGCAAAACTCAATCGTTCGATTTTGTTATAAAGCGACGTTGTAGTCGTTTGGTGCTTGTTTGGTAGCTCGAAACGTATGAATCTTGCGTATTTGCACAAAACGAAGAGTGTTTGATCGTATAAAATCAGCTGGAACGCCTACAGCGAGCGCAAAACTCAATCGTTCGATTTCGTTGAAAAGCGACTTTGTAGTCGTTTGGTGCTTGTTTGGCGGCTCGAAATGCATGAAACTTGCGTATTTGCAAAGAATACAGAGTTTTTGATCGCTTAAAACGAGCTGGAACGCCGACAGCGTGCGCAAAACTAAATCGTTCGATTTCGTTATAAAGCTACTTTTCAATCGATTGGTGCTTGTTTAGCAACTCAAAACGCATAAATCTTGCGTATTTGCATAGAATAAAGAGTTTTTGATCGTATAAAACGAGCTGAAACCCCTACAGCTAGCGCAAAACTCAATCGTTCGATTTCGTTATAAAGCGACGTTGTCGTCGTTTGGTGCTTGTTTGGTAGCTCGAAATGCATGAATCTTGCGTATGTGCACAAAACGAAGAGTGTTTGATCTCATAAAACGAGCTGGAACGCCTACAGCGAGCGCAAAACTCAATCGTTCGATTTCGTTGAAAAGCAACTTTGTAGTCGTTTGGTGCTTGTTTGGCGGCTCGAAATGCATGAAACTTGCGTATTTGCAAAGAATACAGAGTTTTTGATCGCTTAAAACGAGCTGGAACGCCGACAGCGTGCGCAAAACTGAATCGTTCGATTTCGTTATAAAGCTACTTTTCAATCGATTGGTGCTTGTTTAGCAACTCAAAACGCATAAACCTTGCGTATTTGCATAGAATAAACAGTTTTTGATCGTATAAAACGAGCTGAAACCCCTACAGCTAGCGCAAAACTCAATCGTTCGATTTCGTTATAAAGCGACGTTGTAGTCGTTTGGTGCTTGTTTGGTAGCTCGAAATGTATGAATCTTGCGTATTTGCACAAAACGAAGAGTGTTTGATCGTATAAAACGAGCTGGAACGCCTACAGCGAGCGCAAAACTCAATCGTTCGATTTCGTTGAAAAGCAACTTTGTAGTCGTTTGGTGCTTGTTTGGCGGCTCGAAATGCATGAAACTTGCGTATTTGCAAAGAATACAGAGTTTTTGATCACTTAAAACGAGCTGGAACGCCGACAGCGTGCGCAAAACTGAATCGTTCGATTTCGTTATAAAGCTACTTTTCAATCGATTGGTGCTTGTTTAGCAACTCAAAACGCATAAACCTTGCGTATTTGCATAGAATAAAGAGTTTTTGATCGTATAAAACGAGCTGAAACCCCTACAGCTAGCGCAAAACTCAATCGTTCGATTTCGTTATAAAGCGACGTTGTAGTCGTTTGGTGCTTGTTTGGTAGCTCGAAATGCATGAATCTTGCGTATGTGCACAAAACGAAGAGTGTTTGATCTCATAAAACGAGGTGGAACGCCTACTGCGAGCGCAAAACTCAATCGTTCGAATTCGTTGAAAAGCGGCTTTGTAGTCGTTTGGTGCTTGTTTGGCGGCTCGAAATGCATGAAACTCGCGTATTTGCAAAGAATACAGAGTTTTTGATTGCTTAAAACGAGCTGGAACGCCGACAGCGAGCGCAAAACTGAATCGTTTGATTTCGTTATAAAGCTACTTTTCAATCGATTGGTGCTTGTTTAGCAACTCAAAACGCATAATCTTTGCGTATTTGCATAGAATAAAGAGTTTTTGATCGTATAAAACGAGCTGAAACACCGACAGCGAGCGCAAGCCTCAATCGTTCGATTTCGTTATAAAGCGACGTTGTAGTCGTTTGGTGCTTGTTTGGTAGCTCGAAATGTGTGAATCTTGCGTATTTGCACAAAACGAAGAGTGTTTGATCGTATAAAACGAGCTGGAACGCCTACAGCGAGCGCAAAACTCAATCGTTCGATTTCGTTGAAAAGCGACTTTGTAGTCGTTTGGTGCTTGTTTGGTAGCTCGAAATGCATGAATCTTGCGTATGTGCACAAAACGAAGAGTGTTTGATCGTATAAAACGAGCTGGAACGCCTACAGCGAGCGCAAAACTCAATCGTTCGATTTCGTTGGAAAGCGACTTTGTAGTCGTTTGGTGCTTGTTTGGCGGCTCGAAATGCATGAATCTTGCGTATTTGCAAAGACTACAGAGTTTTTGATCGTTTAAAACGAGCTGAAACGCCGACAGCGAGCGCAAAACTCGATTGGTTTATTTCGATATGAAGCGACACTGTAGTCGTTTAGTGCTTGTTCAGCAGCTCGAAATGCATTAATCTTGCGTGTTTGCATAGAATGAAGGCTTTTTGATCGTATGAAACGAGCTGAAACGCCTACAGCGAGCGCAAAACTGAATCGTTCGATTTCATTATAAAGCGACGTTGTAGTCGTTTGGTGCTTGTTTAGCAACTCAAAACGCATAAACCTTGCGTATTTGCATAGAATTAAGAGTTTTTGATCGTATAAAACGAGCTGGAACGCCTACAGCGAGCGTAAGACTCAATCGTTCGATTTCGTTGTAAAGCGACTTTGCAGTCGTTTGGTGCTTGTTTAGCGGCTCGAAATGCATGAATCTTGCGTATTTGCAAAGAATACAGAGTTTTTGATCGTTCAAAACGAGCTGGGACGCCTACAGCGAGCGCAAAACTCAATCGTTCGATTTCGTTGGAAAGCGACGTTGTAGTCGTTTGGTGCTTGTTTGGTAGCTCGAAATGTATGAATCTTGCGTATTTGCACGAAACGAAGAGTGTTTGATCGTATGAAACGAGCTGGAACGCCTGCAGCGAGCGCAAAACTCAATCGTTCGATTTCGTTGGAAAGCGACTTTGTAGTCGTTTGGTGCTTGTTTGGCGGCTCGAAATGCATGAATCTTGCGTATTTGCAAAGAATACAGAGTTTTTGATCGTTTAAAACGACCTGGAACGCCAACAGCAAGCGCAAAACTGAATCGTTCGATTTCGTTATAAAGCGACTTTTCAATCGATTGGTGCTTGTTTAGCAACTCAAAACGCATACACCTTGCGTATTTGCATAGAATAAAGAGTTTTCGATCGTACAAAACGAGCTGAAACGCATTTAGCGAGCGCAAAACTCAATCGTTCGATTTGATTATAAAGCGACGTTGTAGTCGTTTGGTGCTTGTTTGGTAGCTCGAAATGTATGAATCTTGCGTATTTGCACAAAACGAAGAGTGTTTGATCGTATAAAACGAGCTGGAACGCTTACAGCGAGCGCAAAACTCAATCGTTCGATTTCGTTGAAAAGCGCCTTTGTAGACGTTTGGTGCTTGTTTAGCAACTCAAAACGCATACATCTTGCGTATTTGCATAGAATTAAGAGTTTTTGATCGTATAAAACGAGCTGGAACGCCCACCGCGAGCGCAAGACTCAATCGTTCGATTTCGTTGTAAAGCGACTTTGCAGTCGTTTGGTGCTTGTTTAGCGGCTCGAAATGCACGAATCTTGCGTATTTGCAAAGAATACAGAGTTTTCGATCGTTTAAAACAAGCTGGAACGCCTACAGCGGGCGCAAAACTCAATCGTTCGACTTTGTTGGAAAGCGACCTTGTAGTCGTTTGGTGCTTGTTTGGCGGCTCGAAATGCATGAATCTTGCGTATTTGCAAAGAATACAGAGTGTTTGATCGTTTGAAACGAGCTGGGACGACTACAGCGAGCGCAAAACTCAATCGTTCGATTTCGTTGGAAAGCGACTTTGTAGTCGTTTGCTGCTTGTTTGGCGGCTCGAAATGCATGAATCTTGCGTATTTGCACAAAATGAAGAGTGTTTGATCGTGTAAAACGAGTTGGAACGCCCACGGCGAGCGCAAAACTCAATCGTTCGATTTCGTTATAAAGCGACGTTGTAGGCGTTTGGTGCTTGTTTGGTAGCTCGAAATGCATGAATCTTGCGTGTTCGCACGAAAAGAAGAGTGTTTGATCATATCAAACGAGCTGGAACGCCTACAGCGAGCGCAAAACTCAATCGTTCGATTTCGTTGGAAAGCGACTTTGTAGTCGTTTGGTGCTTGTTTGGCCGCTCGAAATGCATGAATCTTGCGTATTCGCAAAGAATACAGAGTTTTTGATCGTTTGAAACGAGCTGGGACGCCTACAGCGAGCGCAAAACTCAATCGTTCGATTTCGTTGGAAAGCGATTTTGTAGTCGTCTGGTGCTTGTTTGGCGGCTCGAAATGCATGAATCTTGCGTATTTGCAAAGAATACAGAGTTTTTGATCGCTTAAAACGAGCTGGAACGCCGACAGCGAGCGCAAAACTGAATCGTTCGATTTCGTGATAAAGCGACTTTTCAATCGATTGGTGCTTGTTTAGCAACTCAAAACGCATAAACCTTGCGTATTTGCATAGAATAAAGAGTTTTTGATCGTATAAAACGAGCTGGAACGCCTACAGCGAGCGCAAGACTCAATCGTTTGATTTCGTTGTCAAGCGACTTTGCAGTCGTTTGGTGCTTGTTTAGCAACTGAAAACGCATAAACCTTGCGTATTTGCATAGAATTAAGAGTTTTTGATCGTATAAAACGAGCTGGAACACCTACAGCGAGCGCAAGACTCAATCGTTCGATTTCGTTGTAAAGCGACTTTGCAGTCGTTTGGTGCTTGTTTAGCGGCTCGAAATGCATGAATCTTGCGTATTTGCAAAGAATACAGAGTTTTTGATCGTTTGAAACGAGCTGGGATGCCTACAGCGAGCGCAAAACTCAATCGTTCGATTTCGTTGGAAAGCGATTTTGTAGTCGTTTGGTGCTTGTTTGGCGGCTCGAAATGCATGAATCTTGCGTATTTGCAAAGAATACAGAGTTTTTGATCGTTTAAAACAAGCTGGAACGCCGACAGCAAGCGCAAAACTGAATCATTCGATTTCGTTATAAAGTGACTTTTCAATCGATTGGTGCTTGTTTAGCATCTCAAAACGCATAAACCTTGCGTATTTGCATAGAATAAAGAGTTTTTGATCGTATAAAACGAGCTGAAACGCCTTTAGCAAGCGCAAAACTCAATCGTTCGATTTCGTTATAAAGCGACGTTGTAGTCGTTTGGTGCTTGTTTGGTAGCTCGAAATGTATGAATCTTGCGTATTTGCCCAAAACGAAGAGTGTTTGATCGTATAAAATGAGCTGGAACGCCTACAGCGAGCGCAAGACTCAATCGTTCGATTTCGTTATAAAGCGACTTTTCAATCGATTGGTGCTTGTTTAGCAACTCAAAACGCATAAACCTTCCGTGTTTGCATAGAATAAAGAGTTTTCGATCGTACAAAACGAGCTGAAACGCCTTTAGCGAGCGCAAAACTCAATCGTTCGATTTCGTTATAAAGCGACGTTGTAGTCGTTTGGTGCTTGTTTGGTAGCTCGAAATGTATGAATCTTGCGTATTTGCACAAAACGAAGAGTGTTTGATCGTATAAAACGAGCTGGAACGCTTACAGCGAGCGCAAAACTCAATCGTTCGATTTCGTTGAAAAGCGCCTTTGTAGACGTTTGGTGCTTGTTTGGTAGCTCGAAATGCATGAATCTTGCGTATGTGCACAAAACGAAGAGTGTTTGATCGTATAAAACGAGCTGGAACGCCTACAGCGAGCGCAAAACTCAATCGTTCGATTTCGTTGGAAAGCGACTTTGTAGTCGTTTGGTGCTTGTTTGGCGGCTCGAAATGCATGAATCTTGCGTATTTGCAAAGAATACAGAGTTTTTGATCGTTTAAAACGAACTGAAACGCCGACAGCGAGCGCAAAACTCGATTGGTTTATATCGATATGAAGCGACACTGTAGTCGTTTGGTGCTTGTTTAGCAGCTCGAAATGCATGAATCTTGCGTATTTGCATAGAATGAAGGCTTTTTGATCGTGTGAAACGAGCTGGAACGCCTACAGCGAGCGCAAAACTGAATCGTTCGATTTCGTTATAAAGCGACGTTGTAGTCGTTTGGTGCTTGTTTGGTAGCTCGAAATGTGTGAATCTTGCGTATTTGCACAAAACGAAGAGTGTTTGATCGTATAAAACGAGCTGGAACGCCTACAGCGAGCGCAAAACTCAATCGTTCGATTTCGTTGAAAAGCGACTTTGTAATCGTTTGGTGCTTGTTTGGTAGCTCGAAATGCATGAATCTTGCGTATGTGCACAAAACGAAGAGTGTTTGATCGTATAAAACGAGCTGGAACGCCTACAGCGAGCGCAAAACTCAATCGTTCGATTTCGTTGGAAAGCGACTTCGCAGTCGTTTGGTGCTTGTTTAGCGGCTCGAAATGCATGAATCTTGCGTATTTGCAAATAATACAGAGTTTTTGATCGTTTAAAACGAGCTGGAACGCCGACAGCGAGCGCAAAACTGAATCGTTAAATTTCGTTATAAAGCGACTTTTTATTCGATTGGTGCTTGTTTAGCAACTCAAAACGCATAAACCTTGCGTATTTGCATAGAATAAAGAGTTTTTGATCGTGTAAAACGAGCTGAAACGCCTACAGCGAGCGCAAAACTGAATCGTTCGATTTCGTTGTAAAGCGACTTTGCAGTCGTTTGGCGCTTGTTTAGCGGCTCGAAATGCATGAATCTTGCGTATTTGCAAAGAATACAGAGTTTTTGATCGCTTAAAACGAGCTGGAACGCCGACAGCGAGCGCAAAACTGTATCGTTTGATTTCGTTATAAAGCTACTTTTCAATCGATTGGTGCTTGTTTAGCAACTCAAAACGCATAATCCTTGCGTATTTGCATAGAATAAAGAGTTTTTGATCGTATAAAACGAGCTGGAACACCGACAGCGAGCGCAAGACTCAATCGCTCGATTTCGTTATAAAGCGACGTTGCAGTCGTTTGGTGCTTCTTTGGTGGCTCGAAATGCATGAATCTTGCGTATTTGCAAAGAATACAGAGTTTTTGATCGTTCAAAACGAGCTGGGACGCCTACAGCAAGCGCAAAACTCAATCGTTCGATTTCGTTGGAAAGCGACGTTGTAGTCGTTTGGTGCTTAATTGGTAGCTCGAAATGCATGAATCTTGCGTATTTGCACAAAACGAAGAGTGTTTGATCGTATAAAACGAGCTGGAAAGCCTACAGCGAGCGCAAAACAGATTCGTTCGATTTCGTTATAAAGCGACTTTTCATTCGATTGGTGCTTGTTTAGCAACTCAAAACGCATAAACCTTGCGTATTTGCATAGAATAAAGAGTTTTTGATCGTATAAAACGAGCTGAAACGCCTACAGCGAGCGCAAAACTCGATCGCTCGATTTCGTTATAAAGCGACGTTGTAGTCGTTTGGTGCTTGTTGGGTAGCTCGAAATGCATGAATCTTGCGTATTTGCAAAGAATACAGAGTTTTTGATCGTTTAAAACGAGCTGGAACGCCGACAGCAAGCGCAAAACTGAATCGTTCGATTTCGTTATAAAGCGACTTTTCAATCGATTGGTGCTTGTTGAGCAACTCAAAACGCATAAACCTTGCGTATTTGCATAGAATAAAGAGTTTTTGATCGTACAAAACGAGCTGAAACGCCTTTAGCGAGCGCAAAACTCAATCGTTCGATTTCGTTATAAAGCGACGTTGTAGTCGTTTGGTGCTTGTTTGGTAGCTCGAAATGTATGAATCTTGCGTATTTGCACAAAACGAAGAGTGTTTGATCGTATAAAACGAGCTGGAAAGCCTACAGCGAGCGCAAAACTGATTCGTTCGATTTCGTTATAAAGCGACTTTTCATTCGATTGGTGCTTGTTTAGCAACTCAAAACGCATAAACCTTGCGTATTTGCATAGAATAAAGAGTTTTTGATCGTATAAAACGAGCTGAAACGCCTACAGCGAGCGCAAAACTCGATCGCTCGATTTCGTTATAAAGCGACGTTGTAGTCGTTTGGTGCTTGTTGGGTAGCTCGAAATGCATGAATCTTGCGTATTTGCAAAGAATACAGAGTTTTTGATCGTTTAAAACGAGCTGGAACGCCGACAGCAAGCGCAAAACTGAATCGTTCGATTTCGTTATAAAGCGACTTTTCAATCGATTGGTGCTTGTTGAGCAACTCAAAACGCATAAACCTTGCGTATTTTCATAGAATAAAGAGTTTTTGATCGTACAAAACGAGCTGAAACGCCTTTAGCGAGCGCAAAACTCAATCGTTCGATTTCGTTATAAAGCGACGTTGTAGTCGTTTGGTGCTTGTTTGGTATCTCGAAATGTATGAAACTTGCGTATTTGCAAAGAATACAGAGTTTTTGATCGCTTAAAACGAGCTGGAACGCCGACAGCGAGCGCAAAACTGTATCGTTTGATTTCGTTATAAAGCTACTTTTCAATCGATTGGTGCTTGTTTAGCAACTCAAAACGCATAATCCTTGCGTATTTGCATAGAATAAAGAGTTTTTGATCGTATAAAACGAGCTGGAACACCGACAGCGAGCGCAAGACTCAATCGCTCGATTTCGTTATAAAGCGACGTTGCAGTCGTTTGGTGCTTCTTTGGTGGCTCGAAATGCATGAATCTTGCGTATTTGCAAAGAATACAGAGTTTTTGATCGTTCAAAACGAGCTGGGACGCCTACAGCGAGCGCAAAACTCAATCGTTCGATTTCGTTGGAAAGCGACGTTGTAGTCGTTTGGTGCTTGTTTGGTAGCTCGAAATGCATGAATCTTGCGTATTTGCACAAAACGAAGAGTGTTTGATCGTATAAAACGAGCTGGAAAGCCTACAGCGAGCGCAAAACTGATTCGTTCGATTCCGTTATAAAGCGACTTTTCATTCGATTGGTGCTTGTTTAGCAACTCAAAACGCATAAACCTTGCGTATTTGCATAGAATAAAGAGTTTTTGATCGTATAAAACGAGCTGAAACGCCTACAGCGAGCGCAAAACTCGATCGCTCGATTTCGTTATAAAGCGACGTTGTAGTCGTTTGGTGCTTGTTTGGTAGCTCGAAATGCATGAATCTTGCGTATTTGCAAAGAATACAGAGTTTTTGATCGTTTAAAACGAGCTGGAACGCCGACAGCAAGCGCAAAACTGAATCGTTCGATTTCGTTATAAAGCGACTTTTCAATCGATTGGTGCTTGTTGAGCAACTCAAAACGCATAAACCTTGCGTATTTGCATAGAATAAAGAGTTTTTGATCGTACAAAACGAGCTGAAACGCCTTTAGCGAGCGCAAAACTCAATCGTTCGATTTCGTTATAAAGCGACGTTGTAGTCGTTTGGTGCTTGTTTGGTAGCTCGAAATGTAAGAATCTTGCGTATTTGCACAAAACGAAGAGTGTTTGATCGTATAAAACGAGCTGGAAAGCCTACAGCGAGCGCAAAACTGATTCGTTCGATTTCGTTATAAAGCGACTTTTCATTCGATTGGTGCTTGTTTAGCAACTCAAAACGCATAAACCTTGCGTATTTTCATAGAATAAAGAGTTTTTGATCGTACAAAACGAGCTGAAACGCCTTTAGCGAGCGCAAAACTCAATCGTTCGATTTCGTTATAAAGCGACGTTGTAGTCGTTTGGTGCTTGTTTGGCGGCTCGAAATGCATGAAACTTGCGTATTTGCAAAGAATAAAGAGTTTTTGATCGTATAAAACGAGCTGGAACGCCGACAGTGAGCGCGAAACTGAATCGTTCGATTTCGTTATAAAGCGACTTTTCATTCGATTGGTGCTTGTTTAGCAACTCAAAACGCATAAACCTTGCGTATTTGCATAGAATAAAGAGTTTTTGATCGTGTAAAACGAGCTGGAACACCGACAGGGAGCGCAAGACTCAATCGTTCGATTTCGTTATAAAGCGACGTTGCAGTCGTTTGGTGCTTCTTTGGTGGCTCGAAATGCATGAATCTTGCGCATTTGCAAAAAATGACGAGTTTTTGATCGTTCAAAACGAGCTGGAACGCCGACAGTGAGCGCAAAACTGAATCGTTCGATTTCGTTATAAAGCGACTTTTCATTCGATTGGTGCTTGTTTAGCAACTCAAAACGCATAAACCTTGCGTATTTGCATAGAATAAAGAGTTTTTGATCGTATAAAACGAGCTGAAACGCCTACAGCTAGCGCAAAACTCAATCGTTCGATTTCGTTATAAAGCGACGTTGTAGTCGTTTGGTGCTTGTTTGGTAGCTCGAAATGCATGAATCTTGCGTATGTGCACAAAACGAAGAGTGTTTGATCGTATAAAACGAGCTGGAAAGCCTACAGCGAGCGCAAAACTGATTCGTTCGATTTCGTTATAAAGCGACTTTTCATTCGATTGGTGCTTGTTTAGCAACTCGAAACGCATAAACCTTGCGTATTTGCATCGAATAAAGAGTTTTTGATCGTATAAAACGAGCTGAAACGCCTACAGCGAGCGCAAAACTCGATCGCTCGATTTCGTTATAAAGCGACGTTGTAGTCGTTTGGTGCTTGTTTGGTAGCTCGAAATGCATGAATCTTGCGTATTTGCAAAGAATACAGCGTTTTTGATCGTTTATAACGAGCTGGAACGCCGACAGCAAGCGTAAAACTGAATCGTTCGATTTCGTTATAAAGCGACTTTTCAATCGATTGGTGCTTGTTGAGCAACTCAAAACGCATAAACCTTGCGTATTTGCATAGAATAAAGAGTTTTTGATCGTACAAAACGAGCTGAAACGCCTTTAGCGAGCGCAAAACTCAATCGTTCGATTTTGTTATAAAGCGACGTTGTAGTCGTTTGGTGCTTGTTTGGTAGCTCGAAACGTATGAATCTTGCGTATTTGCACAAAACGAAGAGTGTTTGATCGTATAAAATGAGCTGGAACGCCTACAGCGAGCGCAAAACTCAATCGTTCGATTTCGTTGAAAAGCGACTTCGTAGTCGTTTGGTGCTTGTTTGGCGGCTCGAAATGCATGAAACTTGCGTATTTGCAAAGAATACAGAGTTTTTGATCGCTTAAAACGAGCTGGAACGCCGACAGCGTGCGCAAAACTAAATCGTTCGATTTCGTTATAAAGCTACTTTTCAATCGATTGGTGCTTGTTTAGCAACTCAAAACGCATAAATCTTGCGTATTTGCATAGAATAAAGAGTTTTTGATCGTATAAAACGAGCTGAAACCCCTACAGCTAGCGCAAAACTCAATCGTTCGATTTCGTTATAAAGCGACGTTGTCGTCGTTTGGTGCTTGTTTGGTAGCTCGAAATGCATGAATCTTGCGTATGTGCACAAAACGAAGAGTGTTTGATCTCATAAAACGAGCTGGAACGCCTACAGCGAGCGCAAAACTCAATCGTTCGATTTCGTTGAAAAGCAACTTTGTAGTCGTTTGGTGCTTGTTTGGCGGCTCGAAATGCATGAAACTTGCGTATTTGCAAAGAATACAGAGTTTTTGATCGCTTAAAACGAGCTGGAACGCCGACAGCGTGCGCAAAACTGAATCGTTCGATTTCGTTATAAAGCTACTTTTCAATCGATTGGTGCTTGTTTAGCAACTCAAAACGCATAAACCTTGCGTATTTGCATAGAATAAAGAGTTTTTGATCGTATAAAACGAGCTGAAACCCCTACAGCTAGCGCAAAACTCAATCGTTCGATTTCGTTATAAAGCGACGTTGTAGTCGTTTGGTGCTTGTTTGGTAGCTCGAAATGTATGAATCTTGCGTATTTGCACAAAACGAAGAGTGTTTGATCGTATAAAACGAGCTGGAACGCCTACAGCGAGCGCAAAACTCAATCGTTCGATTTCGTTGAAAAGCAACTTTGTAGTCGTTTGGTGCTTGTTTGGCGGCTCGAAATGCATGAAACTTGCGTATTTGCAAAGAATACAGAGTTTTTGATCGCTTAAAACGAGCTGGAACGCCGACAGCGTGCGCAAAACTGAATCGTTCGATTTCGTTATAAAGCTACTTTTCAATCGATTGGTGCTTGTTTAGCAACTCAAAACGCATAAACCTTGCGTATTTGCATAGAATAAAGAGTTTTTGATCGTATAAAACGAGCTGAAACCCCTACAGCTAGCGCAAAACTCAATCGTTCGATTTCGTTATAAAGCGACGTTGTAGTCGTTTGGTGCTTGTTTGGTAGCTCGAAATGCATGAATCTTGCGTATGTGCACAAAACGAAGAGTGTTTGATCTCATAAAACGAGGTGGAACGCCTACTGCGAGCGCAAAACTCAATCGTTCGAATTCGTTGAAAAGCGACTTTGTAGTCGTTTGGTGCTTGTTTGGCGGCTCGAAATGCATGAAACTCGCGTATTTGCAAAGAATACAGAGTTTTTGATTGCTTAAAACGAGCTGGAACGCCGACAGCGAGCGCAAAACTGAATCGTTTGATTTCGTTATAAAGCTACTTTTCAATCGATTGGTGCTTGTTTAGCAACTCAAAACGCATAATCTTTGCGTATTTGCATAGAATAAAGAGTTTTTGATCGTATAAAACGAGCTGGAACGCCGACAGTGAGCGCGAAACTGAATCGTTCGATTTCGTTATAAAGCGACTTTTCATTCGATTGGTGCTTGTTTAGCAACTCAAAACGCATAAACCTTGCGTATTTGCATAGAATAAAGAGTTTTTGATCGTATAAAACGAGCTGAAACGCCTACAGCGAGCGCAAAACTCGATCGCTCGATTTCGTTATAAAGCGACGTTGTAGTCGTTTGGTGCTTGTTTGGTAGCTCAGATGCATGAATCTTGCGTATTTGCAAAGAATACAGAGTTTTTGAACGTTTAAAACGAGCTGGAACGCCGACAGCAAGCGCAAAACCAAATCGTTCGATTTCGTTATAAAGCGACTTTTCAATCGATTGGTGCTTGTTGAGCAACTCAAAACGCGTAAACCTTGCGTATTTGCATAGAATAAAGAGTTTTTGATCGTACAAAACGAGCTGAAACGCCTTTAGCGAGCGCAAAACTCAATCGTTCGATTTCGTTATAAAGCGACGTTGTAGTCGTTTGGTGCTTGTTTGGTAGCTCGAAATGTATGAATCTTGCGTATCTGCACAAAACGAAGAGTGTTTGATCGTATAAAACCAGCTGGAACGCCTACAGCGAGCGCAAAACTCAATCGTTCGATTTCGTTGAAAAGTGACTTTGTAGTCGTTTGGTGCTTTTTTGGCGGCTCGAAATGCATGAAACTTGCGTATTTGCAAAGAAGACAGAGTTTTTGATCGCTTAAAACGAGCTGGAACGCCGACAGCAAGCGCAAAACTGAATCGTTCGATTTCGTTATAAAGCTACTTTTCAATCGATTGGTGCTTGTTTAGCAACTCAAAACGCATAAACCTTGCGTATTTGCATAGAATAAAGAGTTTTTGATCGTATAAAACGAGCTGAAACGCCTACAGCGAGCGCAAAACTCGATCGCCCGATTTCGTTATAAAGCGACGTTGTAGTCGTTTGGTGCTTGTTTGGTAGCTCGAAATGCATGAATCTTGCGTATTTGCAAAGAATACAGCGTTTTTGATCGTTTAAAACGAGCTGGAACGCCGACAGCAAGCGCAAAACTGAATCGTTCGATTTCGTTATAAAGCGACTTTTCAATCGATTGGTGCTTGTTGAGCAACTCAAAACGCGTAAACCTAGCGTATTTGCATAGAATAAAGAGTTTTTGATCGTACAAAACGAGCTGAAACGCCTTTAGCGAGCGCAAAACTCAATCGTTCGATTTCGTTATAAAGCGACGTTGTAGTCGTTTGGTGCTTGTTTGGTAGCTCGAAATGTATGAATCTTGCGTATTTGCACAAAACGAAGAGTGTTTGATCGTATAAAACGAGCTGGAACGCCTACAGCGAGCGCAAAACTCAATCGTTCGATTTCGTTGAAAAGCGACTTTGTAGTCGTTTGGTGCTTGTTTGGCGGCTCGAAATGCATGAAACTTGCGTATTTGCAAAGAATACAGAGTTTTTGATCGCTTAAAACGAGCTGGAACGCCGACAGCGAGCGCAAAACTGAATCGTTCGATTTCGTTATAAAGCGACTTTTTATTCGATTGGTGCTTGTTTAGCAACTCAAAACGCATAAACCTTGCGTATTTGCATAGAATAAAGAGTTTTTGATCGTATAAAACGAGCTGAAACGCCTACAGCTAGCGCAAAACTCAATCGTTCGATTTCGTTATAAAGCGACGTTGTAGTCGTTTGGTGCTTGTTTGGTAGCTCGAAATGCATGAATCTTGCGTATGTGCACAAAACGAAGAGTGTTTGATCGTATAAAACGAGCTGAAACGCCTACAGCTAGCGCAAAACTCAATCGTTCGATTTCGTTATAAAGCGACGTTGTAGTCGTTTGGTGCTTGTTTGGGGGCTCGAAATGCATGAATCTTGCGTATTTCCAAAGAATACAGAGTGTTTGATCGTTCAAAACGAGCTGGGATGCCTACAGCGAGCGCAAAACTCAATCGTTCGATTTCGTTATAAAGCGACGTTGTAGGCGTTTGGTGCTTGTTTGGTAGCTCGAAATGCATGATTTTTGAGTATTTGTACGAAACGAAAAGTGTTTGATCGTATGAAATGAGCTGGAACGCCTACAGCGAGCGCAAGACTCAATCGTTCGATTTCGTTGTAAAGCGACTTTGCAGTCGTTTGGTGCTTGTTTAGCGGCTCGAAATGCATGAATCTTGCGTAGTTGCAAAGAATACAGAGTTTTTGATCGTTCAAAACAAGCTGGAACGCCGACAGTGAGCGCAAAACTGAATCGTTCGATTTCGTTATAAAGCGACTTTTCATTCGATTGGTGCTTGTTTAGCAACTTAAAACGCATAAACCTTGCGTATTTGCATAGAATAAAGAGTTTTTGATCGTATAAAACGAGCTGAAACGCCTACAGCTAGCGCAAAACTCAATCGTTCGATTTCGTTATAAAGCGACGTTGTAGTCGTTTGGTGCTTGTTTGGTAGCTCGAAATGCATGAATCTTGCGTATTTGCAAAGAATACAGCGTTTTTGATCGTTTAAAACGAGCTGGAACGCCGACAGCAAGCGCAAAACTGAATCGTTCGATTTCGTTATAAAGCGACTTTTCAATCGATTGGTGCTTGTTGAGCAACTCAAAACGCCTAAACCTTGCGTATTTGCATAGAATAAAGAGTTTTTGATCGTACAAAACGAGCTGAAACGCCTTTAGCGAGCGGAAAACTCAATCGTTCGATTTCGTTATAAAGCGACGTTGTAGGCGTTTGGTGCTTGTTTGGTAGCTCGAAATGCATGAATCTTGAGTATTTGTCCGAAACGAAAAGTGTTTGATCGTATGAAATGAGCTGGAACGCCTACAGCGAGCGCAAGACTCAATCGTTCGATTTCGTTGTAAAGCGACTTTGCAGTCGTTTGGTGCTTCTTTAGCGGCTCGAAATGCATGAATCTTGCGTATTGACAAAGAATACAGAGTTTTTGATCGTTCAAAACGAGCTGGGACGAAAACAGCGAGCGCAAAACTCAATCGTTCGATTTCGTTGGAAAGCGACTTTGTAGTCGTTTGGTGCTTGTTTGGCGGCTCGAAATGCATGAATCTTGCGTATTTGCACAAAATGAAGACTGTTTGATCGTATAAAACGAGCTGGGACGCCTACAGCGAGCGCAAAACTCAATCGTTCGATTTCGTTATAAAGCGACGTTTTAGGCGTTTGGTGCTTGTTTGGTAGCTCGAAATGCATGAATCTTGCGTATGTGCACAAAACGACGAGTGTTTGATCGTATAAAACGAGCTGGAACGCCTACAGCGAGCGCAAAACTCAATCGTTCGATTTCGTTGGAAAGCGACTTTGTAGTCGTTTGGTGCTTGTTTGGGGGCTCGAAATGCACGAATCTTGCGTATTTGCAAAGAATACAGAGTTTTTGATCGTTTAAAACGAGCTGAAACGCCGACAGCGAGCGCAAAACTCGATTGGTTTATTTCGATATAAAGCGACACGGTAGTCGTTTAGTGCTGGTTTAGCAGCTCGAAATGCATGAATCTTGCGTGTTTGCACGAAACGAAGAGTGTTTGATCGTATCAAACGAGCTGGAACGCCTACAGCGAGCGCAAAACTCAATCGTTCGATTTCGTTATAAAGCGACTTTGTAGTCGTTTGGTGCTTGTTTGGCGGCTCGAAATGCATGAATCTTGCGTATTTGCAAAGAATGCAGAGTGTTTGATTGTCCAAAACGAGCTGGAACGCCGACAGTGAGCGCAAAAATGAATCGTTCAATTTCGTTATAACGCGACTTTGCAATAGTTTGATGCTTGTTTAGGAGCTCGAAATGCAGGAGTCTTGCGTATTTGTGAAGAATAAAGAGTTTTTGATCTCATAAAACAAGCTCGAACACCTATAGGCAGTGGAATACTCAATCGTTCGATTTCGTTATAAAGCGACGTAGTAGTCGTTTGGTGCTTGTTTGGTGGCTCGAAATGCATGAATCTTGCGTATTTGCACAAAATAAAGAGTGTTTGATCGTGTAAAACGAGTTGGAACGCCTACAGCGAGCGCAAAACTCAATCGTTCGATTTCGTTGAAAAGCAACGTTGTAGTCGTTTGGTGCTTGCTTAGCAACTCAAAACGCATAAACCTTGCGTATTTGCATAGAATTAAGAGTTTTTGATCGTATAAAACGAGCTGGAACGCCTACAGGGAGCGCAAAACTGAATCGTTCGATTTCGTTATAAAGCGACTTTTCATTCGATTGGTGCTTGTTTAGCAACTCAAAACGCATAAACCTTGCGTATTTGCATAGAATAAAGAGTTTTTGATCGTATAAAACGAGCTGAAACGCCTAGAGCTAGCGCAAAACTCAATCGTTCGATTTCGTTATAAAGCGACGTTGTAGTCGTTTGGTGCTTGTTTGGTAGCTCAGATGCATGAATCTTGCGTATTTGCAAAGAATACAGAGTTTTTGAACGTTTAAAACGAGCTGGAACGCCGACAGCAAGCGCAAAACTGAATCGTTCGATTTCGTTATAAAGCGACTTTTCAATCGATTGGTGCTTGTTGAGCAACTCAAAACGCGTAAACCTTGCGTATTTGCATAGAATAAAGAGTTTTTGATCGAACAAAACGAGCTGAAACGCCTTTAGCGAGCGCAAAACTCAATCGTTCGATTTCGTTATAAAGCGACGTTGTAGTCGTTTGGTGCTTGTTTGGTAGCTCAGATGCATGAATCTTGCGTATTTGCAAAGAATACAGAGTTTTTGAACGTTTAAAACGAGCTGGAACGCCGACAGCAAGCGCAAAACTGAATCGTTCGATTTCGTTATAAAGCGACTTTTCAATCGATTGGTGCTTGTTGAGCAACTCAAAACGCGTAAACCTTGCGTATTTGCATAGAATAAAGAGTTTTTGATCGAACAAAACGAGCTGAAACGCCTTTAGCGAGCGCAAAACTCAATCGTTCGATTTCGTTATAAAGCGACGTTGTAGTCGTTCGGTGCTTGTTTGGTAGCTCGAAATGCATGAATCTTGCGTATGTGCACAAAACGAAGAGTGTTTGATCGTATAAAACGAGCTGGAACGCCTACAGCGAGCGCAAGACTCAATCGTTCGATTTCGTTGTAAAGCGACTTTGCAGTCGTTTGGTGCTTGTTTAGCGGCTCGAAATGCATGAATCTTGCGTATTTGCAAAGAATACAGAGTTTTTGATCGTTTGAAACGAGCTGGGACGCTTACAGCGAGCGCAAAACTCAATCGTTCGATTTCGTTGGAAAGCGACTTTGTAGTCGTTTGGTGCTTGTTTGGCGGCTCGAAACGCATGAAACTTGCGTATTTGCAAAGAATACAGAGTTTTTGATCGTTTGAAACGAGCTAGGACGCTTACAGCGAGCGCAAAACTCAATCGTTCGATTTCGTTGGAAAGCGACTTTGTAGTCGTTTGCTGCTTGTTTGGCGGCTCGAAATGCATGAATCTTGCGTATTCGCAAAGAATACAGAGTGTTTGATCGTTCAAAACGAGCTGGGATGCCTACAGCGAGCGCAAAACTCAATCGTTCGATTTCGTTGGAAAGCGATTTTGTAGTCGTTTGGTGCTTGTTTGGCGGCTCGAAATGCATGAATCTTGCGTATTTGCAAAGAATACAGAGTTTTTGATCGTTTAAAACGAGCTGGAACGCCGACAGCAAGCGCAAAACTGAATCATTCGATTTCGTTATAAAGCGACTTTTCAATCGATTGGTGCTTGTTTAGCAACTCAAAACGCATAAACCTTGCGTATTTGCATAAAATGAAGAGTTTTTGATCGTATAAAACGAGCTGAAACGCCTTTAGCAAGCGCAAAACTCAATCGTTCGATTTCGTTATAAAGCGACGTTGTAGTCGTTTGGTGCTTGTTTGGTAGCTCGAAATGTATGAATCTTGCGTATTTGCACAAAACGAAGAGTGTTTGATCGTATAAAACGAGCTGGAACGCCGACAGCAAGCGCAAAACTGAATCGTTCGATTTCGTTATAAAGCGACTTTTCAATCGATTGGTGCTTGTTGAGCAACTCAAAACGCGTAAACCTTGCGTATTTGCATAGAATAAAGAGTTTTTGATCGAACAAAACGAGCTGAAACGCCTTTAGCGAGCGCAAAACTCAATCGTTCGATTTCGTTATAAAGCGACGTTGTAGTCGTTTGGTGCTTGTTTGGTAGCTCGAAATGTGTGAATCTTGCGTATTTGCACAAAACGACGAGTGTTTGATCGTATAAAACCAGCTGGAACGCCTACAGCGAGCGCAAAACTCAATCGTTCGATTTCGTTGAAAAGTGACTTTGTAGTCGTTTGGTGCTTTTTTGGCGGCTCGAAATGCATGAATCTTGCCTATTTGCAAAGAATACAGAGTTTTTGATCGCTTAAAACGAGCTGAAACGCCGACAGCGAGCGCAAAACTGAATCGTTCGATTTCGTTATAAAGCGACTTTTCATTCGATTGGTGCTTGATTAGCAACTCAAAACGCATAAACCTTGCGTATTTGCATAGAATGAAGAGTTTTTGATCGTTCAAAACGAGCTGGGACGCCGACAGCGAGCACAAAACTGAATCGTTCGATTTCGTTATAAAGCGACTTTTCATTCGATTGGTGCTTGATTAGCAACTCAAAACGCATAAACCTTGCGTATTTGCATAGAATAAAGAGTTTTTGATCGTATAAAATGAGCTGAAACGCCTACAGCGAGCGCAAAACTCAATCGTTCGATTTCGTTGCAAAGCGACTTTGTAGTCGTTTGGTGCTTGTTTGGCGGCTCGAAATGCATGAAACTTGCGTATTTGCAAAGAATACAGAGTTTTTGATCGCTTAAAACGAGCTGGAACGCCGACAGGGAGCGCAAAACTCAATCGTTCGATTTCGTTATAAAGCGACGTTGTAGGCGTTTGGTGCTTGTTTGGTAGCTCGAAATGCATGAATCTTGCGTATTCGCAAAGAATACAGAGTTTTTGATCGTTTAAAACGAGCTGGAACGCCGACAGCAAGCGCAAAACTGAATCATTCGATTTCGTTATGAAGCGACTTTTTAATCGATTGGTGCTTGTTTAGCAACTCAAAACGCATAAACCTTGCGTATTTGCATAGAATAAAGCGTTTTTGATCGTATAAAACGAGCTGAAACGCCTTTAGCAAGCGCAAAACTCAATCGTTCGATCTCGTTATAAAGCGACGTTGTAGTCGTTTGGTGCTTGTTTGGTAGCTCGAAATGCATGAATCTTGCGTATGTGCACAAAACGAAGAGTGTTTGATCGTATAAAACGAGCTGGAACGCCTACAGCGAGCGCAAGACTCAATCGTTCGATTTCGTTGTAAAGTGACTTTGCAGTCGTTTGGTGCTTGTTTAGCGGCTCGAAATGCATGAATCTTGCGTATTTGCAAAGAATACAGAGTTTTTGATCGTTTGAAACGAGCTGGGACGCTTACAGCGAGCGCAAAACTCAATCGTTCGATTTCGTTGGAAAGCGACTTTGTAGTCGTTTGGTGCTTGTTTGGCGGCTCGAAATGCATGAAACTTGCGTATTTGCAAAGAATACAGAGTTTTTGATCGTTTGAAACGAGCTGGGACGCTTACAGCGAGCGCAAAACTCAATCGTTCGATTTCGTTGGAAAGCGACTTTGTAGTCGTTTGCTGCTTGTTTGGCGGCTCGAAATGCATGAATCTTGCGTATTCGCAAAGAATACAGAGTGTTTGATCGTTCAAAACGAGCTGGGATGCCTACAGCGAGCGCAAAACTCAATCGTTCGATTTCGTTGGAAAGCGATTTTTTAGTCGTTTGGTGCTTGTTTGGCGGCTCGAAATGCATGAATCTTGCGTATTTGCAAAGAATACAGAGTTTTTGATCGTTTAAAACGAGCTGGAACGCCGACAGCAAGCGCAAAACTGAATCATTCGATTTCGTTATAAAGCGACTTTTCAATCGATTGGTGCTTGTTTAGCAACTCAAAACGCATAAACCTTGCGTATTTGCATAAAATGAAGAGTTTTTGATCGTATAAAATGTTGTACCCCGGGTATTTCCATACCTCGATTATTAAGGCAAGGTCATTGCACCGTAATCGATGTATGCAGCAGCAGGCGACGACCGCGCGTCGTTGCGAAATAATAACGAAATCCACTGTACAGTCGAGTCAACATTTAGGCAAACGCATGTAACTCGACACCTGACGCAGCATTTCGGCAATCGCGAGCGACTCGGCAAGTAACGCATCAGCTCAGGAATTACTGAGCCAGGTATTAGGAAATTATCGACGATATCGTATTCTACCCGGAAGCGAGAATTGTTTAAACAATTAGCAATCTGACGAAATATCTGACATCAACTAAAATTAAGCTGACGTGCCTGCTCTTCTATCTATATATAGGGAACCGGGAGCAGGCACCCACCAGTCTCTTCGGAACTCCTGATTCTGTACGGTTGGTTACGTTCCGTTCGTTACGTTACGTTCCGTTCGTTACGTTACGTTTACGATTATTTGTGCAAGGGCACGCAATTCGGTAGTAAGTGATACTACTAGTTCGGACAAGTTTAAGTTCTTCTACGGGAAGACCAATGTACAAGGTGTACTCGATACGATTGGTAATAAACTCTAATAAACATTGTTGTAATAAACAATTTGGAACATTTCTCCAATAAACTGTAATAAACATTGTTCTAACAAACTATTTGGAACATTTCTCTGATAAGCAATGATAAATAATAAATCGTGCGACTACAATTCTCTTGGGTTCTAACCCTTAACTGGATAAATCCCGAATCATAGGAGCTAACGGCTCTCCCGCAGAACCCAGAGTAGCTAACTGAGTTTCTGCGGATACAACATTGGTGGCAGCGGTGGGATATCCAGAGGGAATTAAAAAACATCGCTAAATTACCAAATCGTCAACTTCCGCGAAATGCGGTAACTTGAGACTCTCAGAAAGAGCAATTGAAGAGCACCGCGAACCAGGGTCGAAGCTAGTCGACGAGGGTTTGGGCGGACCACGGAGGCGATCAGAGGATCAACGTGGGCATTCCGTTATTCGAGGGAATAACGACAGGTAACCAACCGTAGTCTTCGCGGATCACTGCAGAATCTCCGAAGAGCGTCGCCAAGGATTGGGACGTAACAGCAGAATTAGTAAAGGAGCCTGGAACCACAAGGGTTATAAGAACGGGCATCCTGTAATGCGGAGGGTGAGCATACAGTAATCCCGCATTACTGATATTTGTTAGGAGAGTAACAAATCGGGAACAAGTTGAGTAATAAACTGGGAAGTACGTGCAAATATTGTCAAAGCCAGTACGAAGCTACTGAAGGGTTAAATAACCAAGCAAAGAATTTAACGGGAACCGAGAAGAGAATATCTCGAAGAAGCTATGAGTGTACACAACACTCCGGTACCGTCGCAGAGACAACCTGGGGCAACTCCTGGGACAGGAGACGACGCGCTGCGGGCAGCGGCAGTCATCGAAAACGCCCTATCTGAGATCACGAACCGAACCCGTCAAGCGCTGGGCCAGGGTTCGGTTGAAGGGAACGAACACCAGCCGGAGGGCTCACCAAACCCACTGTACGGGGTAAATATGCAGAGAGGTTCTGCATTCGCCAATCCTACTGGTTGGGAGGACGTCAACGTCCAAATGTTCGAACCCAGGCGCGGGGAGGTCACCCCTGGGATGGTGACCAACGAAATTTCTCGAATGCTGAACGAGCATCGCGGGAAAAAAGGTCCAGTTGACTGGAACCGTGAAAACAGCGTGCTGGGAGTTGTGGGGGAAACAGGCAACACGATACCCCTTCGACTAGCTCTGCGAGGAACTCGAAGGACTCTTTTCGCCGGACTTGGATCAGTGGGAGAGGCGGATGAGGAATCCGACAAGGAGTCTGAGGATCATCCCAACTTCGAGGACGCAACAGCACGACGATTCACCCAAATAGAGCAGCAGCTCCGGGGTATCGAGCAGCGATTAAGCCAAGGGCAGGCTCAAGCAACAACATCTTCGCCGGAAGGGGGAGCTAGGGAAAACTTAGTATGCGAGCGACTTCAGGCAATGGAGGAGACGTTGCGGAACTTCATCCTGGAGGGCACCAAGGAAGGACAGAGGGATGTAACCACCCAAAGGACACGCTCACCATATCGGCGACAAACAAGAATATCGGCACCGGAAGAGGTAGAGCGGGTGCACATGGACGTACCGTCAGCCCTACGGAATATCAAAACATTCGATGGGAACGACCCCACGAAGCTTGAAGGGTTTATGCTATCCTGCGAAGCGGTTTGGGGCATGGTACACCCTCGACAACGATCCGACCTCCTTGCACTCATACGGAGTAGCAAACTAGAGGATCGAGCGACGCGAGAGATGCGCCACAAAACTGTCGTCACTCTGGGCGATCTACGCGCGGAATTGGAAGCACTGTACGGGAAACGCGAGTCACTCGCCTCTTTACAATATCAGTTTTGTACCCTACGTCAAGATGCAAAGGAGAATGTCTCCACATACGCTACTCGGGTTGAAACCCTGACGGTAGAGGTGATCGAGAAATTATGCGAGGGAATTGACTCGCGTGGGGCTCGCTACATTGGAGAAGCCACACGAAAAAGCGCTCAAATGAATTTTGAAAACGGGTTGAAAAAGGAGATTCAAACCATCGTACGATCACGCAATTATCAGAGTCTGCACGACTCTATCGTAGGGGCCATCGAGGTCGAAAAGATGACTACAGGACATCAGGGTACGCCCAGTAACGGGGGAAATAAAACACGGCAATCACAAGGCGCGACGGAAGAAGTCGATCGCACATGCTTTACGTGCGGTAAGCCAGGGCATCTGGCGAAAGACTGCACAGCCCCCCGTCAATCCGGACGACATAGCCTCCCGCTACCGACACAACAAGACGTAAACATAGTCAACGTAGCATGCCACTACTGCAAAAAGATCGGGCATTTAATGAAGGACTGTCGGGCACGTAAGCGGGCGGAGGAAAAGAAAAACAAAAATAACGAGCAGCAACCAGCGCAAACGCAGGAAACTTCGACGCAGCCGATACAGGGAGGCACTGTAGGGGCATTCCGTGTAAATACAGTCACGGCAAAGAATGGGCCCATAAAGGAGGCCTACATCTACACTTTGGAGGTATCCAAACCGAAAGAACTCAGGAACCTGAACGAGGGAGCGGTAACAGCGACCACACTCCAGGGAGAAACGGAAGCTCCCTGCTCCAGCAAGCTTAACACAAAAACTGTGACGATCGCCGAAGAGGACAATGGCACCGAGGGTAACCCGCCCTGGTACAAGTGCACCGTCGACAAAACCACGTCGAAAAGTTGTTAAAAAAAAAAAAAAAGGGAAAGGTCACTGGATTCGACAAGGCTTCACAACGAAAAAAGAGTGAAAAAAAAAAAAAAAAAAAAAATTATATATGAATAAGAGATTACTTTCGAAAATTTCCGGGGGACGAAATTCATTACCCGAAAGGTAACAGCCGTGCTGTGACATAAAACCAAGAACGAGGCATGTCTCGGGTCATCACAGGGCACTCGCCGTCCTGACTCGCCAAATAAACGCGGAATCTGAACGTTACGTCAGGGCATGGACGTTTCACGCCTCACACGGGAGAAGGAAAACCCGCTTCAAGAAATATGCAAGGAGTTCAATGGATCGACGGGCTCGACACAGCATGAACGGCGATAACGGGCAACATAGATTTAGCCGGAAGGGAACGGCCAGACGCAGAAATCGCGGTGGCGCAAGAACCCCAAGAGGAGGAAGGAGGGTGTGAAGAAGAAATGCCGCAGATAGGCACATGTTTGAGACTTCGCCTGAAGTAACTGTGCTAAATTTAATTGTAAAATTGTGTGTAAATTTTAATAGACCGGTCAACTGGCACACTCATAGATAATAGATGGACAGTACACGGGGTACAAGAATCGTAAAAATAAAGCTCGCCGGAGACGAGCGAAAAGAAAGCAGATTTCTTTTCTTTTTAGGGGGGAGGAATGTTGTACCCCGGGTATTTCCATACCTCGATTATTAAGGCAAGGTCATTGCACCGTAATCGATGTATGCAGCAGCAGGCGACGACCGCGCGTCGTTGCGAAATAATAACGAAATCCACTGTACAGTCGAGTCAACATTTAGGCAAACGCATGTAACTCGACACCTGACGCAGCATTTCGGCAATCGCGAGCGACTCGGCAAGTAACGCATCAGCTCAGGAATTACTGAGCCAGGTATTAGGAAATTATCGACGATATCGTATTCTACCCGGAAGCGAGAATTGTTTAAACAATTAGCAATCTGACGAAATATCTGACATCAACTAAAATTAAGCTGACGTGCCTGCTCTTCTATCTATATATAGGGAACCGGGAGCAGGCACCCACCAGTCTCTTCGGAACTCCTGATTCTGTACGGTTGGTTACGTTCCGTTCGTTACGTTACGTTTACGATTATTTGTGCAAGGGCACGCAATTCGGTAGTAAGTGATACTACTAGTTCGGACAAGTTTAAGTTCTTCTACGGGAAGACCAATGTACAAGGTGTACTCGATACGATTGGTAATAAACTCTAATAAACATTGTTGTAATAAACAATTTGGAACATTTCTCCAATAAACTGTAATAAACATTGTTCTAACAAACTATTTGGAACATTTCTCTGATGAGCAATGATAAATAATAAATCGTGCGACTACAATTCTCTTGGGTTCTAACCCTTAACTGGATAAATCCCGAATCATAGGAGCTAACGGCTCTCCCGCAGAACCCAGAGTAGCTAACTGAGTTTCTGCGGATATAACAAAAACGAGCTGAAACGCCTTTAGCAAGCGCAAAACTCAATCGTTCGATTTCGTTATAAAGCGACGTTGTAGTCGTTTGGTGCTTGTTTGGTAGCTCGAAATGTATGAATCTTGCGTATTTGCACAAAACGAAGAGTGTTTGATCGTATAAAACGAGCTGGAACGCCGACAGCAAGCGCAAAACTGAATCGTTCGATTTCGTTATAAAGCGACTTTTCAATCGATTGGTGCTTGTTGAGCAACTCAAAACGCGTAAACCTTGCGTATTTGCATAGAATAAAGAGTTTTTGATCGAACAAAACGAGCTGAAACGCCTTTAGCGAGCGCAAAACTCAATCGTTCGATTTCGTTATAAAGCGACGTTGTAGTCGTTTGGTGCTTGTTTGGTAGCTCGAAATGTGTGAATCTTGCGTATTTGCACAAAACGACGAGTGTTTGATCGTATAAAACCAGCTGGAACGCCTACAGCGAGCGCAAAACTCAATCGTTCGATTTCGTTGAAAAGTGACTTTGTAGTCGTTTGGTGCTTTTTTGGCGGCTCGAAATGCATGAATCTTGCCTATTTGCAAAGAATACAGAGTTTTTGATCGCTTAAAACGAGCTGAAACGCCGACAGCGAGCGCAAAACTGAATCGTTCGATTTCGTTATAAAGCGACTTTTCATTCGATTGGTGCTTGATTAGCAACTCAAAACGCATAAACCTTGCGTATTTGCATAGAATGAAGAGTTTTTGATCGTTCAAAACGAGCTGGGACGCCGACAGCGAGCACAAAACTGAATCGTTCGATTTCGTTATAAAGCGACTTTTCATTCGATTGGTGCTTGATTAGCAACTCAAAACGCATAAACCTTGCGTATTTGCATAGAATAAAGAGTTTTTGATCGTATAAAATGAGCTGAAACGCCTACAGCGAGCGCAAAACTCAATCGTTCGATTTCGTTGCAAAGCGACTTTGTAGTCGTTTGGTGCTTGTTTGGCGGCTCGAAATGCATGAAACTTGCGTATTTGCAAAGAATACAGAGTTTTTGATCGCTTAAAACGAGCTGGAACGCCGACAGGGAGCGCAAAACTCAATCGTTCGATTTCGTTATAAAGCGACGTTGTAGGCGTTTGGTGCTTGTTTGGTAGCTCGAAATGCATGAATCTTGCGTATTCGCAAAGAATACAGAGTTTTTGATCGTTTAAAACGAGCTGGAACGCCGACAGCAAGCGCAAAACTGAATCATTCGATTTCGTTATGAAGCGACTTTTTAATCGATTGGTGCTTGTTTAGCAACTCAAAACGCATAAACCTTGCGTATTTGCATAGAATAAAGCGTTTTTGATCGTATAAAACGAGCTGAAACGCCTTTAGCAAGCGCAAAACTCAATCGTTCGATCTCGTTATAAAGCGACGTTGTAGTCGTTTGGTGCTTGTTTGGTAGCTCGAAATGCATGAATCTTGCGTATGTGCACAAAACGAAGAGTGTTTGATCGTATAAAACGAGCTGGAACGCCTACAGCGAGCGCAAGACTCAATCGTTCGATTTCGTTGTAAAGCGACTTTGCAGTCGTTTGGTGCTTGTTTAGCGGCTCGAAATGCATGAATCTTGCGTATTTGCAAAGAATACAGAGTTTTTGATCGTTTAAAACGAGCTGGAACGCCGACAGCAAGCGCAAAACTGAATCATTCGATTTCGTTATAAAGCGACTTTTCAATCGATTGGTGCTTGTTTAGCAACTCAAAACGCATAAACCTTGCGTATTTGCATAAAATGAAGAGTTTTTGATCGTATAAAACGAGCTGAAACGCCTTTAGCGAGCGCAAAACTCAATCGTTCGATTTCGTTATAAAGCGACGTTGTAGTCGTTTGGTGCTTGTTTGGTAGCTCGAAATGTATGAATCTTGCGTATTTGCACAAAACGAAGAGTGTTTGATCGTATAAAACCAGCTGGAACGCCTACAGCGAGCGCAAAACTCAATCGTTCGATTTCGTTGAAAAGTGACTTTGTAGTCATTTGGTGCTTTTTTGGCGGCTCGAAATGCATGAAACTTGCGTATTTGCAAAGAACACAGAGTTTTTGATCGCTTAGAACGAGCTGGAACGCCGACAGCGAGCGCAAAACTGAATCGTTCGATTTCGTTATAAAGCTACTTTTCAATCGATTGGTGCTTGTTTAGCAACTCAAAACGCATAAACCTTGCGTATTTGCATAGAATAAAGAGTTTTTGATCGTATAAAACGAGCTGAAACCCCTACAGCTAGCGCAAAACTCAATCGTTCGATTTCGTTATAAAGCGACGTTGTAGTCGTTTGGTGCTTGTTTGGTAGCTCGAAATGCATGAATCTTGCGTATGTGCACAAAACGAAGAGTGTTTGATCTCATAAAACGAGGTGGAACGCCTACTGCGAGCGCAAAACTCAATCGTTCGAATTCGTTGAAAAGCGACTTTGTAGTCGTTTGGTGCTTGTTTGGCGGCTCGAAATGCATGAAACTCGCGTATTTGCAAAGAATACAGAGTTTTTGATTGCTTAAAACGAGCTGGAACGCCGACAGCGAGCGCAAAACTGAATCGTTTGATTTCGTTATAAAGCTACTTTTCAATCGATTGGTGCTTGTTTAGCAACTCAAAACGCATAATCTTTGCGTATTTGCATAGAATAAAGAGTTTTTGATCGTATAAAACGAGCTGGAACGCCGACAGTGAGCGCGAAACTGAATCGTTCGATTTCGTTATAAAGCGACTTTCATTCGATTGGTGCTTGTTTAGCAACTCAAAACGCATAAACCTTGCGTATTTGCATAGAATAAAGAGTTTTTGATCGTATAAAACGAGCTGAAACGCCTACAGCGAGCGCAAAACTCGATCGCTCGATTTCGTTATAAAGCGACGTTGTAGTCGTTTGGTGCTTGTTTGGTAGCTCGAAATGCATGAATCTTGCGTATTTGCAAAGAATACAGCGTTTTTGATCGTTTATAACGAGCTGGAACGCCGACAGCAAGCGCAAAACTGAATCGTTCGATTTCGTTATAAAGCGACTTTTCAATCGATTGGTGCTTGTTGAGCAACTCAAAACGCGTAAACCTTGCGTATTTGCACAGAATAAAGAGTTTTTGATCGTACAAAACGAGCTGAAACGCCTTTAGCGAGCGCAAAACTCAATCGTTCGATTTCGTTATAAAGCGACGTTGGAGTCGTTTGGTGCTTGTTTGGTAGCTCGAAATGTATGAATCTTGCGTATTTGCACAAAACGAAGAGTGTTTGATCGTATAAAACCAGCTGGAACGCCTACAGCGAGCGCAAAACTCAATCGTTCGATTTCGTTGAAAAGTGACTTTGTAGTCGTTTGGTGCTTTTTTGGCGGCTCGAAATGCATGAAACTTGCGTATTTGCAAAGAATACACAGTTTTTGATCGCTTAAAACGAGCTGGAACGCCGACAGCGAGCGCAAAACTGAATCGTTCGATTTCGTTATAAAGCTACTTTTCAATCGATTGGTGCTTGTTTAGCAACTCAAAACGCATAAACCTTGCGTATTTGCATAGAATAAAGAGTTTTTGATCGTATAAAACGAGCTGAAACCCCTACAGCTAGCGCAAAACTCAATCGTTCGATTTCGTTGGAAAGCGACTTTGTAGTCGTTTGCTGCTTGTTTGGCGGCTCGAAATGCATGAATCTTGCGTATTCGCAAAGAATACAGAGTGTTTGATCGTTCAAAACGAGCTGGGATGCCTACAGCGAGCGCAAAACTCAATCGTTCGATTTCGTTGGAAAGCGACTTTGTAGTCGTTGGCTGCTTGTTTGGCGGCTCGAAATGCATGAATCTTGCGTATTTGCAAAGAATACAGAGTTTTTGATCGCTTAAAACGAGCTGGAACGCCGACAGCAAGCGCAAAACTGAATCATTCGATTTCGTTATAAAGCGACTTTTCAATCGATTGGTGCTTGTTTAGCAACTCAAAACGCATAAACCTTGCGTATTTGCATAGAATAAAGAGTTTTTGATCGTATAAAACGAGCTGAAACGCCTTTAGCAAGCGCAAAACTCAATCGTTCGATTTCGTTATAAAGCGACGTTGTAGTCGTTTGGTGCTTGTTTGGTAGCTCGAAATGTATGAATCTTGCATATTTGCCCAAAACGAAGGGTGTTTGATCGTATAAAACGAGCTGGAACGCCTACAGCGGGCGCAAAACTCAATCGTTCGATTTCGTTGGAAAGCGACTTTGTAGTCGTTGGCTGCTTGTTTGACGGCTCGAAATGCATGAATCTTGCCTATTTGCAAAGAATACAGAGTTTTTGATCGCTTAAAACGAGCTGGAACGCCGACAGCGAGCGCAAAACTGAATCGTTCGATTTCGTTATAAAGCGACTTTTCAATCGATTGGTGCTTGTTTAGCAACTCAAAACGCATAAACCTTGCGTATTTGCATAGAATAAAGAGTTTTTGATCGTATAAAACGAGCTGGAACGCCTACAGCGAGCGCAAGACTCAATCGCTCGATTTCGTTATAAAGCAACTTTTCAATCGATTGGTGCTTGTTTAGCAACTCAAAACGCATAAACCTTGCGTATTTGCATAGAATAAAGAGTTTTTGATCGTATAAAACGAGCTGGAACGCCTACAGCGAGCGCAAGACTCAATCGTTCGATTTCGTTGTAAAGCGACTTTGCAGTCGTTTGGTGCTTGTTTAGCGGCTCGAAATGCATGAATCTTGCGTATTTGCAAAGAATACAGAGTTTTCGATCGTTTGAAACGAGCTGGGACGCCTACAGCGAGCGCAAAACTCAATCGTTCGATTTCGTTGGAAAGCGACTTCGCAGTCGTTTAGTGCTTGTTTAGCGGCTCGAAATGCATGAATCTTGCGTATTTGCAAATAATACAGAGTTTTTGATCGTTTAAAACGAGCTGGAACGCCGACAGCGAGCGCAAAACTGAATCGTTGAATTTCGTTATAAAGCGACTTTTTATTCGATTGGTGCTTGTTTAGCAACTCAAAACGCATAAACCTTGAGTATTTGCGTAGAATAAAGAGTTTTTGATCGTGTAAAACGAGCTGAAACGCCTACAGCGAGCGCAAAACTCAATCGTTCGATTTCGTTGGAAAGCGACTTCGCAGTCGTTTAGTGCTTGTTTAGCGGCTCGAAATGCATGAATCTTGCGTATTTGCAAATAATACAGAGTTTTTGATCGTTTAAAACGAGCTGGAACGCCGACAGCGAGCGCAAAACTGAATCGTTAAATTTCGTTATAAAGCGACTTTTTATTCGATTGGTGCTTGTTTAGCAACTCAAAACGCATGAACCTTGAGTATTTGCGTAGAATAAAGAGTTTTTGATCGTGTAAAACGAGCTGAAACGCCTACAGCGAGCGCAAAACTGAATCGTTCGATTTCGTTGTAAAGCGACTTTGCAGTCGTTTGGCGCTTGTTTAGCGGCTCGAAATGCATGAATCTTGCGTATTTGCAAAGAATACAGAGTTTTGGATCGTTCAAAACGAGCTGGGACGCCTACAGCGAGCGCAAAACTCAATCGTTCGATTTCGTTGGAAAGCGACTTTGTTGTCGTTTGCTGCTTGTTTTGCGGCTCGAAATGCATGAATCTTGCGTATTTGCACAAAATGAAGAGTGTTTGATCGTGTAAAACGAGTTGGAACGCCTACAGCGAGCGCAAAACTCAATCGTTCGATTTCGTTGAAAAGCGACGTTGTAGTCGTTTGGTGCTTGTTTAGCACCTCAAAACGCATAAACCTTGCGTATTTGCATAGAATTAAGAGTTTTTGATCGTATAAAACGAGCTGGAATGCCTACAGCGAGCGCAAGACTCAATCGTTTGATTTCGTTGTTAAGCGACTTTGCAGTCGTTTGGTGCTTGTTTAGCGGCTCGAAATGCATGAATCTTGCGTATTTGCAAATAAAACAGAGTTTTTGATCGTTTAAAACGAGCTGGAACGCCCACAGCGAGCGCAAGACTCAATTGTTTGATTTCGTTGTTAAGCGACTTTGCAGTCGTTTGGTGCTTGTTTAGCGGCTCGAAATGCATGAATCTTGCGTATTTGCAAATAAAACAGAGTTTTTGATCGTTTAAAACGAGCTGGAACGCCGACAGCGAGCACAAAACTGAATCGTTCGATTTCGTTATAAAGCGACTTTTCATTCGATTGGTGCTTGATTAGCAACTCAAAACGCATAAACCTTGCGTATTTGCATAGAATAAAGAGTTTTTGATCGTATAAAATGAGCTGAAACGCCTTTAGCGAGCGCAAAACTCAATCGTTCGATTTCGTTATAAAGCGACGTTGTAGTCGTTTGGTGCTTGTTTGGTAGCTCGAAATGTATGAATCTTGCGTATTTGCACAAAACGAAGAGTGTTTGATCGTATAAAACGAGCTGGAACGCCTACAGCGGGCACAAAACTCAATTGTTCGACTTTGTAGTCGTTTGGTGCTTGTTTGGTGGCTCGAAATGCATGAATCTTGCGTATTTGCACAAAATAAAGAGTGTTTGATCGTGTAAAACGAGTTGGAACGCCTACAGCGAGCGCAAAACTCAATCGTTCGATTTCGTTGAAAAGCAACGTTGTAGTCGTTTGGTGCTTGCTTAGCAACTCAAAACGCATAAACCTTGCGTATTTGCATAGAATTAAGAGTTTTTGATCGTATAAAACGTGCTGGAACGCCTACAGGGAGCGCAAAACTGAATCGTTCGATTTCGTTATAAAGGTACTTTTCAATCGATTGGTGCTTGTTTAGCAACTCAAAACGCATAAACCTTGCGTATTTGCATAGAATAAAGAGTTTTTGATCGTATAAAATGAGCTGAAACACCGACAGCGAGCGCAAGACTCAATCGTTTGATTTCGTTATAAAGCGACGTTGCAGTCGTTTGGTGCTTCTTTGGTGGCTCGAAATGCATGAATCTTGCGTATTTGCAAAAAATGACGAGTTTTTGATCGTTCAAAACGAGCTGGAACGCCGACAGTGAGCGCAAAACTGAATCGTTCGATTTCGTTATAAAGCGACTTTTCATTCGATTGGTGCTTGTTTAGCAACTCAAAACGCATAAACCTTGCGTATTTGCATAGAATAAAGAGTTTTTGATCGTATAAAACGAGCTGAAACGCCTAGAGCTAGCGCAAAACTCAATCGTTCGATTTCGTTATAAAGCGACGTTGTAGTCGTTTGGTGCTTGTTTGGTAGCTCGAAATGCATGAATCTTGCGTAATTCCAAAGATTACCGAGTGTTTGATCGTTCAAAACGAGCTGGGATGCCTACAGCGAGCGCAAAACTCAATCGTTCGATTTCGTTGGAAAGCGACTTTGTAGTCGTTTGGTGCTTGTTTGGCGGCTCGCAATGCATGAATCTTGCGTATTTGCACAAAATGAAGAGTGTTTGATCGTGTAAAACGAGTTGGAACGCCTACAGCGAGCGCAAAACTCAATCGTTCGATTTCGTTACAAAGCGACTTTTTATTCGATTGGTGCTTGTTTAGCGACTCAAAACGCATAAACCTTGCGTATTTGCATAGAATAAAGAGTTTTTGATCGTATAAAACGAGCTGAAACGCCTACAGCGAGCGCAAAACTCGATCGCTCGATTTTGTTATAAAGCGACGTTGTAGTCGTTTGGTGCTTGTTTGGTAGCTCGAAATGCATGAATCTTGCGTATTTGCAAAGAATACAGAGTTTTTGATCGTTTAAAACGAGCTGGAACGCCGACAGCAAGCGCAAAACTGAATCGTTCGATTTCGTTATAAAGCGACTTTTAAATCGATTGGTGCTTGTTGAGCAACTCAAAACGCGTAAACCTTGCGTATTTGCATAGAATAAAGAGTTTTTGATTGTATAAAACGAGCTGAAACGCCTACAGCGAGCGCAAAACTCGATCGCTCGATTTCGTTATAAAGCGACTTTTCAATCGATTGGTGCTTGTTTAGCAACTCAAAACGCATAAACCTTGCGTATTTGCATAGAATAAAGAGTTTTTGATCGTATAAAACGAGCTGGAACGCCTACAGCGAGCGCAAAACTCAATCGTTCGATTTCGTTATAAAGCGACTTTTCATTCGATTGGTTCTTGTTTAGCAACTCAAAACGCATAAACCTTGCGTATTTGCATAGAATAAAGCGTTTTTGATCGTATAAAACGAGCTGAAACGCCTTTAGCAAGCGCAAAACTCAATCGTTCGATCTCGTTACAAAGCGACGTTGTAGTCGTTTGGTGCTTGTTTGGTAGCTCGAAATGCATGGATCTTGCGTATGTGCACAAAACGAAGAGTGTTTGATCGTATAAAACGAGCTGGAACGCCTACAGCGAGCGCAAAACTCAATCGTTCGATTTCGTGATAAAGCGACTTTTCAATCGATTGGTGCTTGTTTAGCAACTCAAAACGCATAAACCTTGCGTATTTGCATAGAATAAAGAGTTTTTGATCGTATAAAACGAGCTGGAACGCCTTCAGCGAGCGCAAGACTCAATCGTTTGATTTCGTTGTAAAGCGACTTTGCAGTCGTTTGGTGCTTGTTTAGCAACTCAAAACGCATAAACCTTGCGTATTTGCATAGAATTAAGAGTTTTTGATCGTATAAAACGAGCTGGAACGCCTACAGCGAGCGCAAGACTCAATCGTTCGATTTCGTTGTAAAGCGACTTTGCAGTCGTTTGGTGCTTGTTTAGCGGCTCGAAATGCATGAATCTTGCGTATTTGCAAAGAATACAGAGTTTTTGATCGTTTGAAACGAGCTGGGACGCTTACAGCGAGTGCAAAACTCAATCGTTCGATTTCGTTGGAAAGCGACTTTGTAGTCGTTTGGTGCTTGTTTGGCGGCTCGAAATGCATGAAACTTGCGTATTTGCAAAGAATACAGAGTTTTTAATCGTTTGAAACGAGCTGGGACGCTTACAGCGAGCGCAAAACTCAATCGTTCGATTTCGTTGGAAAGCGACTTTGTAGTCGTTTGCTGCTTGTTTGGCAGCTCGAAATGCATGAATCTTGCGTATTCGCAAAGAATACAGAGTGTTAGATCGTTCAAAACGAGCTGGGATGCCTACAGCGAGCGCAAAACTCAATCGTTCGATTTCGTTGGAAAGCGATTTTGTAGTAGTTTGGTGCTTGTTTGGCGGCTCGAAATGCATGAATCTTGCGTATTTGCAAAGAATACAGAGTTTTTGATCGTTTAAAACGAGCTGGAACGCCGACAGCAAGCGCAAAACTGAATCATTCGATTTCGTTATAAAGCGACTTTTCAATCGATTGGTGCTTGTTTAGCAACTCAAAACGCATAAACCTTGCGTATTTGCATAGAATAAAGAGTTTTTGATCGTATAAAACGAGCTGAAACGCCTTTAGCAAGCGCAAAACTCAATCGTTCGATTTCGTTATAAAGCGACGTTGTAGTCGTTTGGTGCTTGTTTGGTAGCTCGAAATGTATGAATCTTGCATATTTGCCCAAAACGAAGGGTGTTTGATCGTATAAAACGAGCTGGAACGCCTACAGCGGGCGCAAAACTCAATCGTTCGATTTCGTTGGAAAGCGACTTTGTAGTCGTTGGCTGCTTGTTTGACGGCTCGAAATGCATGAATCTTGCCTATTTGCAAAGAATACAGAGTTTTTGATCGCTTAAAACGAGCTGGAACGCCGACAGCGAGCGCAAAACTGAATCGTTCGATTTCGTTATAAAGCGACTTTTCAATCGATTGGTGCTTGTTTAGCAACTCAAAACGCATAAACCTTGCGTATTTGCATAGAATAAAGAGTTTTTGATCGTATAAAACGAGCTGGAACGCCTACAGCGAGCGCAAGACTCAATCGCTCGATTTCGTTATAAAGCGACTTTTCAATCGATTGGTGCTTGTTTAGCAACTCAAAACGCATAAACCTTGCGTATTTGCATAGAATAAAGAGTTTTTGATCGTATAAAACGAGCTGGAACGCCTACAGCGAGCGCAAGACTCAATCGTTCGATTTCGTTGTAAAGCGACTTTGCAGTCGTTTGGTGCTTGTTTAGCGGCTCGAAATGCATGAATCTTGCGTATTTGCAAAGAATACAGAGTTTTCGATCGTTTGAAACGAGCTGGGACGCCTACAGCGAGCGCAAAACTCAATCGTTAGATTTCGTTGGAAAGCGACTTCGCAGTCGTTTAGTGCTTGTTTAGCGGCTCGAAATGCATGAATCTTGCGTATTTGCAAATAATACAGAGTTTTTGATCGTTTAAAACGAGCTGGAACGCCGACAGCGAGCGCAAAACTGAATCGTTGAATTTCGTTATAAAGCGACTTTTTATTCGATTGGTGCTTGTTTAGCAACTCAAAACGCATAAACCTTGAGTATTTGCGTAGAATAAAGAGTTTTTGATCGTGTAAAACGAGCTGAAACGCCTACAGCGAGCGCAAAACTCAATCGTTCGATTTCGTTGGAAAGCGACTTCGCAGTCGTTTAGTGCTTGTTTAGCGGCTCGAAATGCATGAATCTTGCGTATTTGCAAATAATACAGAGTTTTTGATCGTTTAAAACGAGCTGGAACGCCGACAGCGAGCGCAAAACTGAATCGTTAAATTTCGTTATAAAGCGACTTTTTATTCGATTGGTGCTTGTTTAGCAACTCAAAACGCATAAACCTTGAGTATTTGCGTAGAATAAAGAGTTTTTGATCGTGTAAAACGAGCTGAAACGCCTACAGCGAGCGCAAAACTGAATCGTTCGATTTCGTTGTAAAGCGACTTTGCAGTCGTTTGGCGCTTGTTTAGCGGCTCGAAATGCATGAATCTTGCGTATTTGCAAAGAATACAGAGTTTTTGATCGTTCAAAACGAGCTGGGACGCCTACAGCGAGCGCAAAACTCAATCGTTCGATTTCGTTGGAAAGCGACTTTGTAGTCGTTTGCTGCTTGTTTTGCGGCTCGAAATGCATGAATCTTGCGTATTTGCACAAAATGAAGAGTGTTTGATCGTGTAAAACGAGTTGGAACGCCTACAGCGAGCGCAAAACTCAATCGTTCGATTTCCTTGAAAAGCGACGTTGTAGTCGTTTGGTGCTTGTTTAGCACCTCAAAACGCATAAACCTTGCGTATTTGCATAGAATTAAGAGTTTTTGATCGTATAAAACGAGCTGGAATGCCTACAGCGAGCGCAAGACTCAATCGTTTGATTTCGTTGTTAAGCGACTTTGCAGTCGTTTGGTGCTTGTTTAGCGGCTCGAAATGCATGAATCTTGCGTATTTGCAAATAAAACAGAGTTTTTATCGTTTAAAACGAGCTGGAACGCCCACAGCGAGCGCAAGACTCAATTGTTTGATTTCGTTGTTAAGCGACTTTGCAGTCGTTTGGTGCTTGTTTAGCGGCTCGAAATGCATGAATCTTGCGTATTTGCAAATAAAACAGCGTTTTTGATCGTTTAAAACGAGCTGGAACGCCGACAGCGAGCACAAAACTGAATCGTTCGATTTCGTTATAAAGCGACTTTTCATTCGATTGGTGCTTGATTAGCAACTCAAAACGCATAAACCTTGCGTATTTGCATAGAATAAAGAGTTTTTGATCGTATAAAATGAGCTGAAACGCCTTTAGCGAGCGCAAAACTCAATCGTTCGATTTCGTTATAAAGCGACGTTGTAGTCGTTTGGTGCTTGTTTGGTAGCTCGAAATGTATGAATCTTGCGTATTTGCACAAAACGAAGAGTGTTTGATCGTATAAAACGAGCTGGAACGCCTACAGCGGGCACAAAACTCAATTGTTCGACTTTGTAGTCGTTTGGTGCTTGTTTGGCGGCTCGAAATGCATGAATCTTGCGTATTTGCAAAGAATACAGAGTGTTTGATCGTTTGAAACGAGCTGGGACGCCTACAGCGAGCGCAAAACTCAATCGTTCGATTTCGTTGGAAAGCGATTTTGTAGTCGTTTCATGAATCAATTCTCGAAATGCATGAATCTTGCGTATTTGCAAAGAATACAGAGTGTTTGATCGTATAAAACGAGCTGGAACGCCTACAGCGGGCACAAAACTCAATTGTTCGACTTTGTAGTCGTTTGGTGCTTGTTTGGCGGCTCGAAATGCATGAATCTTGCGTATTTGCAAAGAATACAGAGTTTTTGATCGTTTAAACCAAGCTGGAACGCCGACAGCAAGCGCAAAACTGAATCATTCGATTTCGTTATAAAGCGACTTTTCAATCAATTGGTGCTTGTTTAGCAACTCAAAACGCATAAACCTTGCGTATTTGCATAGAATAAAGAGTTTTTGATCGTATAAAACGAGCTGAAACGCCTTTAGCAAGCGCAAAACTCAATCGTTCGATTTCGTTATAAAGCGACGTTGTAGTCGTTTGGTGCTTGTTTGGTAGCTCGAAATGCATGAATCTTGCGTATTTGCAAAGAATACAGAGTTTTTGATCGTTTGAAACGAGCTGGGACGCTTACAGCGAGCGCAAAACTCAATCGTTCGATTTCGTTGGAAAGCGACTTTTCAATCGATTGGTGCTTGTTTAGCAACTCAAAACGCATAAACCTTGCGTATTTGCATAGAATAGAGAGTTTTTGATCGTATAAAACGAGCTGGAACGCCTACAGCGAGCGCAAGACTCAATCGTTCGATTTCGTTGTAAAGCGACTTTGCAGTCGTTTGGTGCTTGTTTAGCGGCTCGAACTGCATGAATCTTGCGTATTTGCAAAGAATACAGAGTTTTTGATCGTTTGAAACGAGCTGGGACGCTTACAGCGAGCGCAAAACTCAATCGTTCGATTTCGTTGGAAAGCGACTTTGCAGTCGTTTGGTGCTTGTTTAGCGGCTCGAAATGCATGAATCTTGCGTATTTGCAAAGAATACAGAGTTTTTGATCGTTTGAAACGAGCTGGGACGCTTACAGCGAGCGCAAAACTCAATCGTTCGATTTCGTTGGAAAGCGACTTTGTAGTCGTTTGGTGCTTGTTTGGCGGCTCGAAATGCATGAATCTTGCGTATTTGCAAAGAATACAGAGTTTTTGATCGTTTAAAACGAACTGAAACGCCGACAGCGAGCGCAAAACTCGATTGGTTTATTTCGATATGAAGCGACACTGTAGTCGTTTGGTGCTTGTTTAGCAGCTCGAAATGCATGAATCTTGCGTATTTGCATAGAATGAACGCTTTTTGATCGTATGAAACGAGCTGGAACGCCTACAGCGAGCGCAAAACTGAATCGTTCGATTTCGTTATAAAGCGACGTTGTAGTCGTTTGGTGCTTGTTTGGTAGCTCGAAATGTGTGAATCTTGCGTATTTGCACAAAACGAAGAGTGTTTGATCGTATAAAACGAGCTGGAACGCCTACAGCGAGCGCAAAACTCAATCGTTCGATTTCGTTGGAAAGCGACTTTGTAGTCGTTTGGTGCTTGTTTGGCGGCTCGAAATGCATGAATCTTGCGTATTTGCAAAGAATACAGAGTTTTTGATCGTTTAAAACGAACTGAAACGCCGACAGCGAGCGCAAAACTCGATTCGTTTATTTCGATATGAAGCGACACTGTAGTCGTTTGGTGCTTGTTTAGCAGCTCGAAATGCATGAATCTTGCGTATTTGCATAGAATGAAGGCTTTTTGATCGTGTGATCAATCGTTCGATTTCGTTATAAAGCGACGTTGTAGTCGTTTGGTGCTTGTTTGGTAGCTCGAAATGTGTGAATCTTGCGTATTTGCACAAAACGAAGAGTGTTTGATCGTATAAAACGAGCTGGAACGCCTACAGCGAGCGCAAGACTCAATCGTTCGATTTCGTTGTAAAGCGACTTTGCAGTCGTTTGGTGCTTGTTTAGCGGCTCGAAATGCATGAATCTTGCGTATTTGCAAAGAATACAGAGTTTTTGATCGTTTGAAACGAGCTGGGACGCTTACAGCGAGCGCAAAACTCAATCGTTCGATTTCGTTGGAAAGCGACTTTTCAATCGATTGGTGCTTGTTTAGCAACTCAAAACGCATAAACCTTGCGTATTTGCATAGAATAGAGAGTTTTTGATCGTATAAAACGAGCTGGAACGCCTACAGCGAGCGCAAGACTCAATCGTTCGATTTCGTTGTAAAGCGACTTTGCAGTCGTTAGGTGCTTGTTTAGCGGCTCGAAATGCATGAATCTTGCGTATTTGCAAAGAATACAGAGTTTTTGATCGTTTGAAACGAGCTGGGACGCTTACAGCGAGCGCAAAACTCAATCGTTCGATTTCGTTGGAAAGCGACTTTGCAGTCGTTTGGTGCTTGTTTAGCGGCTCGAAATGCATGAATCTCGCGTATTTGCAAAGAATACAGAGTTTTTGATCGTTTGAAACGAGCTGGGACGCTTACAGCGAGCGCAAAACTCAATCGTTCGATTTCGTTGGAAAGCGATTTTGTAGTCGTTTGGTGCTTGTTTGGCGGCTCGAAATGCATGAATCTTGCGTATTTGCAAAGAATACAGAGTTTTTGATCGTTTAAAACGAGCTGGAACGCCTACAGCGAGCGCAAAACTCAATCGTTCGATTTCGTTGGAAAGCGACTTTGCAGTCGTTTGGTGCTTGTTTAGCGGCTCGAAATGCATGAATCTTGCGTATTTGCAAAGAATACAGAGTTTTTGATCGTTTGAAACGAGCTGGGACGCTTACAGCGAGCGCAAAACTCAATCGTTCGATTTCGTTGGAAAGCGATTTTGTAGTCGTTTGGTGCTTGTTTGGCGGCTCGAAATGCATGAATCTTGCGTATTTGCAAAGAATACAGAGTTTTTGATCGTTTAAAACGAGCTGGAACGCCTACAGCGAGCGCAAAACTCAATCGTTCGATTTCGTTGGAAAGCGATTTTGTAGTCGTTTGGTGCTTGTTTGGCGGCTCGAAATGCATGAATCTTGCGTATTTGCAAAGAATACAGAGTTTTTGATCGTTTAAAACGAGCTGGAACGCCGACAGCGAGCGCAAAACTGAATCATTCGATTTCGTTATAAAGTGACTTTTCAATTGATTGGTGCTTGTTTAGCAACTCAAAACGCATAAACCTTGCGTATTTGCATAGAATAAAGAGTTTTTGATCGCATAAAACGAGCTGAAACGCCTTTAGCAAGCGCAAAACTCAATCGTTCGATTTCGTTATAAAGCAACGTTGTAGTCGTTTGGTGCTTGTTTGGTAGCTCGAAATGTATGAATCTTGCGTATTTGCCCAAAACGAAGAGTGTTTGATCGTATAAAACGAGCTGGAACGCCTACAGCGGGCGCAAAACTCAATCGTTCGATTTCGTTGGAAAGCGACTTTGTAGTCGTTGGCTGCTTGTTTGGCGGCTTGAAATGCATGAATCTTGCCTATTTGCAAAGAATACAGAGTTTTTGATCGCTTAAAACGAGCTGAAACGCCGACGGCGAGCGCAAAACTGAATCGTTCGATTTCGTTATAAAGCGACTTTTCAATCGATTGGTGCTTGTTTAGCAACTCAAAACTCATAAACCTTGCGTATTTGCATAGAATAAAGAGTTTTTGATCGTATAAAACGAGCTGGAACGCCTACAGCGAGCGCAAGACTCAATCGCTCGATTTCGTTATAAAGCGACTTTTCAATCGATTGGTGCTTGTTTAGCAACTCAAAACGCATAAACCTTGCGTATTTGCATAGAATAAAGAGTTTTTGATCGTATAAAACGAGCCGGAACGCCTACAGCGAGCGCAAGACTCAATCGTTCGATTTCGTTAGAAACTGACTTTGCAATCGTTTGGTGCTTGTTTGTCAGCTCGAAATGCATGAATCTTGCGTAATCGCAAGGAATACAGAGTTTTTGATCGTTCAAAACGAGCTGGGACGCCTACAGCGAGCGCAAAACTCAATCGTTCGATTCCGTTGGAAAGCGACTTTGTAGTCGTTTGGTGCTTGTTTGGCGGCTCGAAATGCATGAATCTTGCGTATTTGCAAAGAATACAGAGTTTTTGATCGTTTAAAACGAACTGAAACGCCGACAGCGAGCGCAAAACTCGATTCGTTTATTTCGATATGAAGCGACACTGTAGTCGTTTGGTGCTTGTTTAGCAGCTCGAAATGCATGAATCTTGCGTATTTGCATAGAATGAAGGCTTTTTGATCGTGTGAAACGAGCTGGAACGCCTACAGCGAGCGCAAAACTGAATCGTTCGATTTCGTTATAAAGCGACGTTGTAGTCGTTTGGTGCTTGTTTGGTAGCTCGAAATGTGTGAATCTTGCGTATTTGCACAAAACGAAGAGTGTTTGATCGTATAAAACGAGCTGGAACGCCTACAGCGAGCGCAAGACTCAATCGTTCGATTTCGTTGTAAAGCGACCTTGCAGTCGTTTGGTGCTTGTTTAGCGGCTCGAAATGCATGAATCTTGCGTATTTGCAAAGAATACAGAGTTTTTGATCGTTTGAAACGAGCTGGGACGCTTACAGCGAGCGCAAAACTCAATCGTTCGATTTCGTTGGAAAGCGACTTTTCAATCGATTGGTGCTTGTTTAGCAACTCAAAACGCATAAACCTTGCGTATTTGCATAGAATAGAGAGTTTTTGATCGTATAAAACGAGCTGGAACGCCTACAGCGAGCGCAAGACTCAATCGTTCGATTTCGTTGTAAAGCGACTTTGCAGTCGTTTGGTGCTTGTTTAGCGGCTCGAAATGCATGAATCTTGCGTATTTGCAAAGAATACAGAGTTTTTGATCGTTTGAAACGAGCTGGGACGCTTACAGCGAGCGCAAAACTCAATCGTTCGATTTCGTTGGAAAGCGACTTTGCAGTCGTTTGGTGCTTGTTTAGCGGCTCGAAATGCATGAATCTTGCGTATTTGCAAAGAATACAGAGTTTTTGATCGTTTGAAACGAGCTGGGACGCTTACAGCGAGCGCAAAACTCAATCGTTCGATTTCGTTGGAAAGCGATTTTGTAGTCGTTTGGTGCTTGTTTGGCGGCTCGAAATGCATGAATCTTGCGTATTTGCAAAGAATACAGAGTTTTTGATCGTTTAAAACGAGCTGGAACGCCTACAGCGAGCGCAAAACTCAATCGTTCGATTTCGTTGGAAAGCGATTTTGTAGTCGTTTGGTGCTTGTTTGGCGGCTCGAAATGCATGAATCTTGCGTATTTGCAAAGAATACAGAGTTTTTGATCGTTTAAAACGAGCTGGAACGCCGACAGCGAGCGCAAAACTCAATCGTTCGATTTCGTTGTAAAGCGACTTCGCAGTCGTTTGGTGCTTGTTTAGCGGCTCGAAATGCATGAATCGTGCCTATTTGCAAAGAATACAGAGTTTTTGATCGTTTGAAACGAGCTGGGACGCTTACAGCGAGCGCAAAACTCAATCGTTCGATTTCGTTGGAAAGCGACTTTGTAGTCGTTTGCTGCTTGTTTGGCGGCTAGAAATGCATGAATCTTGCGGATTTGGAAAGAATACAGAGTTTTTGATCGTTTAAAACAAGCTGGAACGCCGACAGCAAGCGCAAAACTGAATCATTCGATTTCGTTATAAAGTGACTTTTCAATTGATTGGTGCTTGTTTAGCAACTCAAAACGCATAAACCTTGCGTATTTGCATAGAATAAAGAGTTTTTGATCGCATAAAACGAGCTGAAACGCCTTTAGCAAGCGCAAAACTCAATCGTTCGATTTCGTTATAAAGCAACGTTGTAGTCGTTTGGTGCTTGTTTGGTAGCTCGAAATGTATGAATCTTGCGTATTTGCCCAAAACGAAGAGTGTTTGATCGTATAAAACGAGCTGGAACGCCTACAGCGGGCGCAAAACTCAATCGTTCGATTTCGTTGGAAAGCGACTTTGTAGTCGTTGGCTGCTTGTTTGGCGGCTCGAAATGCATGAATCTTGCCTATTTGCAAAGAATACAGAGTTTTTGATCGTTTAAAACGAACTGAAACGCCGACAGCGAGCGCAAAACTCGATTCGTTTATTTCGATATGAAGCGACACTGTAGTCGTTTGGTGCTTGTTTAGCAGCTCGAAATGCATGAATCTTGCGTATTTGCATAGAATGAAGGCTTTTTGATCGTGTGAAACGAGCTGGAACGCCTACAGCGAGCGCAAAACTGAATCGTTCGATTTCGTTATAAAGCGACGTTGTAGTCGTTTGGTGCTTGTTTGGTAGCTCGAAATGTGTGAATCTTGCGTATTTGCACAAAACGAAGAGTGTTTGATCGTATAAAACGAGCTGGAACGCCTACAGCGAGCGCAAGACTCAATCGTTCGATTTCGTTGTAAAGCGACTTTGCAGTCGTTTGGTGCTTGTTTAGCGGCTCGAAATGCATGAATCTTGCGTATTTGCAAAGAATACAGAGTTTTTGATCGTTTGAAACGAGCTGGGACGCTTACAGCGAGCGCAAAACTCAATCGTTCGATTTCGTTGGAAAGCGACTTTGCACTCGTTTGGTGCTTGTTTAGCGGCTCGAAATGCATGAATCTTGCGTATTTGCAAAGAATACAGAGTTTTTGATCGTTTGAAACGAGCTGGGACGCTTACAGCGAGCGCAAAAGTCAATCGTTCGATTTCGTTGGAAAGCGATTTTGTAGTCGTTTGGTGCTTGTTTGGCGGCTCGAAATGCATGAATCTTGCGTATTTGCAAAGAATACAGAGTTTTTGATCGTTTAAAACGAGCTGGAACGCCTACAGCGAGCGCAAAACTCAATCGTTCGATTTCGTTGGAAAGCGATTTTGTAGTCGTTTGGTGCTTGTTTGGCGGCTCGAAATGCATGAATCTTGCGTATTTGCAAAGAATACAGAGTTTTTGATCGTTTAAAACGAGCTGGAACGCCGACAGCGAGCGCAAAACTCAATCGTTCGATTTCGTTGTAAAGCGACTTCGCAGTCGTTTGGTGCTTGTTTAGCGGCTCGAAATGCATGAATCGTGCCTATTTGCAAAGAATACAGAGTTTTTGATCGTTTGAAACGAGCTGGGACGCTTACAGCGAGCGCAAAACTCAATCGTTCGATTTCGTTGGAAAGCGACTTTGTAGTCGTTTGCTGCTTGTTTGGCGGCTAGAAATGCATGAATCTTGCGGATTTGGAAAGAATACAGAGTTTTTGATCGTTTAAAACAAGCTGGAACGCCGACAGCAAGCGCAAAACTGAATCATTCGATTTCGTTATAAAGTGACTTTTCAATTGATTGGTGCTTGTTTAGCAACTCAAAACGCATAAACCTTGCGTATTTGCATAGAATAAAGAGTTTTTGATCGCATAAAACGAGCTGAAACGCCTTTAGCAAGCGCAAAACTCAATCGTTCGATTTCGTTATAAAGCAACGTTGTAGTCGTTTGGTGCTTGTTTGGTAGCTCGAAATGTATGAATCTTGCGTATTTGCCCAAAACGAAGAGTGTTTGATCGCTTAAAACGAGCTGGAACGCCGACAGCGAGCGCAAAACTGAATCGTTCGATTTCGTTATAAAGCGACTTTTCAATCGATTGGTGCTTGTTTAGCAACTCAAAACTCATAAACCTTGCGTATTTGCATAGAATAAAGAGTTTTTGATCGTACAAAACGAGCTGGAACGCCTACAGCGAGCGCAAGACTCAATCGCTCGATTTCGTTATAAAGCGACTTTTCAATCGATTGGTGCTTGTTTAGCAACTCAAAACGCATAAACCTTGCGTATTTGCATAGAATAAAGAGTTTTTGATCGTATAAAACGAGCCGGAACGCCTACAGCGAGCGCAAGACTCAATCGTTCGATTTCGTTAGAAACTGACTTTGCAATCGTTTGGTGCTTGTTTGTCAGCTCGAAATGCATGAATCTTGCGTAATCGCAAGGAATACAGAGTTTTTGATCGTTCAAAACGAGCTGGGACGCCTACAGCGAGCGCAAAACTCAATCGTTCGATTTCTTTGGAAAGCGACTTTGTAGTCGTTTGCTGCTTGTTTGGCGGTTCGAAATGCATGAATCTTGCGTATTTGCAAATTAAAACACAGTTTTTGATCGTTTAAAACGAGCTGGAACGCCGACAGCGAGCACAAAACTGAATCGTTCGATTTCGTTATAAAGCGACTTTTCATTCGATTGGTGCTTGATTAGCAACTCAAAACGCATAAACCTTGCGTATTTGCATAGAATGAAGAGTTTTTGATCGCATAAAACGAGCTGTAATGCCTACAGCGAGCGCAAGACTCAATCGCTCGATTTCGTATAAAGCGACTTTTCAATCGATTGGTGCTTGTTTAGCAACTCAAAACGCATAAACCTTGCGTATTTGCATAGAATAAAGAGTTTTTGATCGTATAAAACGAGCTGGAACGCCTACAGCGAGCGCAAGACTCAATCGTTCGATTTCGTTAGAAACTGACTTTGCAATCGTTTGGTGCTTGTTTGTCAGCTCGAAATGCATGAATCTTGCGTAATCGCAAAGAATACAGAGTTTTTGATCGTTCAAAACGAGCTGGGACGCCGACAGCGAGCACAAAACTGAATCGTTCGATTTCGTTATAAAGCGACTTTTCATTCGATTGGTGCTTGATTAGCAACTCAAAACGCATAAACCTTGCGTATTTGCATAGAATAAAGAGTTTTTGATCGTATAAAATGAGCTGAAACGCCTACAGCGAGCGCAAAACTCAATCGTTCGATATCGTTATAAAGCGACGTTGTAGGCGTTTGGTGCTTGTTTGGTAGCTCGAAATGCATGAACCTTGCGTGTTTGCACGAAACGAAGAGTGTGTAATCATATCAAACGAGCTGGGACGCCTACAGCGAGCGCAAAACTCAATCGTTCGATTTCGTTGGAAAGCGACTTTGTAGTCGTTTGGTGCTTATTTGGCGGCTCGAAATGCATGAATCTTGCGTATTTGCAAAGAATACAGAGTTTTTGATCGCTTAAAACGAGCTGGAACGCCGACAGCGAGCGCAAAACTGAATCGTTCGATTTCGTGATAAAGCGACTTTTCAATCGATTGGTGCTTGTTTAGCAACTCAAAACGCATAAACCTTGCGTATTTGCATAGAATAAAGAGTTTTTGATCGTATAAAACGAGCTGGAACGCCTACAGCGAGCGCAAGACTCAATCGTTTGATTTCGTTGTAAAGCGACTTTGCAGTCGTTTGGTGCTTGTTTAGCAACTCAAAACGCATAAACCTTGCGTATTTGCATAGAATTCAGAGTTTTTGATCGTATAAAACGAGCTGGAACGCCTACAGCGAGCGCAAGACTCAATCGTTCGATTTCGTTGTAAAGCGACTTTGCAGTCGTTTGGTGCTTGTTTAGCGGCTCGAAATGCATGAATCTTGCGTATTTGCAAAGAATACAGAGTTTTTGATCGTTTGAAACGAGCTGGGACGCTTACAGCGAGCGCAAAACTCAATCGTTCGATTTCATTGGAAAGCGATTTTGTAGTCATTTGGTGCTTGTTTGGCGGCTCGAAATGCATGAATCTTGCGTATTTGCAAAGAATACAGAGTTTTTGATCGTTTAAAACGAGCTGGAACGCCGACAGCAAGCGCAAAACTGAATCATTCGATTTCGTTATAAAGTGAATTTTCAATCGATTGGTGCTTGTTTAGCATCTCAAAACGCATAAACCTTGCGTATTTGCATAGAATAAAGAGTTTTTGATCGTATAAAACGAGCTGAAACGCCTTTAGCAAGCGCAAAACTCAATCGTTCGATTTCGTTATAAAGCGACGTTGTAGTCGTTTGGTGCTTGTTTGGTAGCTCGAAATGTATGAATCTTGCGTATTTGCCCAAAACGAAGAGTGTTTGATCGTATAAAATGAGCTGGAACGCCTACATCGGGCGCAAAACTCAATCGTTCGATTTTGTTGGAAAGCGATTTTGTAGTCGTTGGCTGCTTGTTTGGCGGCTCGAAATGCATGAATCTTGCGTATTTGCAAAGAATACAGAGTTTTTGATCGCTTAAAACGAGCTGGAACGCCGACAGCGAGCGCAAAACTGAATCGTTCGATTTCGTTATAAAGCGACTTTTCAATCGATTGGTGCTTGTTTAGCAACTCAAAACGCATAAACCTTGCGTATTTGCATAGAATAAAGAGTTTTTGATCGTATAAAACGAGCTGGAACGCCTACAGCGGGCGCAAAACTCAATCGTTCGACTTTGTAGTCGTTTCGTGCTTGTTTGGCGGCTCGAAATGCATGAATCTTGCGTATTTGCAAAGAATACAGAGTGTTTGATCGTTTGAAACGAGCTGGGACGCCTACAGCGAGTGCAAAACTCAATCGTTCGATTTTGTTGAAAAGCGAGGTTGTAGTCGTTTGGTGCTTGTTTAGCAACTCAAAACGCATACATCTTGCGTATTTGCATAGAATTAAGAGTTTTTGATCGTATAAAACGAGCTGGAACGCCCACAGCGAGCGCAAGACTCAATCGTTCGATTTCGTTGTAAAGCGACTTTGTAGTCGTTTGGTGCTTGTTTAGCGGCTCGAAATGCATGAATCTTGCGTATTTGCAAAGAATACGGAGTTTTTGATCGTTCAAAACGAGCTGGGACGCCTACAGCGAGCGCAAAACTCAATCGTTCGATTTCGTTGGAAAGCGACGTTGTAGTCGTTTGGTGCTTGTTTGGTAGCTCGAAATGTATGAATCTTGCGTATTTGCACGAAACGAAGAGTGTTTGATCGTATGAAACGAGCTGGAACGCCTGCAGCGAGCGCAAAACTCAATCGTTCGATTTCGTTGGAAAGCGACTTTGTAGTCGTTTGGTGCTTGTTTGGCGGCTCGAAATGCATGAATCTTGCGTATGTGCACAAAACGAAGAGTGTTTGATCGTATAAAACGAGCTGGAACGCCTACAGCGAGCGCAAAACTCAATCCTCCGATTTCGTTGGAAAGCGACTTTGTAGTCGTTTGGTGCTTGTTTGGCGGCTCGAAATGCATGAATCTTGCGTATTTGCAAAGAATACAGAGTTTTTGATCGTTTAAAACGAACTGAAACGCCGACAGCGAGCGCAAAACTCGATTGGTTTATATCAATATGAAGCGACACTGTAGTCTTTTGGTGCTTGTTTAGCAGCTCGAAATGCATGAATCTTGCGTATTTGCATAGAATGAAGGCTTTTTGATCGTGTGAAACGAGCTGGAACGCCTACAGCGAGCGCAAAACTGAATCGTTCGATTTCGTTATAAAGCGACGTTGTAGTCGTTTGGTGCTTGTTTGGTAGCTCGAAATGTGTGAATCTTGCGTATTTGCACAAAACGAAGAGTGTTTGATCGTATAAAACGAGCTGGAACGCCTACAGCGAGCGCAAAACTCAACCGTTCGATTTCGTTGGAAAGCGACTTTGTAGTCGTTTGGTGCTTGTTTGGTAGCTCGAAATGCATGAATCTTGCGTATGTGCACAAAACGAAGAGTGTTTGATCGTATAAAACGAGCTGGAACGCCTACAGCGAGCGCAAAACTCAATCGTTCGATTTCGTTGGAAAGCGACTTTGTAGTCGTTTGGTGCTTGTTTGGCGGCTCGAAATGCATGAATCTTGCGTATTTGCAAAGAATACAGAGTTTTTGATCGTTTAAAACGAACTGAAACGCCGACAGCGAGCGCAAAACTCGATTGGTTTATTTCGATATGAAGCGACACTGTAGTCGTTTGGTGCTTGTTTAGCAGCTCGAAATGCATGAATCTTGCGTATTTGCATAGAATGAAGGCTTTTTGATCGTATGAAACGAGCTGGAACGCCTACAGCGAGCGCAAAACTAAATCGTTTGATTTCGTTGTAAAGCGACTTTGCAGTCGTTTGGTGCTTGTTTAGCAACTCGAAAACGCATAAACCTTGCGTATTTGCATAGAATTCAGAGTTTTTGATCGTATAAAACGAGCTGGAACGCCTACAGCGAGCGCAAGACTCAATCGTTCGATTTCGTTGTAAAGCGACTTTGCAGTCGTTTGGTGCTTGTTTAGCGGCTCGAAATGCATGAATCTTCCGTATTTGCAAAGAATACAGAGTTTTTGATCGTTTGAAACGAGCTGGGACGCTTACAGCGAGCGCAAAACTCAATCGTTCGATTTCGTTGGAAAGCGACTTTTCAATCGATTGGTGCTTGTTTAGCAACTCAAAACGCATAAACCTTGCGTATTTGCATAGAATAGAGAGTTTTTGATCGTATAAAACGAGCTGGAACGCCTACAGCGAGCGCAAGACTCAATCGTTCGATTTCGTTGTAAAGCGACTTTGCAGTCGTTTGGTGCTTGTTTAGCGGCTCGAAATGCATGAATCTTGCGTATTTGCAAAGAATACAGAGTTTTTGATCGTTTGAAACGAGCTGGGACGCTTACAGCGAGCGCAAAACTCAATCGTTCGATTTCGTTGGAAAGCGACTTTGCAGTCGTTTGGTGCTTGTTTAGCGGCTCGAAATGCATGAATCTTGCGTATTTGCAAAGAATACAGAGTTTTTGATCGTTTGAAACGAGCTGGGACGCTTACAGCGAGCGCAAAACTCAATCGTTCGATTTCGTTGGAAAGCGATTTTGTAGTCGTTTGGTGCTTGTTTGGGGGCTCGAAATGCATGAATCTTGCGTATTTGCAAAGAATACAGAGTTTTTGATCGTTTTAAAACGAGCTGGAACGCCTACAGCGAGCGCAAAACTCAATCGTTCGATTTCGTTGGAAAGCGATTTTGCAGTCGTTTGGTGCTTGTTTGGCGGCTCGAAATGCATGAATCTTGCGTATTTGCAATGAATACAGAGTTTTTGATCGTTTAAAACGAGCTGGAACGCCGACAGCGAGCGCAAAACTCAATCGTTCGATTTCGTTGTAAAGCGACTTCGCAGTCGTTTGGTGCTTGTTTAGCGGCTCGAAATGCATGAATCGTGCCTATTTGCAAAGAATACAGAGTTTTTGATCGTTTGAAACGAGCTGGGACGCTTACAGCGAGCGCAAAACTCAATCGTTCGATTTCGTTGGAAAGCGACTTTGTAGTCGTTTGCTGCTTGTTTGGCGGCTCGAAATGCATGAATCTTGCGTATTCGCAAAGAATACAGAGTGTTTGATCGTTCAAAACGAGCTGGGATGCCTACAGCGAGCGCAAAACTCAATCGTTCGATTTCGTTGGAAAGCGATTTTGTAGTCGTTTGGTGCTTGTTTGGCGGCTCGAAATGCATGAATCTTGCGTATTTGCAAAGAATACAGAGTTTTTGATCGTTTAAAACGAGCTGGAACGCCGACAGCGAGCGCAAAACTGAATCGTTCGATTTCGTTATAAAGCGACTTTTTATTCGTTTGGTGCTTGTTTAGAAACTCAAAACGCATAAACCTTGCGTATTTGCATAGAATACAGAGTTTTTGATCGTTTAAAACGAGCTGGAACGCCGACAGCAAGCGCAAAACTGAATCATTCGATTTCGTTATAAAGCGACTTTTCAATCGATTGGTGCTTGTTTAGCAACTCAAAACGCATAAACCTTGCGTATTTGCATAGAATAAAGAGTTTTTGATCGTATAAAACGAGCCGGAACGCCGACAGCGAGCGCAAAACTGAATCGTTCGATTTCGTTATAAAGCGACTTTTCAATCGATTGGTGCTTGTTTAGCAACTCAAAACGCATAAACCTTGCGTATTTGCATAGAATAAAGAGTTTTTGATCGTATAAAACGAGCTGGAACGCCTACAGCGAGCGCAAGACTCAATCGTTCGATTTCGTTATAAAGCGACTTTTCAATTGATTGGTGCTTGTTTAGCAACTCAAAACGCATAAACCTTCCGTATTTGCATAGAATAAAGAGTTTTTGATCGTACAAAACGAGCTGAAACGCTTTTAGCGAGCGCAAAACTCAATCGTTCGATTCCGTTATAAAGCGACGTTGTACTCGTTTGGTGCTTGTTTGGTAGCTCGAAATGTATGAATCTTGCGTATTTGCACAAAACGAAGAGTGTTTGATCGTATAAAACGAGCTGGAACGCCTACAGCGGGCGCAAAACTCAATCGTTCGATTTCGTTGTAAAGCGACTTTGCAGTCGTTTGGTGCTTGTTTAGAAACTCAAAACGCATAAACCTTGCGTATTTGCATAGAATACAGAGTTTTTGATCGTTTAAAACGAGCTGGAACGCCGACAGCAAGCGCAAAACTGAATCATTCGATTTCGTTATAAAGCGACTTTTCAATCGATTGGTGCTTGTTTAGCAACTCAAAACGCATAAACCTTGCGTATTTGCATAGAATAAAGAGTTTTTGATCGTATAAAACGAGCCGGAACGCCTACAGCGAGCGCAAAACTCAATCGTTCGATTTCGTTGGAAAGCGACTTTGTAGTCGTTGGCTGCTTGTTTGTCAGCTCGAAATGCATGAATCTTGCGTAATCGCAAGGAATACAGAGTTTTTGATCGTTCAAAACGAGCTGAGACGCCTACAGCGAGCGCAAAACTCAATCGTTCGATTTCTTTGGAAAGCGACTTTGTAGTCGTTTGCTGCTTGTTTGGCGGCTCGAAATGCATGAATCTTGCGTATTTGCACAAAATGAAGAGTGTTTGATCGTGTAAAACGAGTTGGAACGCCTACAGCGAGCGCAAAACTCAATCGTTCGATTTTGTTGAAAAGCGACGTTGTAGTCGTTTGGTGCTTGTTTAGCAACTCAAAACGCATAAACCTTGCGTATTTGCATAGAATTAAGAGTTTTTGATCGTATAAACCAAGCTGGAACGCCTACAGCGAGCGCAAGACTCAATCGTTTGATTTCGTTGTTAAGCAACTTTGCAGTCGTTTGGTGCTCGTTTAGCGGCTCGAAATGCATGAATCTTGCGTATTTGCAATGAATACAGAGTTTTTGATCGTTTAAAACGAGCTGGAACGCCGACAGCGAGCGCAAAACTCAATCGTTCGATTTCGTTGTAAAGCGACTTCGCAGTCGTTTGGTGCTTGTTTAGCGGCTCGAAATGCATGAATCGTGCCTATTTGCAAAGAATACAGAGTTTTTGATCGTTTGAAACGAGCTGGGACGCTTACAGCGAGCGCAAAACTCAATCGTTCGATTTCGTTGGAAAGCGACTTTGTAGTCGTTTGCTGCTTGTTTGGCGGCTCGAAATGCATGAATCTTGCGTATTCGCAAAGAATACAGAGTGTTTGATCGTTCAAAACGGGCTGGGATGCCTACAGCGAGCGCAAAACTCAATCGTTCGATTTCGTTGGAAAGCGATTTTGTAGTCGTTTGGTGCTTGTTTGGCGGCTCGAAATGCATGAATCTTGCGTATTTGCAAAGAATACAGAGTTTTTGATCGTTTAAAACGAGCTGGAACGCCGACAGCGAGCGCAAAACTGAATCGTTCGATTTCGTTATAAAGCGACTTTTCATTCGATTGGTGCTTGATTAGCAACTCAAAACGCATAAACCTTGCGTATTTGCATAGAATAGAGAGTTTTTGATCGTATAAAACGAGCTGGAACGCCTACAGCGAGCGCAAGACTCAATCGTTCGATTTCATTGTAAAGCGACTTTGCAGTCGTTTGGTGCTTGTTTAGCGGCTCGAAATGCATGAATCTTGCGTATATGCAAAGAATACAGAGTTTTTGATCGTTTGAAACGAGCTGGGACGCTTACAGCGAGCGCAAAACTCAATCGTTCGTTTTCGTTGGAAAGCGACTTTGTAGTCGTTTGGTGCTTGTTTGGCGGCTCGAAATGCATGAATCTTGCGTATTTGCAAAGAATACAGAGTTTTTGATCGTTTAAAACGAGCTGGAACGCCGACAGCAAGCCCAAAGTGAATCATTCGATTTCGTTATAAAGCGACTTTTCAATCGATTGGTGCTTGTTTTGCAACTCAAAACGCATAAACCTTGCGTATTTGCATAGAATAAAGAGATTTTGATCGTATAAAACGAGCTGGAACGCCTACAGCGAGCGCAAGACTCAATCGCTCGATTTCGTTATAAAGTGACTTTGCATTCGTTTGGTGCTTGTTTAGGGGCTCAAAATGCATGAATCTTGCGTATTTGCAAAGAATACAGAGTGTTTGATCGTGTAAAAACGAGCTGGAACGCCGACAGCAAGCCCAAAGTGAATCATTCGATTTCGTTATAAAGCGACTTTTCAATCGATTGGTGCTTGTTTTGCAACTCAAAACGCATAAACCTTGCGTATTTGCATAGAATAAAGAGATTTTGATCGTATAAAACGAGCTGGAACGCCTACAGCGAGCGCAAGACTCAATCGCTCGATTTCGTTATAAAGTGACTTTGCATTCGTTTGGTGCTTGTTTAGGGGCTCAAAATGCATGAATCTTGCGTATTTGCAAAGAATACAGAGTGTTTGATCGTGTAAAAACGAGCTGGAACGTCTACAGCGAGGGCAAGACTCAATCGTTCGATTTCGTTATAAAGCGACTTTCCAATCGATTGGTGCTTGTTTAGCAACTCAAAACGCATAAACCTTGCGTATTTGCATAGAATAAAGAGTTTTTGATCGTGTAAAACGAGCTGGAACGCCTACAGCGAGCGCAAAACTCAATCGTTCGATTTCGTTGGAAAGCGACTTTGTAGTGTAGTCTTTATTTTCAGGATAAGTGAGGATAGGCTGGTTTATTTTATTGAAATCAGTAAAGTCGATAAAACGTTTATTAAATGAAGTTAATGAGAACAAAGATACAGAAAACTCGGATGCGCACGTGTTTCGTCATTCGTGGCCAGTCGTCAACTGCTTTCTTTTCTACGCGAGACTCTCCTCTCCGGCGCTCGACCACTCGCCTCGCTTCACGCCTATCGCGACGCTCAACGGCTTACAATAACAAAGCGCTCGGTTTGTTTACCTAGCCGAGCGAGAGGCTATGCCTCGTTCTGTGTATATCGCACCGCGGAGATTTCGAGAAATATCGCTTCCTACAGTAGTCGTTTGGTGCTTGTTTGGGGGCTCGAAATGCATGAATCTTGCGTATTTGCAAAGAATACAGAGTTTTTGATCGTTTAAAACGAGCTGAAACGCCGACAGCGAGCGCAAAACTCGATTGGTTTATATCGATATGAAGCGACACTGTAGTCGTTTAGTGCTTGTTCAGCAGCTCGAAATGCATTAATCTTGCGTATTTGCATAGAATGAAGGCTTTTTGATCGTATGAAACGAGCTGAAACGCCTACAGCGAGCGCAAAACTGAATCGTTCGATTTCGTTATAAAGCGACGTTGTAGTCGTTTGGTGCTTGTTTAGCAACTCAAAACGCATAAACCTTGCGTATTTGCATAGAATTAAGAGTTTTTGATCGTATAAAACGAGCTGGAACGCCCACAGCGAGAGTAAGACTCAATCGTTCGATTTCGTTGTAAAGCGACTTTGCAGTCGTTTGGTGCTTGTTTAGCGGCTCGAAATGCATGAATCTTGCGTATTTGCAAAGAATACGGAGTTTTTGATCGTTCAAAACGAGCTGGGACGCCTACAGCGAGCGCAAAACTCAATCGTTCGATTTCGTTGGAAAGCGACGTTGTAGTCGTTTGGTGCTTGTTTGGTAGCTCGAAATGTATGAATCTTGCGTATTTGCACGAAACGAAGAGTGTTTGATCGTATGAAACGAGCTGGAACGCCTGCAGCGAGCGCAAAACTCAATCGTTCGATTTCGTTGGAAAGCGACTTTGTAGTCGTTTGGTGCTTGTTTGGCGGCTCGAAATGCATGAATCTTGCGTATGTGCACAAAACGAAGAGTGTTTGATCGTATAAAACGAGCTGGAACGCCTACAGCGAGCGCAAAACTCAATCCTTCGATTTCGTTGGAAAGCGACTTTGTAGTCGTTTGGTGCTTGTTTGGCGGCTCGAAATGCATGAATCTTGCGTATTTGCAAAGAATACAGAGTTTTTGATCGTTTAAAACGAACTGAAACGCCGACAGCGAGCGCAAAACTCGATTGGTTTATATCAATATGAAGCGACACTGTAGTCTTTTGGTGCTTGTTTAGCAGCTCGAAATGCATGAATCTTGCGTATTTGCATAGAATGAAGGCTTTTTGATCGTGTGAAACGAGCTGGAACGCCTACAGCGAGCGCAAAACTGAATCGTTCGATTTCGTTATAAAGCGACGTTGTAGTCGTTTGGTGCTTGTTTGGTAGCTCGAAATGTGTGAATCTTGCGTATTTGCACAAAACGAAGAGTGTTTGATCGTATAAAACGAGCTGGAACGCCTACAGCGAGCGCAAAACTCAATCGTTCGATTTCGTTGGAAAGCGACTTTGTAGTCGTTTGGTGCTTGTTTGGTAGCTCGAAATGCATGAATCTTGCGTATGTGCACAAAACGAAGAGTGTTTGATCGTATAAAACGAGCTGGAACGCCTACAGCGAGCGCAAAACTCAATCGTTCGATTTCGTTGGAAAGCGACTTTGTAGTCGTTTGGTGCTTGTTTGGCGGCTCGAAATGCATGAATCTTGCGTATTTGCAAAGAATACAGAGTTTTTGATCGTTTAAAACGAACTGAAACGCCGACAGCGAGCGCAAAACTCGATTGGTTTATTTCGATATGAAGCGACACTGTAGTCGTTTGGTGCTTGTTTAGCAGCTCGAAATGCATGAATCTTGCGTATTTGCATAGAATGAAGGCTTTTTGATCGTATGAAACGAGCTGGAACGCCTACAGCGAGCGCAAAACTAAATCGTTTGATTTCGTTGTAAAGCGACTTTGCAGTCGTTTGGTGCTTGTTTAGCAACTCGAAAACGCATAAACCTTGCGTATTTGCATAGAATTCAGAGTTTTTGATCGTATAAAACGAGCTGGAACGCCTACAGCGAGCGCAAGACTCAATCGTTCGATTTCGTTGTAAAGCGACTTTGCAGTCGTTTGGTGCTTGTTTAGCGGCTCGAAATGCATGAATCTTCCGTATTTGCAAAGAATACAGAGTTTTTGATCGTTTGAAACGAGCTGGGACGCTTACAGCGAGCGCAAAACTCAATCGTTCGATTTCGTTGGAAAGCGACTTTTCAATCGATTGGTGCTTGTTTAGCAACTCAAAACGCATAAACCTTGCGTATTTGCATAGAATAGAGAGTTTTTGATCGTATAAAACGAGCTGGAACGCCTACAGCGAGCGCAAGACTCAATCGTTCGATTTCGTTGTAAAGCGACTTTGCAGTCGTTTGGTGCTTGTTTAGCGGCTCGAAATGCATGAATCTTGCGTATTTGCAAAGAATACAGAGTTTTTGATCGTTTGAAACGAGCTGGGACGCTTACAGCGAGCGCAAAACTCAATCGTTCGATTTCGTTGGAAAGCGACTTTGCAGTCGTTTGGTGCTTGTTTAGCGGCTCGAAATGCATGAATCTTGCGTATTTGCAAAGAATACAGAGTTTTTGATCGTTTACAACAAGCTGGAACGCCTACAGCGGGCGCAAAACTCAATCGTTCGACTTTGTTGGAAAGCGACTTTGTAGTCGTTTGGTGCTTGTTTGGCGGCTCGAAATGCATGAATCTTGCGTATTTGCAAAGAATACAGAGTGTTTGATCGTTTGAAACGAGCTGGGACGACTACAGCGAGCGCAAAACTCAATCGTTCGATTTCGTTGGAAAGCGACTTTGTAGTCGTTTGCTGCTTGTTTGGCGGCTCGAAATGCATGAATCTTGCGTATTTGCACAAAATGAAGAGTGTTTGATCGTGTAAAACGAGTTGGAACGCCTACAGCGAGCGCAAAACTCAATCGTTCGATTTCGTTGAAAAGCGACGTTGTAGTCGTTTGGTGCTTGTTTAACACCTCAAAACGCATAAACCTTGCGTATTTGCATAGAATTAAGAGTTTTTGATCGTATAAAACGAGCTGGAACGCCTACAGCGAGCGCAAGACTCAATCGTTTGATTTCGTTGTTAAGCGACTTTGCAGTCGTTTGGTGCTTGTTTAGCGGCTCGAAATGCATGAATCTTGCGTATTTGCAAATAAAACAGAGTTTTTGATCATTTAAAACGAGCTGGAACGACCACAGCGAGCGCAAGACTCAATTGTTTGATTTCGTTGTTAAGCGACTTTGCAGTCGTTTGGTGCTTGTTTAGCGGCTCGAAAGGCATGAATCTTGGGTATTTACAAATAAAACAGAGTTTTTGATCGTTTAAAACGAGCTGGAACGCCGACAGCGAGCACAAAACTGAATCGTTCGATTTCGTTATAAAGCGACTTTTCATTCGATTGGTGCTTGATTAGCAACTCAAAACGCATAAACCTTGCGTATTTGCATAGAATAAAGAGTTTTTGATCGTATAAAATGAGCTGGAACGCCTACAGCGAGAGCAAGACTCAATCGTTTGATTTCGTTGTAAAGCGACTTTGCAGTCGTTTGGTGCTTGTTTAGCAACTCAAAACGCATAAACTTTGCGTATTTGCATAGAATTAAGAGTTTTTGATCGTATAAAACGAGCTGGAACGCCTACAGCGAGCGCAAGACTCAATCGTTCGATTTCGTTGTAAAGCGACTTTGCAGTCGTTTGGTGCTTGTTTAGCGGCTCGAAATGCATGAATCTTGCGTATTTGCAAAGAATACAGAGTTTTTGATCGTTTGAAACGAGCTGGGACGCTAACAGCGAGCGCAAAACTCAATCGTTCGATTTCGTTGGAAAGCGACTTTGTAGTCGTTTGCTGCTTGTTTGGCGGCTCGAAATGCATGAATCTTGCGTATTCGCAAAGAATACAGAGTGTTTGATCGTTCAAAACGAGCTGGGATGCCTACAGCGAGCGCAAAACTCAATCGTTCGATTTCGTTGGAAAGCGATTTTGTGTTCGTTTGGTGCTTGTTTGGCGGCTCGAAATGCATGAATCTTGCGTTTTTGCAAAGAATACAGAGTTTTTGATCGTTTAAAACGAGCTGGAACGCCGACAGCAAGCGCAAAACTGAATCATTCGATTTCGTTATAAAGCGACTTTTCAATCGATTGGTGCTTGTTTAGCAACTCAAAACGCATAAACCTTGCGTATTTGCATAAAATGAAGAGTTTTTGATCGTATAAAACGAGCTGAAACGCCTTTAGCAAGCGCAAAACTCAATCGTTCGATTTCGTTATAAAGCGACGTTGTAGTCGTTTGGTGCTTGTTTGGTAGCTCGAAATGTATGAATCTTGCGTATTTGCACAAAACAAAGAGTGTTTGATCGTACAAAACGAGCTGGAACGCCTACAGCGGGCGCAAAACTCAATCGTTCGACTTTGTTGGAAAGCGACTTTGTAGTCGTTTGGTGCTTGTTTAGCGGCTTGAAATGCATGAATCTTGTGTATTTGCATAGAATAAAGAGTTTTTGATCGTGTAAAACGAGCTGGAACGCCTACAGCGAGCGCAAGACTCAATCGTTCGATTTCGTTGTAAAGCGACTTCGCAGTCGTTTGGTGCTTGTTTAGCGGCTCGAAATGCATGAATCTTGCGTATTTGCAAAGAATACAGAGTTTTTGATCGTTTAAAACGAGCTGGAACGCCGACAGCGAGCGCAAAACTGAATCGTTCGATTTCGTTATAAAGCGACTTTTTATTCGATTGGTGCTTGTTTAGCAACTCAAAACGCATAAACCTTGCGTATTTGCATAGAATAAAGAGTTTTTGATCGTATAAATAGAGCTGAAACGCCTACAGCGAGCGCAAAACTCAATCGTTCGATTTCGTTGGAAAGCGACTTTGTAGTCGTTTGGTGCTTGTTTGGCGGCTCGAAATGCATGAATCTTGCGTATTTGCAAAGAATACAGAGTTTTTGATCGTTTAAAACGAACTGAAACGCCGACAGCGAGCGCAAAACTCGATTGGTTTATTTCGATATGAAGCGACACTGTAGTCGTTTGGTGCTTGTTTAGCAGCTCGAAATGCATGAATCTTGCGTATTTGCATAGAATGAAGGCTTTTTGATCGTATGAAACGAGCTGGAACGCCTACAGCGAGCGCAAAACTTAATCGTTCGATTTCGTTGAAAAGCGACGTTGTAGTCGTTTGGTGCTTGTTTAGCAACTCAAAACGCATACATCTTGCGTATTTGCATAGAATTAAGAGTTTTTGATCGTATAAAACGAGCTGGAACGCCCGCAGCGAGCGCAAGACTCAATCGTTCGATTTCGTTGTAAAGCGACTTTGTAGTCGTTTGGTGCTTGTTTAGCGGCTCGAAATGCATGAATCTTGCGTATTTGCAAAGAATACAGAGTTTTCGATCGTTTGAAACGAGCTGGGACGCCTACAGCGAGCGCAAAACTCAATCGTTCGATTTCGTTGGAAAGCGACTTTTCAATCGATTGGTGCTTGTTTAGCAACTCAAAACGCATAAACCTTGCGTATTTGCATAGAATAAAGAGTTTTTGATCGTATAAAACGAGCTGGAACGCCTACAGCGAGAGCAAGACTCAATCGTTTGATTTCGTTGTAAAGCGACTTTGCAGTCGTTTGGTGCTTGTTTAGCAACTCGAAAACGCATAAACCTTGCGTATTTGCATAGAATTCAGAGTTTTTGATCGTATAAAACGAGCTGGAACGCCTACAGCGAGCGCAAGACTCAATCGTTCGATTTCGTTGTAAAGCGACTTTGCAGTCGTTTGGTGCTTGTTTAGCGGCTCGAAATGCATGAATCTTGCGTATTTGCAAAGAATACAGAGTTTTTGATCGTTTGAAACGAGCTGGGACGCTTACAGCGAGCGCAAAACTCAATCGTTCGATTTCGTTGGAAAGCGACTTTTCAATCGATTGGTGCTTGTTTAGCAACTCAAAACGCATAAACCTTGCGTATTTGCATAGAATAGAGAGTTTTTGATCGTATAAAACGAGCTGGAACGCCTACAGCGAGCGCAAGACTCAATCGTTCGATTTCATTGTAAAGCGACTTTGCAGTCGTTTGGTGCTTGTTTAGCGGCTCGAAATGCATGAATCTTGCGTATATGCAAAGAATACAGAGTTTTTGATCGTTTGAAACGAGCTGGGACGCTTACAGCGAGCGCAAAACTCAATCGTTCGATTTCGTTGGAAAGCGACTTTGTAGTCGTTTGGTGCTTGTTTGGCGGCTCGAAATGCATGAATCTTGCGTATTTGCAAAGAATACAGAGTTTTTGATCGTTTAAAACGAACTGAAACGCCGACAGCGAGCGCAAAACTCGATTGGTTTATTTCGATATGAAGCGACACTGTAGTCGTTTGGTGCTTGTTTAGCAGCTCGAAATGCATGAATCTTGCGTATTTGCATAGAATGAACGCTTTTTGATCGTATGAAACGAGCTGGAACGCCTACAGCGAGCGCAAAACTGAATCGTTCGATTTCGTTATAAAGCGACGTTGTAGTCGTTTGGTGCTTGTTTGGTAGCTCGAAATGTGTGAATCTTGCGTATTTGCACAAAACGAAGAGTGTTTGATCGTATAAAACGAGCTGGAACGCCTACAGCGAGCGCAAAACTCAATCGTTCGATTTCGTTGGAAAGCGACTTCGCAGTCGTTTGGTGCTTGTTTAGCGGCTCGAAATGCATGAATCTTGCGTATTTGCAAAGAATACAGAGTTTTTGATCGTTTAAAACGAGCTGGAACGCCGACAGCAAGCCCAAAGTGAATCATTCGATTTCGTTATAAAGCGACTTTTCAATCGATTGGTGCTTGTTTTGCAACTCAAAACGCATAAACCTTGCGTATTTGCATAGAATAAAGAGATTTTGATCGTATAAAACGAGCTGGAACGCCTACAGCGAGCGCAAGACTCAATCGCTCGATTTCGTTATAAAGTGACTTTGCATTCGTTTGGTGCTTGTTTAGCGGCTCAAAATGCATGAATCTTGCGTATTTGCAAAGAATACAGAGTGTTTGATCGTGTAAAAACGAGCTGGAACGTCTACAGCGAGGGCAAGACTCAATCGTTCGATTTCGTTATAAAGCGACTTTCCAATCGATTGGTGCTTGTTTAGCAACTCAAAACGCATAAACCTTGCGTATTTGCATAGAATAAAGAGTTTTTGATCGTATAAAACGAGCTGGAACGCCTACAGCGAGCGCAAGACTCAATCGCTCGATTTCGTTATAAAGTGACTTTGCATTCGTTTGGTGCTTGTTTAGCGGCTCAAAATGCATGAATCTTGCGTATTTGCAAAGAATACAGAGTGTTTGATCGTGTAAAAACGAGCTGGAACGTCTACAGCGAGGGCAAGACTCAATCGTTCGATTTCGTTATAAAGCGACTTTCCAATCGATTGGTGCTTGTTTAGCATCTCAAAACGCATAAACCTTGCGTATTTGCATAGAATAAAGAGTTTTTGATCGTATAAAACGAGCTGGAACGCCTACAGCGAGCGCAAAACTCAATCGTTCGATTTCGTTGGAAAGCGACTTTGTAGTCGTTTGGTGCTTGTTTGGCGGCTCGAAATGCATGAATCTTGCGTATTTGCAAAGAATACAGAGTTTTTGATCGTTTAAAACGAACTGAAACGCCGACAGCGAACGCAAAACTCGATTGGTTTATTTCGATATGAAGCGACACTGTAGTCGTTTGGTGCTTGTTTAGCAGCTCGAAATGCATGAATCTTGCGTATTTGCATAGAATGAAGGCTTTTTGATCGTATGAAACGAGCTGGAACGCCTACAGCGAGCGCAAAACTAAATCGTTCAATTTCGTTGAAAAGCGACGTTGTAGTCGTTTGGTGCTTGTTTAGCAACTCAAAACGCATACATCTTGCGTATTTGCATAGAATTAAGAGTTTTTGATCGTATAAAACGAGCTGGAACGCCCACCGCGAGCGCAAGACTCAATCGTTCGATTTCGTTATAAAGCGACGTTGTAGTCGTTTGGTGCTTGTTTGGCAGCTCGAAATGTATGAATCTTGCGTATTTGCCCAAAACGAAGAGTGTTTGATCGTATAAAATGAGCTGGAACGCCTACAGCGGGCGCAAAACTCAATCGTTCGATTTTGTTCGAAAGCGACTTTGTAGTCGTTGGCTGCTTGTTTGGCGGCTCGAAATGCATGAATCTTGCGTAGTTGCGAAGAATACAGAGTTTTTGATCGTATAAAACGAGCTGGAACGCCTACAGCGAGCGCAAGACTCAATCGTTCGATTTCGTTGGGAAGCGATTTTGTAGTCGTTTGGTGCTTGTTTGGCGGCTCGAAATGCATGAATCTTGCGTATTCGCAAAGAATACAGAGTGTTTGATCGTTCAAAACGAGCTGGGATGCCTACAGCGAGCGCAAAACTCAATCGTTCGATTTCGTTGGAAAGCGATTTTGTAGTCGTTTGGTGCTTGTTTGGCGGCTCGAAATGCATGAATCTTGCGTATTCGCAAAGAATACAGAGTGTTTGATCGTTCAAAACGAGCTGGGATGCCTACAGCGAGCGCAAAACTCAATCGTTCGATTTCGTTGAAAAGCGACTTTGTAGTCGTTTGGTGCTTGTTTGGTAGCTCGAAATGCATGAATCTTGCGTATGTGCACAAAACGAAGAGTGTTTGATCGTATAAAACGAGCTGGAACGCCTACAGCGAGCGCAAAACTCAATCGTTCGATTTCGTTGGAAAGCGACTTCGCAGTCGTTTGGTGCTTGTTTAGCGGCTCGAAATGCATGAATCTTGCGTATTTGCAAATAATACAGAGTTTTTGATCGTTTAAAACGAGCTGGAACGCCGACAGCGAGCGCAAAACTGAATCGTTAAATTTCGTTATAAAGCGACTTTTTATTCGATTGGTGCTTGTTTAGCAACTCAAAACGCATAAACCTTGCGTATTTGCATAGAATAAAGAGTTTTTGATCGTGTAAAACGAGCTGAAAAGCCTACAGCGAGCGCAAAACTGAATCGTTCGATTTCGTTGTAAAGCGACTTTGCAGTCGTTTGGCGCTTGTTTAGCGGCTCGAAATGCATGAATCTTGCGTATTTGCAAAGAATACAGAGTTTTTGATCGTTTAAAACGAGCTGGAACGCCGACAGCAAGCGCAAAACTGAATCATTCGATTTCGTTATAAAGCGACTTTTCAATCGATTGGTGCTTGTTTAGCAACTCAAAACGCATAAACCTTGCGTATTTGCATAGAATGAAGAGTTTTTGATCGTAGAAAACGAGCTGAAACGCCTTTAGCAAGCGCAAAACTCAATCGTTCGATTTCGTTATAAAGCGACGTTGTAGTCGTTTGGTGCTTGTTTGGTAGCTCGAAATGTATGAATCTGGCGTATTTGCAAAAAATACAGAGTTTTTGATCGTATAAAACGAGCTGGAACACCTACAGCGAGCGCAAGACTCAATCGTTCGATTTCGTTGTAAAGCGACTTTGCAGTCGTTTGGTGCTTGTTTAGCGGCTCGAAATGCATGAATCTTGCGTATTTGCAAAGAATACAGAGTTTTTGATCGTTTGAAACGAGCTGGGATGCCTACAGCGAGCGCAAAACTCAATCGTTCGATTTCGTTGGAAAGCGATTTTGTAGTCGTTTGGTGCTTGTTTGGCGGCTCGAAATGCATGAATCTTGCGTATTTGCAAAGAATACAGAGTTTTTGATCGTTTAAAACAAGCTGGAACGCCGACAGCAAGCGCAAAACTGAATCATTCGATTTCGTTATAAAGTGACTTTTCAATCGATTGGTGCTTGTTTAGCATCTCAAAACGCATAAACCTTGCGTATTTGCATAGAATAAAGAGTTTTTGATCGTATAAAACGAGCTGAAACGCCTTTAGCAAGCGCAAAACTCAATCGTTCGATTTCGTTATAAAGCGACGTTGTAGTCGTTTGGTGCTTGTTTGGTAGCTCGAAATGTATGAATCTTGCGTATTTGCCCAAAACGAAGAGTGTTTGATCGTATAAAATGAGCTGGAACGCAGACAGCGGGCGCAAAACTCAATCGTTCGATTTTGTTCGAAAGCGACTTTGTAGTCGTTGGCTGCTTGTTTGGCGGCTCGAAATGCATGAATCTTGCGTATTTGCAAAGAATACAGAGTTTTTGATCGCTTAAAACGAGCTGGAACGCCGACAGCGAGCGCAAAACTGAATCGTTCGATTTCGTTATAAAGCGACTTTTCAATCGATTGGTGCTTGTTTAGCAACTCAAAACGCATAAACCTTGCGTATTTGCATAGAATAAAGAGTTTTTGATCGTATAAAACGAGCTGGAACGCCTACAGCGAGCGCAAGACTCAATCGTTCGATTTCGTTATAAAGCGACTTTTCAATCGATTGGTGCTTGTTTAGCAACTCAAAACGCATAAACCTTCCGTATTTGCATAGAATAAAGAGTTTTTGATCGTACAAAACGAGCTGAAACGCTTTTAGCGAGCGCAAAACTCAATCGTTCGATTCCGTTATAAAGCGACGTTGTAGTCGTTTGGTGCTTGTTTGTCAGCTCGAAATGCATGAATCTTGCGTAATCGCAAAGAATACAGAGTTTTTGATCGTTCAAAACGAGCTGGGACGCCTACGGCGAGCGCAAAACTCAATCGTTCGATTTCTTTGGAAAGCGACTTTGTAGTCGTTTGCTGCTTGTTTGGCGGCTCGAAATGCATGAATCTTGCGTATTTGCACAAAATGAAGAGTGTTTGATCGTGTAAAACGAGTTGGAACGCCTACAGCGAGCGCAAAACTCAATCGTTCGATTTTGTTGAAAAGCGAGGTTGTAGTCGTTTGGTGCTTGTTTAGCAACTCAAAACGCATAAGCCTTGCGTATTTGCATAGAATTAAGAGTTTTTGATCGTATAAAACGAGCTGGAACGCCTACAGCGAGCGCAAGACTCAATCGTTTGATTTCGTTGTTAAGCAACTTTGCAGTCGTTTGGTGCTTGATTAGTGGCTCGAAATGCATGAATCTTGCGTATTTGCAAATAAAACAGAGTTTTTGATCGTATAAAACGAGCTGGAACGCCTACAGCGAGCGCAAGACTCAATCGTTCGATTTCGTTGTAAAGCGACTTTGCAGTCGTTTGGTGCTTGTTTAGCGGCTCGAAATGCATGAACCTTGCGTATTTGCAAAGAATATAGAGTTTTTGATCGTTTGAAACGAGCTGGGACGCTTACAGCGAGCGCAAAACTCAATCGTTCGATTTCGTTGGAAAGCGACTTTGTAGTCGTTTGCTGCTTGTTTGGCGGCTCGAAATGCATGAATCTTGCGTATTCGCAAAGAATACAGAGTGTTTGATCGTTCAAAACGAGCTGGGATGCCTACAGCGAGCGCAAAACTCAATCGTTCGATTTCGTTGGAAAGCGATTTTGTAGTCGTTTGGTGCTTGTTTGGCGGCTCGAAATGCATGAATCTTGCGTATGTGCACAAAACGAAGAGTGTTTGATCGTATAAAACGAGCTGGAACGCCTACAGCGAGCGCAAAACTCAATCGTTCGATTTCGTTGGAAAGCGACTTTGTAGTCGTTTGGTGCTTGTTTGGCGGCTCGAAATGCATGAATCTTGCGTATTTGCAAAGAATACAGAGTTTTTGATCGTTTAAAACGAACTTTTTACGAGCTGGGATTTTTACGAACGTTTGAAACGCCGACAGCGAACGCAAAACTCGATTGGTTTATTTCGATATGAAGCGACACTGTAGTCGTTTGGTGCTTGTTTAGCAGCTCGAAATGCATGAATCTTGCGTATTTGCATAGAATGAAGGCTTTTTGATCGTATGAAACGAGCTGGAACGCCTACAGCGAGCGCAAAACTAAATCGTTCAATTTCGTTGAAAAGCGACGTTGTAGTCGTTTGGTGCTTGTTTAGCAACTCAAAACGCATACATCTTGCGTATTTGCATAGAATTAAGAGTTTTTGATCGTATAAAACGAGCTGGAACGCCCACCGCGAGCGCAAGACTCAATCGTTCGATTTCGTTATAAAGCGACGTTGTAGTCGTTTGGTGCTTGTTTGGTAGCTCGAAATGTATGAATCTTGCGTATTTGCCCAAAACGAAGAGTGTTTGATCGTATAAAATGAGCTGGAACGCCTACAGCGGGCGCAAAACTCAATCGTTCGATTTTGTTCGAAAGCGACTTTGTAGTCGTTGGCTGCTTGTTTGGCGGCTCGAAATGCATGAATCTTGCGTAGTTGCGAAGAATACAGAGTTTTTGATCGTATAAAACGTTGTAGTCGTTTGGTGCTTGTTTGGTAGCTCGAAATGTATGAATCTGGCGTATTTGCAAAGAATACAGAGTTTTTGATCGTTTAAAACAAGCTGGAACGCCTACAGCGGGCGCAAAACTCAATCGTTCGACTTTGTTGGAAAGCGACTTTGTAGTCGTTTGGTGCTTGTTTGGCGGCTCGAAATGCATGAATCTTGCGTATTTGCAAAGAATACAGAGTGTTTGATCGTTTGAAACGAGCTGGGACGACTACAGCGAGCGCAAAACTCAATCGTTCGATTTCGTTGGAAAGCGACTTTGTAGTCGTTTGCTGCTTGTTTGGCGGCTCGAAATGCATGAATCTTGCGTATTTGCACAAAATGAAGAGTGTTTGATCGTGTAAAACGAGTTGGAACGCCCACGGCGAGCGCAAAACTCAATCGTTCGATTTCGTTATAAAGCGACGTTGTAGGCGTTTGGTGCTTGTTTGGTAGCTCGAAATGCATGAATCTTGCGTGTTCGCACGAAACGAAGAGTGTTTGATCATATCAAACGAGCTGGGACGCCTACAGCGAGCGCAAAACTCAATCGTTCGATTTCGTTGGAAAGCGACTTTGTAGTCGTTTGGTGCTTGTTTGGCCGCTCGAAATGCATGAATCTTGCGTATTCGCAAAGAATACAGAGTTTTTGATCGTTTGAAACGAGCTGGGACGCCCACAGCGAGCGCAAAACTCAATCGTTCGATTTCGTTGGAAAGCGATTTTGTAGTCGTCTGGTGCTTGTTTGGCGGCTCGAAATGCATGAATCTTGCGTATTTGCAAAGAATACAGAGTTTTTGATCGCTTAAAACGAGCTGGAACGCCGACAGCGAGCGCAAAACTGAATCGTTCGATTTCGTGATAAAGCGACTTTTCAATCGATTGGTGCTTGTTTAGCAACTCAAAACGCATAAACCTTGCGTATTTGCATAGAATAAAGAGTTTTTGATCGTATAAAACGAGCTGGAACGCCTACAGCGAGCGCAAGACTCAATCGTTTGATTTCGTTGTCAAGCGACTTTGCAGTCGTTTGGTGCTTGTTTAGCAACTCAAAACGCATAAACCTTGCGTATTTGCATAGAATTATGAGTTTTTGATCGTATAAAACGAGCTGGAACACCTACAGCGAGCGCAAGACTCAATCGTTCGATTTCGTTGTAAAGCGACTTTGCAGTCGTTTGGTGCTTGTTTAGCGGCTCGAAATGCATGAATCTTGCGTATTTGCAAAGAATACAGAGTTTTTGATCGTTTGAAACGAGCTGGGATGCCTACAGCGAGCGCAAAACTCAATCGTTCGATTTCGTTGGAAAGCGATTTTGTAGTCGTTTGGTGCTTGTTTGGCGGCTCGAAATGCATGAATCTTGCGTATTTGCAAAGAATACAGAGTTTTTGATCGTTTAAAACAAGCTGGAACGCCGACAGCAAGCGCAAAACTGAATCATTCGATTTCGTTATAAAGTGACTTTTCAATCGATTGGTGCTTGTTTAGCATCTCAAAACGCATAAACCTTGCGTATTTGCATAGAATAAAGAGTTTTTGATCGTATAAAACGAGCTGAAACGCCTTTAGCAAGCGCAAAACTCAATCGTTCGATTTCGTTATAAAGCGACGTTGTAGTCGTTTGGTGCTTGTTTGGTAGCTCGAAATGTATGAATCTTGCGTATTTGCCCAAAACGAAGAGTGTTTGATCGTATAAAATGAGCTGGAACGCCTACAGCGGGCGCAAAACTCAATCGTTCGATTTTGTTCGAAAGCGACTTTGTAGTCGTTGGCTGCTTGTTCGGCGGCTCGAAATGCATGAATCTTGCGTATTTGCAAAGAATACAGAGTTTTTGATCGCTTAAAACGAGCTGGAACGCCGACAGCGAGCGCAAAACTGAATCGTTCGATTTCGTTATAAAGCGACTTTTCAATCGATTGGTGCTTGTTTAGCAACTCAAAACGCATAAACCTTGCGTATTTGCATAGAATAAAGAGTTTTTGATTGTATAAAACGAGCTGGAACGCCTACAGCGAGCGCAAGACTCAATCGTTCGATTTCGTTATAAAGCGACTTTTCAATCGATTGGTGCTTGTTTAGCAACTCAAAACGCATAAACCTTCCGTATTTGCATAGAATAAAGAGTTTTTGATCGTACAAAACGAGCTGAAACGCTTTTAGCGAGCGCAAAACTCAATCGTTCGATTCCGTTATAAAGCGACGTTGTAGTCGTTTGGTGCTTGTTTGTCAGCTCGAAATGCATGAATCTTGCGTAATCGCAAAGAATACAGAGTTTTTGATCGTTCAAAACGAGCTGGGACGCCTACAGCGAGCGCAAAACTCAATCGTTCGATTTCTTTGGAAAGCGACTTTGTAGTCGTTTGCTGCTTGTTTGGCGGCTCGAAATGCATGAATCTTGCGTATTTGCACAAAATGAAGAGTGTTTGATCGTGTAAAACGAGTTGGAACGCCTACAGCGAGCGCAAAACTCAATCGTTCGATTTTGTTGAAAAGCGAGGTTGTAGTCGTTTGGTGCTTGTTTAGCAACTCAAAACGCATAAGCCTTGCGTATTTGCATAGAATGAAGAGTTTTTGATCGTAGAAAACGAGCTGAAACGCCTTTAGCAAGCGCAAAACTCAATCGTTCGATTTCGTTATAAAGCGACGTTGTAGTCGTTTGGTGCTTGTTTGGTAGCTCGAAATGTATGAATCTGGCGTATTTGCAAAGAATACAGAGTTTTTGATCGTTTAAAACAAGCTGGAACGCCTACAGCGGGCGCAAAACTCAATCGTTCGACTTTGTTGGAAAGCGACTTTGTAGTCGTTTGGTGCTTGTTTGGCGGCTCGAAATGCATGAATCTTGCGTATTTGCAAAGAATACAGAGTGTTTGATCGTTTGAAACGAGCTGGGACGACTACAGCGAGCGCAAAACTCAATCGTTCGATTTCGTTGGAAAGCGACTTTGTAGTCGTTTGCTGCTTGTTTGGCGGCTCGAAATGCATGAATCTTGCGTATTTGCACAAAATGAAGAGTGTTTGATCGTGTAAAACGAGTTGGAACGCCCACGGCGAGCGCAAAACTCAATCGTTCGATTTCGTTATAAAGCGACGTTGTAGGCGTTTGGTGCTTGTTTGGTAGCTCGAAATGCATGAATCTTGCGTGTTCGCACGAAACGAAGAGTGTTTGATCATATCAAACGAGCTGGGACGCCTACAGCGAGCGCAAAACTCAATCGTTCGATTTCGTTGGAAAGCGACTTTGTAGTCGTTTGGTGCTTGTTTGGCCGCTCGAAATGCATGAATCTTGCGTATTCGCAAAGAATACAGAGTTTTTGATCGTTTGAAACGAGCTGGGACGCCCACAGCGAGCGCAAAACTCAATCGTTCGATTTCGTTGGAAAGCGATTTTGTAGTCGTCTGGTGCTTGTTTGGCGGCTCGAAATGCATGAATCTTGCGTATTTGCAAAGAATACAGAGTTTTTGATCGCTTAAAACGAGCTGGAACGCCGACAGCGAGCGCAAAACTGAATCGTTCGATTTCGTGATAAAGCGACTTTTCAATCGATTGGTGCTTGTTTAGCAACTCAAAACGCATAAACCTTGCGTATTTGCATAGAATAAAGAGTTTTTGATCGTATAAAACGAGCTGGAACGCCTACAGCGAGCGCAAGACTCAATCGTTTGATTTCGTTGTCAAGCGACTTTGCAGTCGTTTGGTGCTTGTTTAGCAACTCAAAACGCATAAACCTTGCGTATTTGCATAGAATTATGAGTTTTTGATCGTATAAAACGAGCTGGAACACCTACAGCGAGCGCAAGACTCAATCGTTCGATTTCGTTGTAAAGCGACTTTGCAGTCGTTTGGTGCTTGTTTAGCGGCTCGAAATGCATGAATCTTGCGTATTTGCAAAGAATACAGAGTTTTTGATCGTTTGAAACGAGCTGGGATGCCTACAGCGAGCGCAAAACTCAATCGTTCGATTTCGTTGGAAAGCGATTTTGTAGTCGTTTGGTGCTTGTTTGGCGGCTCGAAATGCATGAATCTTGCGTATTTGCAAAGAATACAGAGTTTTTGATCGTTTAAAACAAGCTGGAACGCCGACAGCAAGCGCAAAACTGAATCATTCGATTTCGTTATAAAGTGACTTTTCAATCGATTGGTGCTTGTTTAGCATCTCAAAACGCATAAACCTTGCGTATTTGCATAGAATAAAGAGTTTTTGATCGTATAAAACGAGCTGAAACGCCTTTAGCAAGCGCAAAACTCAATCGTTCGATTTCGTTATAAAGCGACGTTGTAGTCGTTTGGTGCTTGTTTGGTAGCTCGAAATGTATGAATCTTGCGTATTTGCCCAAAACGAAGAGTGTTTGATCGTATAAAATGAGCTGGAACGCCTACAGCGGGCGCAAAACTCAATCGTTCGATTTTGTTCGAAAGCGACTTTGTAGTCGTTGGCTGCTTGTTCGGCGGCTCGAAATGCATGAATCTTGCGTATTTGCAAAGAATACAGAGTTTTTGATCGCTTAAAACGAGCTGGAACGCCGACAGCGAGCGCAAAACTGAATCGTTCGATTTCGTTATAAAGCGACTTTTCAATCGATTGGTGCTTGTTTAGCAACTCAAAACGCATAAACCTTGCGTATTTGCATAGAATAAAGAGTTTTTGATTGTATAAAACGAGCTGGAACGCCTACAGCGAGCGCAAGACTCAATCGTTCGATTTCGTTATAAAGCGACTTTTCAATCGATTGGTGCTTGTTTAGCAACTCAAAACGCATAAACCTTCCGTATTTGCATAGAATAAAGAGTTTTTGATCGTACAAAACGAGCTGAAACGCTTTTAGCGAGCGCAAAACTCAATCGTTCGATTCCGTTATAAAGCGACGTTGTAGTCGTTTGGTGCTTGTTTGTCAGCTCGAAATGCATGAATCTTGCGTAATCGCAAAGAATACAGAGTTTTTGATCGTTCAAAACGAGCTGGGACGCCTACAGCGAGCGCAAAACTCAATCGTTCGATTTCTTTGGAAAGCGACTTTGTAGTCGTTTGCTGCTTGTTTGGCGGCTCGAAATGCATGAATCTTGCGTATTTGCACAAAATGAAGAGTGTTTGATCGTGTAAAACGAGTTGGAACGCCTACAGCGAGCGCAAAACTCAATCGTTCGATTTTGTTGAAAAGCGAGGTTGTAGTCGTTTGGTGCTTGTTTAGCAACTCAAAACGCATAAGCCTTGCGTATTTGCATAGAATTAAGAGTTTTTGATCGTATAAAACGAGCTGGAACGCCTACAGCGAGCGCAAGACTCAATCGTTTGATTTCGTTGTTAAGCAACTTTGCAGTCGTTTGGTGCTTGATTAGCGGCTCGAAATGCATGAATCTTGCGTATTTGCAAATAAAACAGAGTTTTTGATCGTATAAAACGAGCTGGAACGCCTACAGCGAGCGCAAGACTCAATCGTTTGATTTCGTTGTAAAGCGACTTTGCAGTCGTTTGGTGCTTGTATAGCCACTCAAAACGCATAAACCTTGCGTATTTGCATAGAATTCAGAGTTTTTGATCGTATAAAACGAGCTGGAACGCCTACAGCGAGCGCAAGACTCAATCGTTCGATTTCGTTGTAAAGTGACTTTGCAGTCGTTTGGTGCTTGTTTAGCGGCTCGAAATGCATGAATCTTGCGTATTTGCAAAGAATACAGAGTTTTTGATCGTTTGAAACGAGCTGGGACGCTTACAGCGAGCGCAAAACTCAATCGTTCGATTTCGTTGGAAAGCGACTTTGTAGTCGTTTGCTGCTTGTTTGGCGGCTCGAAATGCATGAATCTTGCGTATTCGCAAAGAATACAGTGTGTTTGATCGTTCAAAACGAGCTGGGATGCCTACAGCGAGCGCAAAACTCAATCGTTCGATTTCGTTGGAAAGCGATTTTGTAGTCGTTTGGTGCTTGTTTGGCGGCTCGAAATGCATGAATCTTGCGTATGTGCACAAAACGAAGAGTGTTTGATCGTATAAAACGAGCTGGAACGCCTACAGCGAGCGCAAAACTCAATCGTTCGATTTCGTTGGAAAGCGACTTTGTAGTCGTTTGGTGCTTGTTTGGGGGCTCGAAATGCATGAATCTTGCGTATTTGCAAAGAATACAGAGTTTTTGATCGTTTAAAACGAGCTGAAACGCCGACAGCGAGCGCAAAACTCGATTGGTTTATTTCGATATGAAGCGACACTGTAGTCGTTTAGTGCTTGTTCGGCAGCTCGAAATGCATTAATCTTGCGTATTTGCATAGAATGAAGGCTTTTTGATCGTATGAAACGAGCTGAAACGCCTACAGCGAGCGCAAAACTGAATCGTTCGATTTCGTTATAAAGCGACGTTGTAGTCGTTTGGTGCTTGTTTAGCAACTCAAAACGCATAAACCTTGCGTATTTGCATAGAATTAAGAGTTTTTGATCGTTTAAAACAAGCTGGAACGCCTACAGCGGGCGCAAAACTCAATCGTTCGACTTTGTTGGAAAGCGACTTTGTAGTCGTTTGGTGCTTGTTTGGCGGCTCGAAATGCATGAATCTTGCGTATTTGCAAAGAATACAGAGTGTTTGATCGTTTGAAACGAGCTGGGACGACTACAGCGAGCGCAAAACTCAATCGTTCGATTTCGTTGGAAAGCGACTTTGTAGTCGTTTGCTGCTTGTTTGGCGGCTCGAAATGCATGAATCTTGCGTATTTGCACAAAATGAAGAGTGTTTGATCGTGTAAAACGAGTTGGAACGCCCACGGCGAGCGCAAAACTCAATCGTTCGATTTCGTTATAAAGCGACGTTGTAGGCGTTTGGTGCTTGTTTGGTAGCTCGAAATGCATGAATCTTGCGTGTTCGCACGAAACGAAGAGTGTTTGATCATATCAAACGAGCTGGAACGCCTACAGCGAGCGCAAAACTCAATCGTTCGATTTCGTTGGAAAGCGACTTTGTAGTCGTTTGGTGCTTGTTTGGCCGCTCGAAATGCATGAATCTTGCGTATTCGCAAAGAATACAGAGTTTTTGATCGTTTGAAACGAGCTGGGAAGCCCACAGCGAGCGCAAAACTCAATCGTTCGATTTCGTTGGAAAGCGATTTTGTAGTCGTCTGGTGCTTGTTTGGCGGCTCGAAATGCATGAATCTTGCGTATTTGCAAAGAATACAGAGTTTTTGATCGCTTAAAACGAGCTGGAACGCCGACAGCGAGCGCAAAACTGAATCGTTCGATTTCGTGATAAAGCGACTTTTCAATCGATTGGTGCTTGTTTAGCAACTCAAAACGCATAAACCTTGCGTATTTGCATAGAATAAAGAGTTTTTGATCGTATAAAACGAGCTGGAACGCCTACAGCGAGCGCAAGACTCAATCGTTTGATTTCGTTGTCAAGCGACTTTGCAGTCGTTTGGTGCTTGTTTAGCAACTCAAAACGCATAAACCTTGCGTATTTGCATAGAATTATGAGTTTTTGATCGTATAAAACGAGCTGGAACACCTACAGCGAGCGCAAGACTCAATCGTTCGATTTCGTTGTAAAGCGACTTTGCAGTCGTTTGGTGCTTGTTTAGCGGCTCGAAATGCATGAATCTTGCGTATTTGCAAAGAATACAGAGTTTTTGATCGTTTGAAACGAGCTGGGATGCCTACAGCGAGCGCAAAACTCAATCGTTCGATTTCGTTGGAAAGCGATTTTGTAGTCGTTTGGTGCTTGTTTGGCGGCTCGAAATGCATGAATCTTGCGTATTTGCAAAGAATACAGAGTTTTTGATCGTTTAAAACAAGCTGGAACGCCGACAGCAAGCGCAAAACTGAATCATTCGATTTCGTTATAAAGTGACTTTTCAATCGATTGGTGCTTGTTTAGCATCTCAAAACGCATAAACCTTGCGTATTTGCATAGAATAAAGAGTTTTTGATCGTATAAAACGAGCTGAAACGCCTTTAGCAAGCGCAAAACTCAATCGTTCGATTTCGTTATAAAGCGACGTTGTAGTCGTTCGGTGCTTGTTTGGTAGCTCGAAATGTATGAATCTTGCGTATTTGCCCAAAACGAAGAGTGTTTGATCGTATAAAATGAGCTGGAACGCCTACAGCGGGCGCAAAACTCAATCGTTCGATTTTGTTCGAAAGCGACTTTGTAGTCGTTGGCTGCTTGTTTGGCGGCTCGAAATGCATGAATCTTGCGTATTTGCAAAGAATACAGAGTTTTTGATCGCTTAAAACGAGCTGGAACGCCGACAGCGAGCGCAAAACTGAATCGTTCGATTTCGTTATAAAGCGACTTTTCAATCGATTGGTGCTTGTTTAGCAACTCAAAACGCATAAACCTTGCGTATTTGCATAGAATAAAGAGTTTTTGATCGTATAAAACGAGCTGGAACGCCTACAGCGAGCGCAAGACTCAATCGTTCGATTTCGTGATAAAGCGACTTTTCAATCGATTGGTGCTTGTTTAGCAACTCAAAACGCATAAACCTTCCGTATTTGCATAGAATAAAGAGTTTTTGATCGTACAAAACGAGCTGAAACGCTTTTAGCGAGCGCAAAACTCAATCGTTCGATTCCGTTATAAAGCGACGTTGTAGTCGTTTGGTGCTTGTTTGTCAGCTCGAAATGCATGAATCTTGCGTAATCGCAAAGAATACAGAGTTTTTGATCGTTCAAAACGAGCTGGGACGCCTACGGCGAGCGCAAAACTCAATCGTTCGATTTCTTTGGAAAGCGACTTTGTAGTCGTTTGCTGCTTGTTTGGCGGCTCGAAATGCATGAATCTTGCGTATTTGCACAAAATGAAGAGTGTTTGATCGTGTAAAACGAGTTGGAACGCCTACAGCGAGCGCAAAACTCAATCGTTCGATTTTGTTGAAAAGCGAGGTTGTAGTCGTTTGGTGCTTGTTTAGCAACTCAAAACGCATAAGCCTTGCGTATTTGCATAGAATTAAGAGTTTTTGATCGTATAAAACGAGCTGGAACGCCTACAGCGAGCGCAAGACTCAATCGTTTGATTTCGTTGTTAAGCAACTTTGCAGTCGTTTGGTGCTTGATTAGCGGCTCGAAATGCATGAATCTTGCGTATTTGCAAATAAAACAGAGTTTTTGATCGTATAAAACGAGCTGGAACGCCTACAGCGAGCGCAAGACTCAATCGTTCGATTTCGTTGTAAAGCGACTTTGCAGTCATTTGGTGCTTGTTTAGCGGCTCGAAATGCATGAACCTTGCGTATTTGCAAAGAATACAGAGTTTTTGATCGTTTGAAACGAGCTGGGACGCCTACAGCGAGCGCAAAACTCAATCGTTCGATTTCGTTGGAAAGCGACTTTGTAGTCGTTTGGTGCTTGTTTGGCCGCTCGAAATGCATGAATCTTGCGTATTCGCAAAGAATACAGAGTTTTTGATCGTTTGAAACGAGCTGGGACGCCCACAGCGAGCGCAAAACTCAATCGTTCGATTTCGTTGGAAAGCGATTTTGTAGTCGTCTGGTGCTTGTTTGGCGGCTCGAAATGCATGAATCTTGCGTATTTGCAAAGAATACAGAGTTTTTGATCGCTTAAAACGAGCTGGAACGCCGACAGCGAGCGCAAAACTGAATCGTTCGATTTCGTGATAAAGCGACTTTTCAATCGATTGGTGCTTGTTTAGCAACTCAAAACGCATAAACCTTGCGTATTTGCATAGAATAAAGAGTTTTTGATCGTATAAAACGAGCTGGAACGCCTACAGCGAGCGCAAGACTCAATCGTTTGATTTCGTTGTCAAGCGACTTTGCAGTCGTTTGGTGCTTGTTTAGCAACTCAAAACGCATAAACCTTGCGTATTTGCATAGAATTATGAGTTTTTGATCGTATAAAACGAGCTGGAACACCTACAGCGAGCGCAAGACTCAATCGTTCGATTTCGTTGTAAAGCGACTTTGCAGTCGTTTGGTGCTTGTTTAGCGGCTCGAAATGCATGAATCTTGCGTATTTGCAAAGAATACAGAGTTTTTGATCGTTTGAAACGAGCTGGGATGCCTACAGCGAGCGCAAAACTCAATCGTTCGATTTCGTTGGAAAGCGATTTTGTAGTCGTTTGGTGCTTGTTTGGCGGCTCGAAATGCATGAATCTTGCGTATTTGCAAAGAATACAGAGTTTTTGATCGTTTAAAACAAGCTGGAACGCCGACAGCAAGCGCAAAACTGAATCATTCGATTTCGTTATAAAGTGACTTTTCAATCGATTGGTGCTTGTTTAGCATCTCAAAACGCATAAACCTTGCGTATTTGCATAGAATAAAGAGTTTTTGATCGTATAAAACGAGCTGAAACGCCTTTAGCAAGCGCAAAACTCAATCGTTCGATTTCGTTATAAAGCGACGTTGTAGTCGTTTGGTGCTTGTTTGGTAGCTCGAAATGTATGAATCTTGCGTATTTGCCCAAAACGAAGAGTGTTTGATCGTATAAAATGAGCTGGAACGCCTACAGCGGGCGCAAAACTCAATCGTTCGATTTTGTTCGAAAGCGACTTTGTAGTCGTTGGCTGCTTGTTCGGCGGCTCGAAATGCATGAATCTTGCGTATTTGCAAAGAATACAGAGTTTTTGATCGCTTAAAACGAGCTGGAACGCCGACAGCGAGCGCAAAACTGAATCGTTCGATTTCGTTATAAAGCGACTTTTCAATCGATTGGTGCTTGTTTAGCGACTCAAAACGCATAAACCTTGCGTATTTGCATAGAATAAAGAGTTTTTGATTGTATAAAACGAGCTGGAACGCCTACAGCGAGCGCAAGACTCAATCGTTCGATTTCGTTATAAAGCGACTTTTCAATCGATTGGTGCTTGTTTAGCAACTCAAAACGCATAAACCTTCCGTATTTGCATAGAATAAAGAGTTTTTGATCGTACAAAACGAGCTGAAACGCTTTTAGCGAGCGCAAAACTCAATCGTTCGATTCCGTTATAAAGCGACGTTGTAGTCGTTTGGTGCTTGTTTGTCAGCTCGAAATGCATGAATCTTGCGTAATCGCAAAGAATACAGAGTTTTTGATCGTTCAAAACGAGCTGGGACGCCTACAGCGAGCGCAAAACTCAATCGTTCGATTTCTTTGGAAAGCGACTTTGTAGTCGTTTGCTGCTTGTTTGGCGGCTCGAAATGCATGAATCTTGCGTATTTGCACAAAATGAAGAGTGTTTGATCGTGTAAAACGAGTTGGAACGCCTACAGCGAGCGCAAAACTCAATCGTTCGATTTTGTTGAAAAGCGAGGTTGTAGTCGTTTGGTGCTTGTTTAGCAACTCAAAACGCATAAGCCTTGCGTATTTGCATAGAATTAAGAGTTTTTGATCGTATAAAACGAGCTGGAACGCCTACAGCGAGCGCAAGACTCAATCGTTTGATTTCGTTGTTAAGCAACTTTGCAGTCGTTTGGTGCTTGATTAGCGGCTCGAAATGCATGAATCTTGCGTATTTGCAAATAAAACAGAGTTTTTGATCGTATAAAACGAGCTGGAACGCCTACAGCGAGCGCAAGACTCAATCGTTTGATTTCGTTGTAAAGCGACTTTGCAGTCGTTTGGTGCTTGTATAGCCACTCAAAACGCATAAACCTTGCGTATTTGCATAGAATTCAGAGTTTTTGATCGTATAAAACGAGCTGGAACGCCTACAGCGAGCGCAAGACTCAATCGTTCGATTTCGTTGTAAAGCGACTTTGCAGTCGTTTGGTGCTTGTTTAGCGGCTCGAAATGCATGAATCTTGCGTATTTGCAAAGAATACAGAGTTTTTGATCGTTTGAAACGAGCTGGGACGCTTACAGCGAGCGCAAAACTCAATCGTTCGATTTCGTTGGAAAGCGACTTTGTAGTCGTTTGCTGCTTGTTTGGCGGCTCGAAATGCATGAATCTTGCGTATTCGCAAAGAATACAGTGTGTTTGATCGTTCAAAACGAGCTGGGATGCCTACAGCGAGCGCAAAACTCAATCGTTCGATTTCGTTGGAAAGCGATTTTGTAGTCGTTTGGTGCTTGTTTGGCGGCTCGAAATGCATGAATCTTGCGTATGTGCACAAAACGAAGAGTGTTTGATCGTATAAAACGAGCTGGAACGCCTACAGCGAGCGCAAAACTCAATCGTTCGATTTCGTTGGAAAGCGACTTTGTCGTCGTTTGGTGCTTGTTTGGGGGCTCGAAATGCATGAATCTTGCGTATTTGCAAAGAATACAGAGTTTTTGATCGTTTAAAACGAGCTGAAACGCCGACAGCGAGCGCAAAACTCGATTGGTTTATTTCGATATGAAGCGACACTGTAGTCGTTTAGTGCTTGTTCGGCAGCTCGAAATGCATTAATCTTGCGTATTTGCATAGAATGAAGGCTTTTTGATCGTATGAAACGAGCTGAAACGCCTACAGCGAGCGCAAAACTGAATCGTTCGATTTCGTTATAAAGCGACGTTGTAGTCGTTTGGTGCTTGTTTAGCAACTCAAAACGCATAAACCTTGCGTATTTGCATAGAATTAAGAGTTTTTGATCGTTTAAAACAAGCTGGAACGCCTACAGCGGGCGCAAAACTCAATCGTTCGACTTTGTTGGAAAGCGACTTTGTAGTCGTTTGGTGCTTGTTTGGCGGCTCGAAATGCATGAATCTTGCGTATTTGCAAAGAATACAGAGTGTTTGATCGTTTGAAACGAGCTGGGACGACTACAGCGAGCGCAAAACTCAATCGTTCGATTTCGTTGGAAAGCGACTTTGTAGTCGTTTGCTGCTTGTTTGGCGGCTCGAAATGCATGAATCTTGCGTATTTGCACAAAATGAAGAGTGTTTGATCGTGTAAAAGGAGTTGGAACGCCCACGGCGAGCGCAAAAATCAATCGTTCGATTTCGTTATAAAGCGACGTTGTAGGCGTTTGGTGCTTGTTTGGTAGCTCGAAATGCATGAATCTTGCGTGTTCGCACGAAACGAAGAGTGTTTGATCATATCAAACGAGCTGGAACGCCTACAGCGAGCGCAAAACTCAATCGTTCGATTTCGTTGGAAAGCGACTTTGTAGTCGTTTGGTGCTTGTTTGGCCGCTCGAAATGCATGAATCTTGCGTATTCGCAAAGAATACAGAGTTTTTGATCGTTTGAAACGAGCTGGGAAGCCCACAGCGAGCGCAAAACTCAATCGTTCGATTTCGTTGGAAAGCGATTTTGTAGTCGTCTGGTGCTTGTTTGGCGGCTCGAAATGCATGAATCTTGCGTATTTGCAAAGAATACAGAGTTTTTGATCGCTTAAAACGAGCTGGAACGCCGACAGCGAGCGCAAAACTGAATCGTTCGATTTCGTGATAAAGCGACTTTTCAATCGATTGGTGCTTGTTTAGCAACTCAAAACGCATAAACCTTGCGTATTTGCATAGAATAAAGAGTTTTTGATCGTATAAAACGAGCTGGAACGCCTACAGCGAGCGCAAGACTCAATCGTTTGATTTCGTTGTCAAGCGACTTTGCAGTCGTTTGGTGCTTGTTTAGCAACTCAAAACGCATAAACCTTGCGTATTTGCATAGAATTATGAGTTTTTGATCGTATAAAACGAGCTGGAACACCTACAGCGAGCGCAAGACTCAATCGTTCGATTTCGTTGTAAAGCGACTTTGCAGTCGTTTGGTGCTTGTTTAGCGGCTCGAAATGCATGAATCTTGCGTATTTGCAAAGAATACAGAGTTTTTGATCGTTTGAAACGAGCTGGGATGCCTACAGCGAGCGCAAAACTCAATCGTTCGATTTCGTTGGAAAGCGATTTTGTAGTCGTTTGGTGCTTGTTTGGCGGCTCGAAATGCATGAATCTTGCGTATTTGCAAAGAATACAGAGTTTTTGATCGTTTAAAACAAGCTGGAACGCCGACAGCAAGCGCAAAACTGAATCATTCGATTTCGTTATAAAGTGACTTTTCAATCGATTGGTGCTTGTTTAGCATCTCAAAACGCATAAACCTTGCGTATTTGCATAGAATAAAGAGTTTTTGATCGTATAAAACGAGCTGAAACGCCTTTAGCAAGCGCAAAACTCAATCGTTCGATTTCGTTATAAAGCGACGTTGTAGTCGTTCGGTGCTTGTTTGGTAGCTCGAAATGTATGAATCTTGCGTATTTGCCCAAAACGAAGAGTGTTTGATCGTATAAAATGAGCTGGAACGCCTACAGCGGGCGCAAAACTCAATCGTTCGATTTTGTTCGAAAGCGACTTTGTAGTCGTTGGCTGCTTGTTTGGCGGCTCGAAATGCATGAATCTTGCGTATTTGCAAAGAATACAGAGTTTTTGATCGCTTAAAACGAGCTGGAACGCCGACAGCGAGCGCAAAACTGAATCGTTCGATTTCGTTATAAAGCGACTTTTCAATCGATTGGTGCTTGTTTAGCAACTCAAAACGCATAAACCTTGCGTATTTGCATAGAATAAAGAGTTTTTGATCGTATAAAACGAGCTGGAACGCCTACAGCGAGCGCAAGACTCAATCGTTCGATTTCGTGATAAAGCGACTTTTCAATCGATTGGTGCTTGTTTAGCAACTCAAAACGCATAAACCTTCCGTATTTGCATAGAATAAAGAGTTTTTGATCGTACAAAACGAGCTGAAACGCTTTTAGCGAGCGCAAAACTCAATCGTTCGATTCCGTTATAAAGCGACGTTGTAGTCGTTTGGTGCTTGTTTGTCAGCTCGAAATGCATGAATCTTGCGTAATCGCAAAGAATACAGAGTTTTTGATCGTTCAAAACGAGCTGGGACGCCTACGGCGAGCGCAAAACTCAATCGTTCGATTTCTTTGGAAAGCGACTTTGTAGTCGTTTGCTGCTTGTTTGGCGGCTCGAAATGCATGAATCTTGCGTATTTGCACAAAATGAAGAGTGTTTGATCGTGTAAAACGAGTTGGAACGCCTACAGCGAGCGCAAAACTCAATCGTTCGATTTTGTTGAAAAGCGAGGTTGTAGTCGTTTGGTGCTTGTTTAGCAACTCAAAACGCATAAGCCTTGCGTATTTGCATAGAATTAAGAGTTTTTGATCGTATAAAACGAGCTGGAACGCCTACAGCGAGCGCAAGACTCAATCGTTTGATTTCGTTGTTAAGCAACTTTGCAGTCGTTTGGTGCTTGATTAGCGGCTCGAAATGCATGAATCTTGCGTATTTGCAAATAAAACAGAGTTTTTGATCGTATAAAACGAGCTGGAACGCCTACAGCGAGCGCAAGACTCAATCGTTCGATTTCGTTGTAAAGCGACTTTGCAGTCGTTTGGTGCTTGTTTAGCGGCTCGAAATGCATGAACCTTGCGTATTTGCAAAGAATACAGAGTTTTTGATCGTTTGAAACGAGCTGGGACGCTTACAGCGAGCGCAAAACTCAATCGTTCGATTTCGTTGGAAAGCGACTTTGTAGTCGTTTGGTGCTTGTTTGGCCGCTCGAAATGCATGAATCTTGCGTATTCGCAAAGAATACAGAGTTTTTGATCGTTTGAAACGAGCTGGGAAGCCCACAGCGAGCGCAAAACTCAATCGTTCGATTTCGTTGGAAAGCGATTTTGTAGTCGTCTGGTGCTTGTTTGGCGGCTCGAAATGCATGAATCTTGCGTATTTGCAAAGAATACAGAGTTTTTGATCGCTTAAAACGAGCTGGAACGCCGACAGCGAGCGCAAAACTGAATCGTTCGATTTCGTGATAAAGCGACTTTTCAATCGATTGGTGCTTGTTTAGCAACTCAAAACGCATAAACCTTGCGTATTTGCATAGAATAAAGAGTTTTTGATCGTATAAAACGAGCTGGAACGCCTACAGCGAGCGCAAGACTCAATCGTTCGATTTCGTTATAAAGCGACTTTTCAATCGATTGGTGCTTGTTTAGCAACTCAAAACGCATAAACCTTCCGTATTTGCATAGAATAAAGAGTTTTTGATCGTACAAAACGAGCTGAAACGCTTTTAGCGAGCGCAAAACTCAATCGTTCGATTCCGTTATAAAGCGACGTTGTAGTCGTTTGGTGCTTGTTTGTCAGCTCGAAATGCATGAATCTTGCGTAATCGCAAAGAATACAGAGTTTTTGATCGTTCAAAACGAGCTGGGACGCCTACGGCGAGCGCAAAACTCAATCGTTCGATTTCTTTGGAAAGCGACTTTGTAGTCGTTTGCTGCTTGTTTGGCGGCTCGAAATGCATGAATCTTGCGTATTTGCACAAAATGAAGAGTGTTTGATCGTGTAAAACGAGTTGGAACGCCTACAGCGAGCGCAAAACTCAATCGTTCGATTTTGTTGAAAAGCGAGGTTGTAGTCGTTTGGTGCTTGTTTAGCAACTCAAAACGCATAAGCCTTGCGTATTTGCATAGAATTAAGAGTTTTTGATCGTATAAAACGAGCTGGAACGCCTACAGCGAGCGCAAGACTCAATCGTTTGATTTCGTTGTTAAGCAACTTTGCAGTCGTTTGGTGCTTGATTAGCGGCTCGAAATGCATGAATCTTGCGTATTTGCAAATAAAACAGAGTTTTTGATCGTATAAAACGAGCTGGAACGCCTACAGCGAGCGCAAGACTCAATCGTTCGATTTCGTTGTAAAGCGACTTTGCAGTCGTTTGGTGCTTGTTTAGCGGCTCGAAATGCATGAACCTTGCGTATTTGCAAAGAATACAGAGTTTTTGATCGTTTGAAACGAGCTGGGACGCTTACAGCGAGCGCAAAACTCAATCGTTCGATTTCGTTGGAAAGCGACTTTGTAGTCGTTTGGTGCTTGTTTGGCCGCTCGAAATGCATGAATCTTGCGTATTCGCAAAGAATACAGAGTTTTTGATCGTTTGAAACGAGCTGGGAAGCCCACAGCGAGCGCAAAACTCAATCGTTCGATTTCGTTGGAAAGCGATTTTGTAGTCGTCTGGTGCTTGTTTGGCGGCTCGAAATGCATGAATCTTGCGTATTTGCAAAGAATACAGAGTTTTTGATCGCTTAAAACGAGCTGGAACGCCGACAGCGAGCGCAAAACTGAATCGTTCGATTTCGTGATAAAGCGACTTTTCAATCGATTGGTGCTTGTTTAGCAACTCAAAACGCATAAACCTTGCGTATTTGCATAGAATAAAGAGTTTTTGATCGTATAAAACGAGCTGGAACGCCTACAGCGAGCGCAAGACTCAATCGTTCGATTTCGTTATAAAGCGACTTTTCAATCGATTGGTGCTTGTTTAGCAACTCAAAACGCATAAACCTTCCGTATTTGCATAGAATAAAGAGTTTTTGATCGTACAAAACGAGCTGAAACGCTTTTAGCGAGCGCAAAACTCAATCGTTCGATTCCGTTATAAAGCGACGTTGTAGTCGTTTGGTGCTTGTTTGTCAGCTCGAAATGCATGAATCTTGCGTAATCGCAAAGAATACAGAGTTTTTGATCGTTCAAAACGAGCTGGGACGCCTACGGCGAGCGCAAAACTCAATCGTTCGATTTCTTTGGAAAGCGACTTTGTAGTCGTTTGCTGCTTGTTTGGCGGCTCGAAATGCATGAATCTTGCGTATTTGCACAAAATGAAGAGTGTTTGATCGTGTAAAACGAGTTGGAACGCCTACAGCGAGCGCAAAACTCAATCGTTCGATTTTGTTGAAAAGCGAGGTTGTAGTCGTTTGGTGCTTGTTTAGCAACTCAAAACGCATAAGCCTTGCGTATTTGCATAGAAATAAGAGTTTTTGATCGTATAAAACGAGCTGGAACGCCTACAGCGAGCGCAAGACTCAATCGTTTGATTTCGTTGTTAAGCAACTTTGCAGTCGTTTGGTGCTTGATTAGCGGCTCGAAATGCATGAATCTTGCGTATTTGCAAATAAAACAGAGTTTTTGATCGTATAAAACGAGCTGGAACGCCTACAGCGAGCGCAAGACTCAATCGTTCGATTTCGTTGTAAAGCGACTTTGCAGTCGTTTGGTGCTTGTTTAGCGGCTCGAAATGCATGAACCTTGCGTATTTGCAAAGAATACAGAGTTTTTGATCGTTTGAAACGAGCTGGGACGCTTACAGCGAGCGCAAAACTCAATCGTTCGATTTCGTTGGAAAGCGACTTTGTAGTCGTTTGGTGCTTGTTTGGCCGCTCGAAATGCATGAATCTTGCGTATTCGCAAAGAATACAGAGTTTTTGATCGTTTGAAACGAGCTGGGAAGCCCACAGCGAGCGCAAAACTCAATCGTTCGATTTCGTTGGAAAGCGATTTTGTAGTCGTCTGGTGCTTGTTTGGCGGCTCGAAATGCATGAATCTTGCGTATTTGCAAAGAATACAGAGTTTTTGATCGCTTAAAACGAGCTGGAACGCCGACAGCGAGCGCAAAACTGAATCGTTCGATTTCGTGATAAAGCGACTTTTCAATCGATTGGTGCTTGTTTAGCAACTCAAAACGCATAAACCTTGCGTATTTGCATAGAATAAAGAGTTTTTGATCGTATAAAACGAGCTGGAACGCCTACAGCGAGCGCAAGACTCAATCGTTTGATTTCGTTGTCAAGCGACTTTGCAGTCGTTTGGTGCTTGTTTAGCAACTCAAAACGCATAAACCTTGCGTATTTGCATAGAATTATGAGTTTTTGATCGTATAAAACGAGCTGGAACACCTACAGCGAGCGCAAGACTCAATCGTTCGATTTCGTTGTAAAGCGACTTTGCAGTCGTTTGGTGCTTGTTTAGCGGCTCGAAATGCATGAATCTTGCGTATTTGCAAAGAATACAGAGTTTTTGATCGTTTGAAACGAGCTGGGATGCCTACAGCGAGCGCAAAACTCAATCGTTCGATTTCGTTGGAAAGCGATTTTGTAGTCGTTTGGTGCTTGTTTGGCGGCTCGAAATGCATGAATCTTGCGTATTTGCAAAGAATACAGAGTTTTTGATCGTTTAAAACAAGCTGGAACGCCGACAGCAAGCGCAAAACTGAATCATTCGATTTCGTTATAAAGTGACTTTTCAATCGATTGGTGCTTGTTTAGCATCTCAAAACGCATAAACCTTGCGTATTTGCATAGAATAAAGAGTTTTTGATCGTATAAAACGAGCTGAAACGCCTTTAGCAAGCGCAAAACTCAATCGTTCGATTTCGTTATAAAGCGACGTTGTAGTCGTTTGGTGCTTGTTTGGTAGCTCGAAATGTATGAATCTTGCGTATTTGCCCAAAACGAAGAGTGTTTGATCGTATAAAATGAGCTGGAACGCCTACAGCGGGCGCAAAACTCAATCGTTCGATTTTGTTCGAAAGCGACTTTGTAGTCGTTGGCTGCTTGTTTGGCGGCTCGAAATGCATGAATCTTGCGTATTTGCAAAGAATACAGAGTTTTTGATCGCTTAAAACGAGCTGGAACGCCGACAGCGAGCGCAAAACTGAATCGTTCGACTTTGTTGGAAAGCGACTTTGTAGTCGTTTGGTGCTTGTTTGGCGGCTCGAAATGCATGAATCTTGCGTATTTGCAAAGAATACAGAGTGTTTGATCGTTTGAAACGAGCTGGGACGACTACAGCGAGCGCAAAACTCAATCGTTCGATTTCGTTGGAAAGCGACTTTGTAGTCGTTTGCTGCTTGTTTGGCGGCTCGAAATGCATGAATCTTGCGTATTTGCACAAAATGAAGAGTGTTTGATCGTGTAAAACGAGTTGGAACGCCCACGGCGAGCGCAAAACTCAATCGTTCGATTTCGTTATAAAGCGACGTTGTAGGCGTTTGGTGCTTGTTTGGTAGCTCGAAATGCATGAATCTTGCGTGTTCGCACGAAACGAAGAGTGTTTGATCATATCAAACGAGCTGGAACGCCTACAGCGAGCGCAAAACTCAATCGTTCGATTTCGTTGGAAAGCGACTTTGTAGTCGTTTGGTGCTTGTTTGGCCGCTCGAAATGCATGAATCTTGCGTATTCGCAAAGAATACAGAGTTTTTGATCGTTTGAAATGAGCTGGGACGCCCACAGCGAGCGCAAAACTCAATCGTTCGATTTCGTTGGAAAGCGATTTTGTAGTCGTCTGGTGCTTGTTTGGCGGCTCGAAATGCATGAATCTTGCGTATTTGCAAAGAATACAGAGTTTTTGATCGCTTAAAACGAGCTGGAACGCCGACAGCGAGCGCAAAACTGAATCGTTCGATTTCGTGATAAAGCGACTTTTCAATCGATTGGTGCTTGTTTAGCAACTCAAAACGCATAAACCTTGCGTATTTGCATAGAATAAAGAGTTTTTGATCGTATAAAACGAGCTGAAACGCCTTTAGCAAGCGCAAAACTCAATCGTTCGATTTCGTTGTAAAGCGACTTTGCAGTCGTTTGGTGCTTGTTTAGCGGCTCGAAATGCATGAATCTTGCGTAATCGCAAAGAATACAGAGTTTTTGATCGTTCAAAACGAGCTGGGACGCCTACAGCGAGCGCAAAACTCAATCGTTCGATTTCTTTGGAAAGCGACTTTGTAGTCGTTTGCTGCTTGTTTGGCGGCTCGAAATGCATGAATCTTGCGTATTTGCACAAAATGAAGAGTGTTTGATCGTGTAAAACGAGTTGGAACGCCTACAGCGAGCGCAAAACTCAATCGTTCGATTTTGTTGAAAAGCGAGGTTGTAGTCGTTTGGTGCTTGTTTAGCAACTCAAAACGCATAAGCCTTGCGTATTTGCATAGAATTAAGAGTTTTTGATCGTATAAAACGAGCTGGAACGCCTACAGCGAGCGCAAGACTCAATCGTTTGATTTCGTTGTTAAGCAACTTTGCAGTCGTTTGGTGCTTGATTAGCGGCTCGAAATGCATGAATCTTGCGTATTTGCAAATAAAACAGAGTTTTTGATCGTTCAAAACGAGCTGGGATGCCTACAGCGAGCGCAAAACTCAATCGTTCGATTTCGTTGGAAAGCGATTTTGTAGTCGTTTGGTGCTTGTTTGGCGGCTCGAAATGCATGAATCTTGCGTATGTGCACAAAACGAAGAGTGTTTGATCGTATAAAACGAGCTGGAACGCCTACAGCGAGCGCAAAACTCAATCGTTCGATTTCGTTGGAAAGCGACTTTGTAGTCGTTTGGTGCTTGTTTGGCGGCTCGAAATGCATGAATCTTGCGTATTTGCAAAGAATAGAGAGTTTTTGATCGTTTAAAACGAACTGAAACGCCGACAGCGAACGCAAAACTCGATTGGTTTATTTCGATATGAAGCGACACTGTAGTCGTTTGGTGCTTGTTTAGCAGCTCGAAATGCATGAATCTTGCGTATTTGCATAGAATGAAGGCTTTTTGATCGTATGAAACGAGCTGGAACGCCTACAGCGAGCGCAAAACTAAATCGTTCAATTTCGTTGAAAAGCGACGTTGTAGTCGTTTGGTGCTTGTTTAGCAACTCAAAACGCATACATCTTGCGTATTTGCATAGAATTAAGAGTTTTTGATCGTATAAAACGAGCTGGAACGCCCACCGCGAGCGCAAGACTCAATCGTTCGATTTCGTTATAAAGCGACGTTGTAGTCGTTTGGTGCTTGTTTGGTAGCTCGAAATGTATGAATCTTGCGTATTTGCCCAAAACGAAGAGTGTTTGATCGTATAAAATGAGCTGGAACGCCTACAGCGGGCGCAAAACTCAATCGTTCGATTTTGTTCGAAAGCGACTTTGTAGTCGTTGGCTGCTTGTTTGGCGGCTCGAAATGCATGAATCTTGCGTAGTTGCAAAGAATACAGAGTTTTTGATCGTATAAAACGAGCTGGAACGCCTACAGCGAGCGCAAGACTCAATCGTTCGATTTCGTTATAAAGCGACTTTTCAATCGATTGGTGCTTGTTTAGCAACTCAAAACGCATAAACCTTGCGTATTTGCATAGAATAAAGAGTTTTTGATCGTATAAAACGAGCTGGAACGCCTACAGCGAGCGCAAGACTCAATCGTTCGATTTCGTTATAAAGCGACTTTTCAATCGATTGGTGCTTGTTTAGCAACTCAAAATGCATAAACCTTCCGTATTTGCATAGAATAAAGAGTTTTTGATCGTATAAAACGAGCTGGAACGCCTACAGCGAGCGCAAGACTCAATCGTTCGATTTCGTTATAAAGCGACTTTTCAATCGATTGGTGCTTGTTTAGCAACTCAAAACGCATAAACTTTCCGTATTTGCATAGAATAAAGAGTTTTTGATCGTACAAAACGAGCTGAAACGCTTTTAGCGAGCGCAAAACTCAATCGTTCGATTCCGTTATAAAGCGACGTTGTAGTCGTTTGGTGCTTGATTGGTAGCTCGAAATGTATGAATCTTGCGTATTTGCACAAAACGAAGAGTGTTTGATCGTATAAAACGAGCTGGAAAACCTACAGCGGGCGCAAAACTCAATCGTTCGACTTTGTAGTCGTTTCGTGCTTGTTTGGCGGCTCGAAATGCATGAATCTTGCGTATTTGCAAAGAATACAGAGTGTTTGATCGTTTGAAACGAGCTGGGACGCCTACAGCGAGCGCAAAACTCAATCGTTCGATTTCGTTGGAAAGCGATTTTGTAGTCGTTTGGTGCTTGTTTGGCGGCTAGAAACACATGAATCTTGCGTATTTGCAAAGAATACAGAGTTTTTGATCGTTTAAAACAAGCTGGAACGCCGACAGCAAGCGCAAAACTGAATCATTCGATTTCGTTATAAAGTGACTTTTCAATCGATTGGTGCTTGTTTAGCAACTCAAAACGCATAAACCTTGCGTATTTGCATAGAATAAAGAGTTTTTGATCGTATAAAACGAGCTGGAACGCCTACAGCGAGCGCAAGACTCAATCGTTCGATTTCGTTGGAAAGCGATTTTGTAGTCGTTTGGTGCTTGTTTGGCGGCTCGAAATGCATGAATCTTGCGTATTCGCAAAGAATACAGAGTGTTTGATCGTTCAAAACGAGCTGGGATGCCTACAGCGAGCGCAAAACTCAATCGTTCGATTTCGTTGGAAAGCGATTTTGTAGTCGTTTGGTGCTTGTTTGGCGGCTCGAAATGCATGAATCTTGCGTATGTGCACAAAACGAAGAGTGTTTGATCGTATAAAACGAGCTGGAACGCCTACAGCGAGCGCAAAACTCAATCGTTCGATTTCGTTGGAAAGCGACTTTGTAGTCGTTTGGTGCTTGTTTGGCGGCTCGAAATGCATGAATCTTGCGTATTTGCAAAGAATACAGCGTTTTTGATCGTTTAAAACGAACTGAAACGCCGACAGCGAGCGCAAAACTCGATTGGTTTATTTCGATATGAAGCGACACTGTAGTCGTTTGGTGCTTGTTTAGCAGCTCGAAATGCATGAATCTTGCGTATTTGCATAGAATGAAGGCTTTTTGATCGTATGAAACGAGCTGGAACGCCTACAGCGAGCGCAAAACTAAATCGTTCAATTTCGTTGAAAAGCGACGTTGTAGTCGTTTGGTGCTTGTTTAGCAACTCAAAACGCATACATCTTGCGTATTTGCATAGAATTAAGAGTTTTTGATCGTATAAAACGAGCTGGAACGCCCACCGCGAGCGCAAGACTCAATCGTTCGATTTCGTTGTAAAGCGACTTTGCAGTCGTTTGGTGCTTGTTTAGCGGCTCGAAATGCATGAATCTTGCGTATTTGCAAAGAATACAGAGTTTTCGATCGTTTGAAGCGAGCTGGGACGCCTACAGCGAGCGCAAAACTCAATCGTTCGATTTCGTTGGAAAGCGACTTCGCAGTCGTTTGGTGCTTGTTTAGCGGCTCGAAATGCATGAATCTTGCGTATTTGCAAATAATACAGAGTTTTTGATCGTTTAAAACGAGCTGGAACGCCGACAGCGAGCGCAAAACTGAATCGTTAAATTTCGTTATAAAGCGACTTTTTATTCGATTGGTGCTTGTTTAGCAACTCAAAACGCATAAACCTTGCGTATTTGCATAGAATAAAGAGTTTTTGATCGTGTAAAACGAGCTGAAACGCCTACAGCGAGCGCAAAACTGAATCGTTCGATTTCGTTGTAAAGCGACTTTGCAGTCGTTTGGCGCTTGTTTAGCGGCTCGAAATGCATGAATCTTGCGTATTTGCAAAGAATACAGATTTTTTGATCGTTTAAAACGAGCTGGAACGCCGACAGCAAGCGCAAAACTGAATCATTCGATTTCGTTATAAAGCGACTTTTCAATCGATTGGTGCTTGTTTAGCAACTCAAAACGCATAAACCTTGCGTATTTGCATAGAATGAAGAGTTTTTGATCGTAGAAAACGAGCTGAAACGCCTTTAGCAAGCGCAAAACTCAATCGTTCGATTTCGTTATAAAGCGACGTTGTAGTCGTTTGGTGCTTGTTTGGTAGCTCGAAATGTATGAATCTGGCGTATTTGCATAGAATTAAGAGTTTTTGATCGTATAAAACGAGCTGGAACACCTACAGCGAGCGCAAGACTCAATCGTTCGATTTCGTTGTAAAGCGACTTTGCAGTCGTTTGGTGCTTGTTTAGCGGCTCGAAATGCATGAATCTTGCGTATTTGCAAAGAATACAGAGTTTTTGATCGTTTGAAACGAGCTGGGATGCCTACAGCGAGCGCAAAACTCAATCGTTCGATTTCGTTGGAAAGCGATTTTGTAGTCGTCTGGTGCTTGTTTGGCGGCTCGAAATGCATGAATCTTGCGTATTTGCAAAGAATACAGAGTTTTTGATCGCTTAAAACGAGCTGGAACGCCGACAGCGAGCGCAAAACTGAATCGTTCGATTTCGTGATAAAGCGACTTTTCAATCGATTGGTGCTTGTTTAGCAACTCAAAACGCATAAACCTTGCGTATTTGCATAGAATAAAGAGTTTTTGATCGTATAAAACGAGCTGGAACGCCTACAGCGAGCGCAAGACTCAATCGTTCGATTTCGTTATAAAGCGACTTTTCAATCGATTGGTGCTTGTTTAGCAACTCAAAACGCATAAACCTTCCGTATTTGCATAGAATATAGAGTTTTTGATCGTACAAAACGAGCTGAAACGCTTTTAGCGAGCGCAAAACTCAATCGTTCGATTCCGTTATAAAGCGACGTTGTAGTCGTTTGGTGCTTGTTTGTCAGCTCGAAATGCATGAATCTTGCGTAATCGCAAAGAATACAGAGTTTTTGATCGTTCAAAACGAGCTGGGACGCCTACGGCGAGCGCAAAACTCAATCGTTCGATTTCTTTGGAAAGCGACTTTGTAGTCGTTTGCTGCTTGTTTGGCGGCTCGAAATGCATGAATCTTGCGTATTTGCACAAAATGAAGAGTGTTTGATCGTGTAAAACGAGTTGGAACGCCTACAGCGAGCGCAAAACTCAATCGTTCGATTTTGTTGAAAAGCGAGGTTGTAGTCGTTTGGTGCTTGTTTAGCAACTCAAAACGCATAAGCCTTGCGTATTTGCATAGAAATAAGAGTTTTTGATCGTATAAAACGAGCTGGAACGCCTACAGCGAGCGCAAGACTCAATCGTTTGATTTCGTTGTTAAGCAACTTTGCAGTCGTTTGGTGCTTGATTAGCGGCTCGAAATGCATGAATCTTGCGTATTTGCAAATAAAACAGAGTTTTTGATCGTATAAAACGAGCTGGAACGCCTACAGCGAGCGCAAGACTCAATCGTTCGATTTCGTTGTAAAGCGACTTTGCAGTCGTTTGGTGCTTGTTTAGCGGCTCGAAATGCATGAACCTTGCGTATTTGCAAAGAATACAGAGTTTTTGATCGTTTGAAACGAGCTGGGACGCTTACAGCGAGCGCAAAACTCAATCGTTCGATTTCGTTGGAAAGCGACTTTGTAGTCGTTTGGTGCTTGTTTGGCCGCTCGAAATGCATGAATCTTGCGTATTCGCAAAGAATACAGAGTTTTTGATCGTTTGAAACGAGCTGGGAAGCCCACAGCGAGCGCAAAACTCAATCGTTCGATTTCGTTGGAAAGCGATTTTGTAGTCGTCTGGTGCTTGTTTGGCGGCTCGAAATGCATGAATCTTGCGTATTTGCAAAGAATACAGAGTTTTTGATCGCTTAAAACGAGCTGGAACGCCGACAGCGAGCGCAAAACTGAATCGTTCGATTTCGTGATAAAGCGACTTTTCAATCGATTGGTGCTTGTTTAGCAACTCAAAACGCATAAACCTTGCGTATTTGCATAGAATAAAGAGTTTTTGATCGTATAAAACGAGCTGGAACGCCTACAGCGAGCGCAAGACTCAATCGTTTGATTTCGTTGTCAAGCGACTTTGCAGTCGTTTGGTGCTTGTTTAGCAACTCAAAACGCATAAACCTTGCGTATTTGCATAGAATTATGAGTTTTTGATCGTATAAAACGAGCTGGAACACCTACAGCGAGCGCAAGACTCAATCGTTCGATTTCGTTGTAAAGCGACTTTGCAGTCGTTTGGTGCTTGTTTAGCGGCTCGAAATGCATGAATCTTGCGTATTTGCAAAGAATACAGAGTTTTTGATCGTTTGAAACGAGCTGGGATGCCTACAGCGAGCGCAAAACTCAATCGTTCGATTTCGTTGGAAAGCGATTTTGTAGTCGTTTGGTGCTTGTTTGGCGGCTCGAAATGCATGAATCTTGCGTATTTGCAAAGAATACAGAGTTTTTGATCGTTTAAAACAAGCTGGAACGCCGACAGCAAGCGCAAAACTGAATCATTCGATTTCGTTATAAAGTGACTTTTCAATCGATTGGTGCTTGTTTAGCATCTCAAAACGCATAAACCTTGCGTATTTGCATAGAATAAAGAGTTTTTGATCGTATAAAACGAGCTGAAACGCCTTTAGCAAGCGCAAAACTCAATCGTTCGATTTCGTTATAAAGCGACGTTGTAGTCGTTTGGTGCTTGTTTGGTAGCTCGAAATGTATGAATCTTGCGTATTTGCCCAAAACGAAGAGTGTTTGATCGTATAAAATGAGCTGGAACGCCTACAGCGGGCGCAAAACTCAATCGTTCGATTTTGTTCGAAAGCGACTTTGTAGTCGTTGGCTGCTTGTTTGGCGGCTCGAAATGCATGAATCTTGCGTATTTGCAAAGAATACAGAGTTTTTGATCGCTTAAAACGAGCTGGAACGCCGACAGCGAGCGCAAAACTGAATCGTTCGATTTCGTTATAAAGCGACTTTTCAATCGATTGGTGCTTGTTTAGCAACTCAAAACGCATAAACCTTGCGTATTTGCATAGAATAAAGAGTTTTTGATCGTATAAAACGAGCTGGAACGCCTACAGCGAGCGCAAGACTCAATCGTTCGATTTCGTTATAAAGCGACTTTTCAATCGATTGGTGCTTGTTTAGCAACTCAAAACGCATAAACCTTCCGTATTTGCATAGAATAAAGAGTTTTTGATCGTACAAAACGAGCTGAAACGCTTTTAGCGAGCGCAAAACTCAATCGTTCGATTCCGTTATAAAGCGACGTTGTAGTCGTTTGGTGCTTGTTTGTCAGCTCGAAATGCATGAATCTTGCGTAATCGCAAAGAATACAGAGTTTTTGATCGTTCAAAACGAGCTGGGACGCCTACGGCGAGCGCAAAACTCAATCGTTCGATTTCTTTGGAAAGCGACTTTGTAGTCGTTTGCTGCTTGTTTGGCGGCTCGAAATGCATGAATCTTGCGTATTTGCACAAAATGAAGAGTGTTTGATCGTGTAAAACGAGTTGGAACGCCTACAGCGAGCGCAAAACTCAATCGTTCGATTTTGTTGAAAAGCGAGGTTGTAGTCGTTTGGTGCTTGTTTAGCAACTCAAAACGCATAAGCCTTGCGTATTTGCATAGAATTAAGAGTTTTTGATCGTATAAAACGAGCTGGAACGCCTACAGCGAGCGCAAGACTCAATCGTTTGATTTCGTTGTTAAGCAACTTTGCAGTCGTTTGGTGCTTGATTAGCGGCTCGAAATGCATGAATCTTGCGTATTTGCAAATAAAACAGAGTTTTTGATCGTATAAAACGAGCTGGAACGCCTACAGCGAGCGCAAGACTCAATCGTTCGATTTCGTTGTAAAGCGACTTTGCAGTCGTTTGGTGCTTGTTTAGCGGCTCGAAATGCATGAACCTTGCGTATTTGCAAAGAATACAGAGTTTTTGATCGTTTGAAACGAGCTGGGACGCTTACAGCGAGCGCAAAACTCAATCGTTCGATTTCGTTGGAAAGCGACTTTGTAGTCGTTTGCTGCTTGTTTGGCGGCTCGAAATGCATGAATCTTGCGTATTCGCAAAGAATACAGAGTGTTTGATCGTTCAAAACGAGCTGGGATGCCTACAGCGAGCGCAAAACTCAATCGTTCGATTTCGTTGGAAAGCGATTTTGTAGTCGTTTGGTGCTTGTTTGGCGGCTCGAAATGCATGAATCTTGCGTATTTGCAAAGAATACAGAGTTTTTGATCGCTTAAAACGAGCTGGAACGCCGACAGCGAGCGCAAAACTGAATCGTTCGATTTCGTTATAAAGCGACTTTTCAATCGATTGGTGCTTGTTTAGCAACTCAAAACGCATAAACCTTGCGTATTTGCATAGAATAAAGAGTTTTTGATCGTATAAAACGAGCTGGAACGCCTACAGCGAGCGCAAGACTCAATCGTTCGATTTCGTTATAAAGCGACTTTTCAATCGATTGGTGCTTGTTTAGCAACTCAAAACGCATAAACCTTCCGTATTTGCATAGAATAAAGAGTTTTTGATCGTACAAAACGAGCTGAAACGCTTTTAGCGAGCGCAAAACTCAATCGTTCGATTCCGTTATAAAGCGACGTTGTAGTCGTTTGGTGCTTGTTTGTCAGCTCGAAATGCATGAATCTTGCGTAATCGCAAAGAATACAGAGTTTTTGATCGTTCAAAACGAGCTGGGACGCCTACGGCGAGCGCAAAACTCAATCGTTCGATTTCTTTGGAAAGCGACTTTGTAGTCGTTTGCTGCTTGTTTGGCGGCTCGAAATGCATGAATCTTGCGTATTTGCACAAAATGAAGAGTGTTTGATCGTGTAAAACGAGTTGGAACGCCTACAGCGAGCGCAAAACTCAATCGTTCGATTTTGTTGAAAAGCGAGGTTGTAGTCGTTTGGTGCTTGTTTAGCAACTCAAAACGCATAAGCCTTGCGTATTTGCATAGAATTAAGAGTTTTTGATCGTATAAAACGAGCTGGAACGCCTACAGCGAGCGCAAGACTCAATCGTTTGATTTCGTTGTTAAGCAACTTTGCAGTCGTTTGGTGCTTGATTAGCGGCTCTCAATGCATGAATCTTGCGTATTTGCAAATAAAACAGAGTTTTTGATCGTATAAAACGAGCTGGAACGCCTACAGCGAGCGCAAGACTCAATCGTTCGATTTCGTTGTAAAGCGACTTTGCAGTCGTTTGGTGCTTGTTTAGCGGCTCGAAATGCATGAACCTTGCGTATTTGCAAAGAATACAGAGTTTTTGATCGTTTAAAACGAGCTGGAACGCCGACAGCGAGCGCAAAATTGAATCGTTAAATTTCGTTATAAAGCGACTTTTTATTCGATTGGTGCTTGTTTAGCAACTCAAAACGCATAAACCTTGCGTATTTGCATAGAATAAAGAGTTTTTGATCGTGTAAAACGAGCTGAAACGCCTACAGCGAGCGCAAAACTGAATCGTTCGATTTCGTTGTAAAGCGACTTTGCAGTCGTTTGGCGCTTGTTTAGCGGCTCGAAATGCATGAATCTTGCGTATTTGCAAAGAATACAGATTTTTTGATCGTTTAAAACGAGCTGGAACGCCGACAGCAAGCGCAAAACTGAATCATTCGATTTCGTTATAAAGCGACTTTTCAATCGATTGGTGCTTGTTTAGCAACTCAAAACGCATAAACCTTGCGTATTTGCATAGAATGAAGAGTTTTTGATCGTAGAAAACGAGCTGAAACGCCTTTAGCAAGCGCAAAACTCAATCGTTCGATTTCGTTATAAAGCGACGTTGTAGTCGTTTGGTGCTTGTTTGGTAGCTCGAAATGTATGAATCTGGCGTATTTGCATAGAATTAAGAGTTTTTGATCGTATAAAACGAGCTGGAACACCTACAGCGAGCGCAAGACTCAATCGTTCGATTTCGTTGTAAAGCGACTTTGCAGTCGTTTGGTGCTTGTTTAGCGGCTCGAAATGCATGAATCTTGCGTATTTGCAAAGAATACAGAGTTTTTGATCGTTTGAAACGAGCTGGGATGCCTACAGCGAGCGCAAAACTCAATCGTTCGATTTCGTTGGAAAGCGATTTTGTAGTCGTTTGGTGCTTGTTTGGCGGCTCGAAATGCATGAATCTTGCGTATTTGCAAAGAATACAGAGTTTTTGATCGTTTAAAACAAGCTGGAACGCCGACAGCAAGCGCAAAACTGAATCATTCGATTTCGTTATAAAGTGACTTTTCAATCGATTGGTGCTTGTTTAGCATCTCAAAACGCATAAACCTTGCGTATTTGCATAGAATAAAGAGTTTTTGATCGTATAAAACGAGCTGAAACGCCTTTAGCAAGCGCAAAACTCAATCGTTCGATTTCGTTATAAAGCGACGTTGTAGTCGTTTGGTGCTTGTTTGGTAGCTCGAAATGTATGAATCTTGCGTATTTGCCCAAAACGAAGAGTGTTTGATCGTATAAAATGAGCTGGAACGCCTACAGCGGGCGCAAAACTCAATCGTTCGATTTTGTTGGAAAGCGACTTTGTAGTCGTTGGCTGCTTGTTTGGCGGCTCGAAATGCATGAATCTTGCGTATTTGCAAAGAATACAGAGTTTTTGATCGTTTAAAACGAACTGAAACGCCGACAGCGAGCGCAAAACTCGATTGGTTTATATCGATATGAAGCGACACTGTAGTCGTTTGGTGCTTGTTTAGCAGCTCGAAATGCATGAATCTTGCGTATTTGCATAGAATGAAGGCTTTTTGATCGTGTGAAACGAGCTGGAACGCCTACAGCGAGCGCAAAACTGAATCGTTCGATTTCGTTATAAAGCGACGTTGTAGTCGTTTGGTGCTTGTTTGGTAGCTCGAAATGTGTGAATCTTGCGTATTTGCACAAAACGAAGAGTGTTTGATCGTATAAAACGAGCTGGAACGCCTACAGCGAGCGCAAAACTCAATCGTTCGATTTCGTTGAAAAGCGACTTTGTAGTCGTTTGGTGCTTGTTTGGTAGCTCGAAATGCATGAATCTTGCGTATGTGCACAAAACGAAGAGTGTTTGATCGTATAAAACGAGCTGGAACGCCTACAGCGAGCGCAAAACTCAATTGTTTGATTTCGTTGTTAAGCGACTTTGCAGTCGTTTGGTGCTTGTTTAGCGGCTCGAAAGGCATGAATCTTGCGTATTTGCATAGAATGAAGGCTTTTCGATCGTATGAAACGAGCTGGAACGCCTACAGCGAGCGCAAAACTAAATCGTTCGATTTCGTTGAAAAGCGACGTTGTAGTCGTTTGGTGCTTGTTTAGCAACTCAAAACGCATGAATCTTGCGTATTTGCAAAGAATACAGAGTTTTTGATCGTTTAAAACGAACTGAAACGCCGACAGCGAGCGCAAAACTCGATTGGTTTATATCGATATGAAGCGACACTGTAGTCGTTTGGTGCTTGTTTAGCAGCTCGAAATGCATGAATCTTGCGTATTTGCATAGAATGAAGGCTTTTCGATCGTATGAAACGAGCTGGAACGCCTACAGCGAGCGCAAAACTAAATCGTTCGATTTCGTTGAAAAGCGACGTTGTAGTCGTTTGGTGCTTGTTTAGCAACTCAAAACGCATACATCTTGCGTATTTGCATAGAATTAAGAGTTTTTGATCGTATAAAACGAGCTGGAACGCCCACAGCGAGCGCAAGACTCAATCGTTCGATTTCGTTGTAAAGCGACTTTGCAGTCGTTTGGTGCTTGTTTAGCGGCTCGAAATGCATGAACCTTGCGTATTTGCAAAGAATACAGAGTTTTTGATCGTTTACAACAAGCTGGAACGCCTACAGCGGGCGCAAAACTCAATCGTTCGACTTTGTTGGAAAGCGACTTTGTAGTCGTTTGGTGCTTGTTTGGCGGCTCGAAATGCATGAATCTTGCGTATTTGCAAAGAATACAGAGTGTTTGATCGTTTGAAACGAGCTGGGACGACTACAGCGAGCGCAAAACTCAATCGTTCGATTTCGTTGAAAAGCGACGTTGTAGTCGTTTGGTGCTTGTTTAGCACCTCAAAACGCATAAACCTTGCGTATTTGCATAGAATTAAGAGTTTTTGATCGTATAAAACGAGCTGGAACGCCTACAGCGAGCGCAAGACTCAATCGTTTGATTTCGTTGTTAAGCGACTTTGCAGTCGTTTGGTGCTTGTTTAGCGGCTCGAAATGCATGAATCTTGCGTATTTGCAAATAAAACAGAGTTTTTGATCATTTAAAACGAGCTGGAACGCCCACAGCGAGCGCAAGACTCAATTGTTTGATTTCGTTGTTAAGCGACTTTGCAGTCGTTTGGTGCTTGTTTAGCGGCTCGAAAGGCATGAATCTTGGGTATTTGCAAATAAAACAGAGTTTTTGATCGTTTAAAACGAGCTGGAACGCCGACAGCGAGCACAAAACTGAATCGTTCGATTTCGTTATAAAGCGACTTTTCATTCGATTGGTGCTTGATTAGCAACTCAAAACGCATAAACCTTGCGTATTTGCATAGAATAAAGAGTTTTTGATCGTATAAAATGAGCTGGAACGCCTACAGCGAGAGCAAGACTCAATCGTTTGATTTCGTTGTAAAGCGACTTTGCAGTCGTTTGGTGCTTGTTTAGCAACTCAAAACGCATAAACTTTGCGTATTTGCATAGAATTAAGAGTTTTTGATCGTATAAAACGAGCTGGAACGCCTACAGCGAGCGCAAGACTCAATCGTTCGATTTCGTTGTAAAGCGACTTTGCAGTCGTTTGGTGCTTGTTTAGCGGCTCGAAATGCATGAATCTTGCGTATTTGCAAAGAATACAGAGTTTTTGATCGTTTGAAACGAGCTGGGACGCTAACAGCGAGCGCAAAACTCAATCGTTCGATTTCGTTGGAAAGCGACTTTGTAGTCGTTTGCTGCTTGTTTGGCGGCTCGAAATGCATGAATCTTGCGTATTCGCAAAGAATACAGAGTGTTTGATCGTTCAAAACGAGCTGGGATGCCTACAGCGAGCGCAAAACTCAATCGTTCGATTTCGTTGGAAAGCGATTTTGTGTTCGTTTGGTGCTTGTTTGGCGGCTCGAAATGCATGAATCTTGCGTTTTTGCAAAGAATACAGAGTTTTTGATCGTTTAAAACGAGCTGGAACGCCGACAGCAAGCGCAAAACTGAATCATTCGATTTCGTTATAAAGCGACTTTTCAATCGATTGGTGCTTGTTTAGCAACTCAACACGCATAAACCTTGCGTATTTGCATAAAATGAAGAGTTTTTGATCGTATAAAACGAGCTGAAACGCCTTTAGCAAGCGCAAAACTCAATCGTTCGATTTCGTTATAAAGCGACGTTGTAGTCGTTTGGTGCTTGTTTGGTAGCTCGAAATGTATGAATCTTGCGTATTTGCACAAAACGAAGAGTGTTTGATCGTATAAAACGAGCTGGAACGCCTACAGCGGGCGCAAAACTCAATCGTTCGACTTTGTTGGAAAGCGACTTTGTAGTCGTTTGGTGCTTGTTTAGCGGCTTGAAATGCATGAATCTTGTGTATTTGCATAGAATAAAGAGTTTTTGATCGTGTAAAACGAGCTGGAACGCCTACAGCGAGCGCAAGACTCAATCGTTCGATTTCGTTGTAAAGCGACTTCGCAGTCGTTTGGTGCTTGTTTAGCGGCTCGAAATGCATGAATCTTGCGTATTTGCAAAGAATACAGAGTTTTTGATCGTTTAAAACGAGCTGGAACGCCGACAGCGAGCGCAAAACTGAATCGTTCGATTTCGTTATAAAGCGACTTTTTATTCGATTGGTGCTTGTTTAGCAACTCAAAACGCATAAACCTTGCGTATTTGCATAGAATAAAGAGTTTTTGATCGTATAAATAGAGCTGAAACGCCTACAGCGAGCGCAAAACTCAATCGTTCGATTTCGTTATAAAGCGACGTTGCAGTCGTTTGGTGCTTGTTTAGCAACTCAAAACGCATAAACCTTGCGTATTTGCATAGAATTAAGAGTTTTTGATCGTGTAAAACGAGCTGGAACGCCTACAGCGAGCGCAAGACTCAATCGTTCGATTTCGTTGTAAAGCGACTTCGCAGTCGTTTGGTGCTTGTTTAGCGGCTCGAAATGCATGAATCGTGCCTATTTGCAAAGAATACAGAGTTTTTGATCGTTTGAAACGAGCTGGGACGCTTACAGCGAGCGCAAAACTCAATCGTTCGATTTCGTTGGAAAGCGACTTTGTAGTCGTTTGCTGCTTGTTTGGCGGCTCGAAATGCATGAATCTTGCGCATTTGCAAAGAATACAGAGTTTTTGATCGCTTAAAACGAGCTGGAACGCCGACAGCGAGCGCAAAACTGAATCGTTCGATTTCGTTATAAAGCGACTTTTCAATCGATTGGTGCTTGTTTAGCAACTCAAAACGCATAAACCTTGCGTATTTGCATAGAATAAAGAGTTTTTGATCGTATAAAACGAGCTGGAACGCCTACAGCGAGCGCAAGACTCAATCGTTCGATTTCGTTATAAAGCGACTTTTCAATTGATTGGTGCTTGTTTAGCAACTCAAAACGCATAAACCTTCCGTATTTGCATAGAATAAAGAGTTTTTGATCGTACAAAACGAGCTGAAACGCTTTTAGCGAGCGCAAAACTCAATCGCTCGATTCCGTTATAAAGCGACGTTGTAGTCGTTTGGTGCTTGTTTGGTAGCTCGAAATGTATGAATCTTGCGTATTTGCCCAAAACGAAGAGTGTTTGATCGTATAAAATGAGCTGGAACGCCTACAGCGGGCGCAAAACTCAATCGTTCGATTTCGTTGGAAAGCGACTTTGTAGTCGTTGGCTGCTTGTTTGGCGGCTCGAAATGCATGAATCTTGCGTATTTGCAAAGAATACAGAGTTTTTGATCGCTTAAAACGAGCTGGAACGCCGACAGCGAGCGCAAAACGGAATCGTTCGATTTCGTTATAAAGCGACTTTTCAATCGATTGGTGCTTGTTTAGCAACTCAAAACGCATAAACCTTCCGTATTTGCATAGAATAAAGAGTTTTTGATCGTACAAAACGAGCTGAAACGCTTTTAGCGAGCGCAAAACTCAATCGTTCGATTCCGTTATAAAGCGACTTTTCAATCGATTGGTGCTTGTTTAGCAACTCAAAACGCATAAACCTTCCGTATTTGCATAGAATAAAGAGTTTTTGATCGTACAAAACGAGCTGAAACGCTTTTAGCGAGCGCAAAACTCAATCGTTCGATTCCGTTATAAAGCGACGTTGTAGTCGTTTGGTGCTTGATTGGTAGCTCGAAATGTATGAATCTTGCGTATTTGCACAAAACGAAGAGTGTTTGATCGTATAAAACGAGCTGGAACGCCTACAGCGGGCGCAAAACTCAATCGTTCGACTTTGTAGTCGTTTCGTGCTTGTTTGGCGGCTCGAAATGCATGAATCTTGCGTATTTGCAAAGAATACAGAGTGTTTGATCGTTTGAAACGAGCTGGGACGCCTACAGCGAGCGCAAAACTCAATCGTTCGATTTTGTTGAAAAGCGAGGTTGTAGTCGTTTGGTGCTTGTTTAGCAACTCAAAACGCATAAGCCTTGCGTATTTGCATAGAATTAAGAGTTTTTGATCGTATAAAACGAGCTGGAACGCCTACAGCGAGCGCAAGACTCAATCGTTTGATTTCGTTGTTAAGCAACTTTGCAGTCGTTTGGTGCTTGATTAGCGGCTCGAAATGCATGAATCTTGCGTATTTGCAAATAAAACAGAGTTTTTGATCGTTTAAAACGAGCTGGAACGCCGACAGCGTGCACAAAACTGAATCGTTCGATTTCGTTATAAAGCGACTTTTCATTCGATTGGTGCTTGATTAGCAACTCCAAACGCATAAACCTTGCGTATTTGCATAGAATAAAGAGTTTTTGATCGTATAAAACGAGCTGGAACGCCTACAGCGAGCGCAAGACTCAATCGTTTGATTTCGTTGTAAAGCGACTTTGCAGTCGTTTGGTGCTTGTTTAGCCACTCAAAACGCATAAACCTTGCGTATTTGCAAAGAATACAGAGTTTTTGATCGTTTGAAACGAGCTGGGACGCTTACAGCGAGCGCAAAACTCAATCGTTCGATTTCGTTGGAAAGCGACTTTGTAGTCGTTTGCTGCTTGTTTGGCGGCTCGAAATGCATGAATCTTGCGTATTCGCAAAGAATACAGAGTGTTCGATCGTTCAAAACGAGCTGGGATGCCTACAGCGAGCGCAAAACTCAATCGTTCGATTTCGTTGGAAAGCGATTTTGTAGTCGTTTGGTGATTGTTTGGCGGCTCGAAATGCATGAATCTTACGTATTTGCAAAGAATACAGAGTTTTTGATCGTTTAAAACGAGCTGGAACGCCGACAGCGAGCGCAAAACTCAATCGTTCGATTTCGTTGGAAAGCGACTTTGTAGTCGTTTGGTGCTTGTTTGGCGGCTCGAAATGCATGAATCTTGCGTATTTGCAAAGAATACAGAGTTTTTGATCGTTTAAAACGAACTGAAACGCCGACAGCGAGCGCAAAACTCGATTGGTTTATTTCGATATGAAGCGACACTGTAGTCGTTTGGTGCTTGTTTAGCAGCTCGAAATGCATGAATCTTGCGTATTTGCATAGAATGAACGCTTTTTGATCGTATGAAACGAGCTGGAACGCCTACAGCGAGCGCAAAACTGAATCGTTCGATTTCGTTATAAAGCGACGTTGTAGTCGTTTGGTGCTTGTTTGGTAGCTCGAAATGTGTGAATCTTGCGTATTTGCACAAAACGAAGAGTGTTTGATCGTATAAAACGAGCTGGAACGCCTACAGCGAGCGCAAAACTCAATCGTTCGATTTCGTTGAAAAGCGACTTTGTAGTCGTTTGGTGCTTGTTTGGTAGCTCGAAATGCATGAATCTTGCGTATGTGCACAAAACGAAGAGTGTTTGATCGTATAAAACGAGCTGGAACGCCTACAGCGAGCGCAAAACTCAATCGTTCGATTTCGTTGGAAAGCGACTTTGTAGTCGTTTGGTGCTTGTTTGGCGGCTCGAAATGCATGAATCTTGCGTATTTGCAAAGAATACAGAGTTTTTGATCGTTTAAAACGAACTGAAACGCCGACAGCGAGCGCAAAACTCGATTGGTTTATTTCGATATGAAGCGACACTGTAGTCGTTTGGTGCTTGTTTAGCAGCTCGAAATGCATGAATCTTGCGTATTTGCATAGAATGAAGGCTTTTTGATCGTATGAAACGAGCTGGAACGCCTACAGCGAGCGCAAAACTTAATCGTTCGATTTCGTTGAAAAGCGACGTTGTAGTCGTTTGGTGCTTGTTTAGCAACTCAAAACGCATACATCTTGCGTATTTGCATAGAATTAAGAGTTTTTGATCGTATAAAACGAGCTGGAACGCCTACAGCGAGCGCAAAACTCAATCGTTCGATTTCGTTGGAAAGCGACTTCGCAGTCGTTTGGTGCTTGTTTAGCGGCTCGAAATGCATGAATCTTGCGTATTTGCAAATAATACAGAGTTTTTGATCGTTTAAAACGAGCTGGAACGCCGACAGCGAGCGCAAAACTGAATCGTTAAATTTCGTTATAAAGCGACTTTTTATTCGATTGGTGCTTGTTTAGCAACTCAAAACGCATAAACCTTGCGTATTTGCATAGAATAAAGAGTTTTTGATCGTGTAAAACGAGCTGAAACGCCTACAGCGAGCGCAAAACTGAATCGTTCGATTTCGTTGTAAAGCGACTTTGCAGTCGTTTGGCGCTTGTTTAGCGGCTCGAAATGCATGAATCTTGCGTATTTGCAAAGAATACAGATTTTTTGATCGTTTAAAACGAGCTGGAACGCCGACAGCAAGCGCAAAACTGAATCATTCGATTTCGTTATAAAGCGACTTTTCAATCGATTGGTGCTTGTTTAGCAACTCAAAACGCATAAACCTTGCGTATTTGCATAGAATGAAGAGTTTTTGATCGTAGAAAACGAGCTGAAACGCCTTTAGCAAGCGCAAAACTCAATCGTTCGATTTCGTTATAAAGCGACGTTGTAGTCGTTTGGTGCTTGTTTGGTAGCTCGAAATGTATGAATCTGGCGTATTTGCATAGAATTAAGAGTTTTTGATCGTATAAAACGAGCTGGAACACCTACAGCGAGCGCAAGACTCAATCGTTCGATTTCGTTGTAAAGCGACTTTGCAGTCGTTTGGTGCTTGTTTAGCGGCTCGAAATGCATGAATCTTGCGTATTTGCAAAGAATACAGAGTTTTTGATCGTTTGAAACGAGCTGGGATGCCTACAGCGAGCGCAAAACTCAATCGTTCGATTTCGTTGGAAAGCGATTTTGTAGTCGTTTGGTGCTTGTTTGGCGGCTCGAAATGCATGAATCTTGCGTATTTGCACAAAATGAAGAGTGTTTGATCGTGTAAAACGAGTTGGAACGCCTACAGCGAGCGCAAAACTCAATCGTTCGATTTTGTTGAAAAGCGAGGTTGTAGTCGTTTGGTGCTTGTTTAGCAACTCAAAACGCATAAGCCTTGCGTATTTGCATAGAATTAAGAGTTTTTGATCGTATAAAACGAGCTGGAACGCCTACAGCGAGCGCAAGACTCAATCGTTTGATTTCGTTGTTAAGCAACTTTGCAGTCGTTTGGTGCTTGATTAGCGGCTCGAAATGCATGAATCTTGCGTATTTGCAAATAAAACAGAGTTTTTGATCGTATAAAACGAGCTGGAACGCCTACAGCGAGCGCAAGACTCAATCGTTCGATTTCGTTGTAAAGCGACTTTGCAGTCGTTTGGTGCTTGTTTAGCGGCTCGAAATGCATGAACCTTGCGTATTTGCAAAGAATACAGAGTTTTTGATCGTTTGAAACGAGCTGGGACGCTTACAGCGAGCGCAAAACTCAATCGTTCGATTTCGTTGGAAAGCGACTTTGTAGTCGTTTGGTGCTTGTTTGGCCGCTCGAAATGCATGAATCTTGCGTATTCGCAAAGAATACAGAGTTTTTGATCGTTTGAAACGAGCTGGGAAGCCCACAGCGAGCGCAAAACTCAATCGTTCGATTTCGTTGGAAAGCGATTTTGTAGTCGTCTGGTGCTTGTTTGGCGGCTCGAAATGCATGAATCTTGCGTATTTGCAAAGAATACAGAGTTTTTGATCGCTTAAAACGAGCTGGAACGCCGACAGCGAGCGCAAAACTGAATCGTTCGATTTCGTGATAAAGCGACTTTTCAATCGATTGGTGCTTGTTTAGCAACTCAAAACGCATAAACCTTGCGTATTTGCATAGAATAAAGAGTTTTTGATCGTATAAAACGAGCTGGAACGCCTACAGCGAGCGCAAGACTCAATCGTTTGATTTCGTTGTCAAGCGACTTTGCAGTCGTTTGGTGCTTGTTTAGCAACTCAAAACGCATAAACCTTGCGTATTTGCATAGAATTATGAGTTTTTGATCGTATAAAACGAGCTGGAACACCTACAGCGAGCGCAAGACTCAATCGTTCGATTTCGTTGTAAAGCGACTTTGCAGTCGTTTGGTGCTTGTTTAGCGGCTCGAAATGCATGAATCTTGCGTATTTGCAAAGAATACAGAGTTTTTGATCGTTTGAAACGAGCTGGGATGCCTACAGCGAGCGCAAAACTCAATCGTTCGATTTCGTTGGAAAGCGATTTTGTAGTCGTTTGGTGCTTGTTTGGCGGCTCGAAATGCATGAATCTTGCGTATTTGCAAAGAATACAGAGTTTTTGATCGTTTAAAACAAGCTGGAACGCCGACAGCAAGCGCAAAACTGAATCATTCGATTTCGTTATAAAGTGACTTTTTAATCGATTGGTGCTTGTTTAGCATCTCAAAACGCATAAACCTTGCGTATTTGCATAGAATAAAGAGTTTTTGATCGTATAAAACGAGCTGAAACGCCTTTAGCAAGCGCAAAACTCAATCGTTCGATTTCGTTATAAAGCGACGTTGTAGTCGTTTGGTGCTTGTTTGGTAGCTCGAAATGTATGAATCTTGCGTATTTGCCCAAAACGAAGAGTGTTTGATCGTATAAAATGAGCTGGAACGCCTACAGCGGGCGCAAAACTCAATCGTTCGATTTTGTTCGAAAGCGACTTTGTAGTCGTTGGCTGCTTGTTTGGCGGCTCGAAATGCATGAATCTTGCGTATTTGCAAAGAATACAGAGTTTTTGATCGCTTAAAACGAGCTGGAACGCCTACAGCGAGCGCAAGACTCAATCGTTTGATTTCGTTGTTAAGCAACTTTGCAGTCGTTTGGTGCTTGATTAGCGGCTCTCAATGCATGAATCTTGCGTATTTGCAAATAAAACAGAGTTTTTGATCGTATAAAACGAGCTGGAACGCCTACAGCGAGCGCAAGACTCAATCGTTCGATTTCGTTATAAAGTGACTTTTCAATCGATTGGTGCTTGTTTAGCATCTCAAAACGCATAAACCTTGCGTATTTGCATAGAATAAAGAGTTTTTGATCGTATAAAACGAGCTGAAACGCCTTTAGCAAGCGCAAAACTCAATCGTTCGATTTCGTTATAAAGCGACGTTGTAGTCGTTTGGTGCTTGTTTGGTAGCTCGAAATGTATGAATCTTGCGTATTTGCCCAAAACGAAGAGTGTTTGATCGTATAAAATGAGCTGGAACGCCTACAGCGGGCGCAAAACTCAATCGTTCGATTTTGTTCGAAAGCGACTTTGTAGTCGTTGGCTGCTTGTTTGGCGGCTCGAAATGCATGAATCTTGCGTATTTGCAAAGAATACAGAGTTTTTGATCGCTTAAAACGAGCTGGAACGCCGACAGCGAGCGCAAAACTGAATCGTTCGATTTCGTTATAAAGCGACTTTTCAATCGATTGGTGCTTGTTTAGCAACTCAAAACGCATAAACCTTGCGTATTTGCATAGAATAAAGAGTTTTTGATCGTATAAAACGAGCTGGAACGCCTACAGCGAGCGCAAGACTCAATCGTTCGATTTCGTTATAAAGCGACTTTTCAATCGATTGGTGCTTGTTTAGCAACTCAAAACGCATAAACCTTCCGTATTTGCATAGAATAAAGAGTTTTTGATCGTACAAAACGAGCTGAAACGCTTTTAGCGAGCGCAAAACTCAATCGTTCGATTCCGTTATAAAGCGACGTTGTAGTCGTTTGGTGCTTGTTTGTCAGCTCGAAATGCATGAATCTTGCGTAATCGCAAAGAATACAGAGTTTTTGATCGTTCAAAACGAGCTGGGACGCCTACGGCGAGCGCAAAACTCAATCGTTCGATTTCTTTGGAAAGCGACTTTGTAGTCGTTTGCTGCTTGTTTGGCGGCTCGAAATGCATGAATCTTGCGTATTTGCACAAAATGAAGAGTGTTTGATCGTGTAAAACGAGTTGGAACGCCTACAGCGAGCGCAAAACTCAATCGTTCGATTTTGTTGAAAAGCGAGGTTGTAGTCGTTTGGTGCTTGTTTAGCAACTCAAAACGCATAAGCCTTGCGTATTTGCATAGAATTAAGAGTTTTTGATCGTATAAAACGAGCTGGAACGCCTACAGCGAGCGCAAGACTCAATCGTTTGATTTCGTTGTTAAGCAACTTTGCAGTCGTTTGGTGCTTGATTAGCGGCTCTCAATGCATGAATCTTGCGTATTTGCAAATAAAACAGAGTTTTTGATCGTATAAAACGAGCTGGAACGCCTACAGCGAGCGCAAGACTCAATCGTTCGATTTCGTTGTAAAGCGACTTTGCAGTCGTTTGGTGCTTGTTTAGCGGCTCGAAATGCATGAACCTTGCGTATTTGCAAAGAATACAGAGTTTTTGATCGTTTGAAACGAGCTGGGACGCTTACAGCGAGCGCAAAACTCAATCGTTCGATTTCGTTGGAAAGCGACTTTGTAGTCGTTTGCTGCTTGTTTGGCGGCTCGAAATGCATGAATCTTGCGTATTCGCAAAGAATACAGAGTGTTTGATCGTTCAAAACGAGCTGGGATGCCTACAGCGAGCGCAAAACTCAATCGTTCGATTTCGTTGGAAAGCGATTTTGTAGTCGTTTGGTGCTTGTTTGGCGGCTCGAAATGCATGAATCTTGCGTATGTGCACAAAACGAAGAGTGTTTGATCGTATAAAACGAGCTGGAACGCCTACAGCGAGCGCAAAACTCAATCGTTCGATTTCGTTGGAAAGCGACTTTGTAGTCGTTTGGTGCTTGTTTGGCGGCTCGAAATGCATGAATCTTGCGTATTTGCAAAGAATACAGAGTTTTTGATCGTTTAAAACGAACTGAAACGCCGACAGCGAACGCAAAACTCAATCGTTCGACTTTGTTGGAAAGCGACTTTGTAGTCGTTTGGTGCTTGTTTGGCGGCTCGAAATGCATGAATCTTGCGTATTTGCAAAGAATACAGAGTGTTTGATCGTTTGAAACGAGCTGGGACGACTACAGCGAGCGCAAAACTCAATCGTTCGATTTCGTTGGAAAGCGACTTTGTAGTCGTTTGCTGCTTGTTTGGCGGCTCGAAATGCATGAATCTTGCGTATTTGCACAAAATGAAGAGTGTTTGATCGTGTAAAACGAGTTGGAACGCCCACGGCGAGCGCAAAACTCAATCGTTCGATTTCGTTATAAAGCGACGTTGTAGGCGTTTGGTGCTTGTTTGGTAGCTCGAAATGCATGAATCTTGCGTGTTCGCACGAAACGAAGAGTGTTTGATCATATCAAACGAGCTGGAACGCCTACAGCGAGCGCAAAACTCAATCGTTCGATTTCGTTGGAAAGCGACTTTGTAGTCGTTTGGTGCTTGTTTGGCCGCTCGAAATGCATGAATCTTGCGTATTCGCAAAGAATACAGAGTTTTTGATCGTTTGAAACGAGCTGGGACGCCCACAGCGAGCGCAAAACTCAATCGTTCGATTTCGTTGGAAAGCGATTTTGTAGTCGTCTGGTGCTTGTTTGGCGGCTCGAAATGCATGAATCTTGCGTATTTGCAAAGAATACACAGTTTTTGATCGCTTAAAACGAGCTGGAACGCCGACAGCGAGCGCAAAACTGAATCGTTCGATTTCGTGATAAAGCGACTTTTCAATCGATTGGTGCTTGTTTAGCAACTCAAAACGCATAAACCTTGCGTATTTGCATAGAATAAAGAGTTTTTGATCGTATAAAACGAGCTGAAACGCCTTTAGCAAGCGCAAAACTCAATCGTTCGATTTCGTTGTAAAGCGACTTTGCAGTCGTTTGGTGCTTGTTTAGCGGCTCGAAATGCATGAATCTTGCGTAATCGCAAAGAATACAGAGTTTTTGATCGTTCAAAACGAGCTGGGACGCCTACAGCGAGCGCAAAACTCAATCGTTCGATTTCTTTGGAAAGCGACTTTGTAGTCGTTTGCTGCTTGTTTGGCGGCTCGAAATGCATGAATCTTGCGTATTTGCACAAAATGAAGAGTGTTTGATCGTGTAAAACGAGTTGGAACGCCTACAGCGAGCGCAAAACTCAATCGTTCGATTTTGTTGAAAAGCGAGGTTGTAGTCGTTTGGTGCTTGTTTAGCAACTCAAAACGCATAAGCCTTGCGTATTTGCATAGAATTAAGAGTTTTTGATCGTATAAAACGAGCTGGAACGCCTACAGCGAGCGCAAGACTCAATCGTTTGATTTCGTTGTTAAGCAACTTTGCAGTCGTTTGGTGCTTGATTAGCGGCTCGAAATGCATGAATCTTGCGTATTTGCAAATAAAACAGAGTTTTTGATCGTTCAAAACGAGCTGGGATGCCTACAGCGAGCGCAAAACTCAATCGTTCGATTTCGTTGGAAAGCGATTTTGTAGTCGTTTGGTGCTTGTTTGGCGGCTCGAAATGCATGAATCTTGCGTATGTGCACAAAACGAAGAGTGTTTGATCGTATAAAACGAGCTGGAACGCCTACAGCGAGCGCAAAACTCAATCGTTCGATTTCGTTGGAAAGCGACTTTGTAGTCGTTTGGTGCTTGTTTGGCGGCTCGAAATGCATGAATCTTGCGTATTTGCAAAGAATAGAGAGTTTTTGATCGTTTAAAACGAACTGAAACGCCGACAGCGAACGCAAAACTCGATTGGTTTATTTCGATATGAAGCGACACTGTAGTCGTTTGGTGCTTGTTTAGCAGCTCGAAATGCATGAATCTTGCGTATTTGCATAGAATGAAGGCTTTTTGATCGTATGAAACGAGCTGGAACGCCTACAGCGAGCGCAAAACTAAATCGTTCAATTTCGTTGAAAAGCGACGTTGTAGTCGTTTGGTGCTTGTTTAGCAACTCAAAACGCATACATCTTGCGTATTTGCATAGAATTAAGAGTTTTTGATCGTATAAAACGAGCTGGAACGCCCACCGCGAGCGCAAGACTCAATCGTTCGATTTCGTTATAAAGCGACGTTGTAGTCGTTTGGTGCTTGTTTGGTAGCTCGAAATGTATGAATCTTGCGTATTTGCCCAAAACGAAGAGTGTTTGATCGTATAAAATGAGCTGGAACGCCTACAGCGGGCGCAAAACTCAATCGTTCGATTTTGTTCGAAAGCGACTTTGTAGTCGTTGGCTGCTTGTTTGGCGGCTCGAAATGCATGAATCTTGCGTAGTTGCAAAGAATACAGAGTTTTTGATCGTATAAAACGAGCTGGAACGCCTACAGCGAGCGCAAGACTCAATCGTTCGATTTCGTTATAAAGCGACTTTTCAATCGATTGGTGCTTGTTTAGCAACTCAAAACGCATAAACCTTGCGTATTTGCATAGAATAAAGAGTTTTTGATCGTATAAAACGAGCTGGAACGCCTACAGCGAGCGCAAGACTCAATCGTTCGATTTCGTTATAAAGCGACTTTTCAATCGATTGGTGCTTGTTTAGCAACTCAAAACGCATAAACCTTCCGTATTTGCATAGAATAAAGAGTTTTTGATCGTATAAAACGAGCTGGAACGCCTACAGCGAGCGCAAGACTCAATCGTTCGATTTCGTTATAAAGCGACTTTTCAATCGATTGGTGCTTGTTTAGCAACTCAAAACGCATAAACTTTCCGTATTTGCATAGAATAAAGAGTTTTTGATCGTACAAAACGAGCTGAAACGCTTTTAGCGAGCGCAAAACTCAATCGTTCGATTCCGTTATAAACCGACGTTGTAGTCGTTTGGTGCTTGATTGGTAGCTCGAAATGTATGAATCTTGCGTATTTGCACAAAACGAAGAGTGTTTGATCGTATAAAACGAGCTGGAAAACCTACAGCGGGCGCAAAACTCAATCGTTCGACTTTGTAGTCGTTTCGTGCTTGTTTGGCGGCTCGAAATGCATGAATCTTGCGTATTTGCAAAGAATACAGAGTGTTTGATCGTTTGAAACGAGCTGGGACGCCTACAGCGAGCGCAAAACTCAATCGTTCGATTTCGTTGGAAAGCGATTTTGTAGTCGTTTGGTGCTTGTTTGGCGGCTAGAAACACATGAATCTTGCGTATTTGCAAAGAATACAGAGTTTTTGATCGTTTAAAACAAGCTGGAACGCCGACAGCAAGCGCAAAACTGAATCATTCGATTTCGTTATAAAGTGACTTTTCAATCGATTGGTGCTTGTTTAGCAACTCAAAACGCATAAACCTTGCGTATTTGCATAGAATAAAGAGTTTTTGATCGTATAAAACGAGCTGGAACGCCTACAGCGAGCGCAAGACTCAATCGTTCGATTTCGTTGGAAAGCGATTTTGTAGTCGTTTGGTGCTTGTTTGGCGGCTCGAAATGCATGAATCTTGCGTATTCGCAAAGAATACAGAGTGTTTGATCGTTCAAAACGAGCTGGGATGCCTACAGCGAGCGCAAAACTCAATCGTTCGATTTCGTTGGAAAGCGATTTTGTAGTCGTTTGGTGCTTGTTTGGCGGCTCGAAATGCATGAATCTTGCGTATGTGCACAAAACGAAGAGTGTTTGATCGTATAAAACGAGCTGGAACGCCTACAGCGAGCGCAAAACTCAATCGTTCGATTTCGTTGGAAAGCGACTTTGTAGTCGTTTGGTGCTTGTTTGGCGGCTCGAAATGCATGAATCTTGCGTATTTGCAAAGAATACAGAGTTTTTGATCGTTTAAAACGAACTGAAACGCCGACAGCGAGCGCAAAACTCGATTGGTTTATTTCGATATGAAGCGACACTGTAGTCGTTTGGTGCTTGTTTAGCAGCTCGAAATGCATGAATCTTGCGTATTTGCATAGAATGAAGGCTTTTTGATCGTATGAAACGAGCTGGAACGCCTACAGCGAGCGCAAAACTAAATCGTTCAATTTCGTTGAAAAGCGACGTTGTAGTCGTTTGGTGCTTGTTTAGCAACTCAAAACGCATACATCTTGCGTATTTGCATAGAATTAAGAGTTTTTGATCGTATAAAACGAGCTGGAACGCCCACCGCGAGCGCAAGACTCAATCGTTCGATTTCGTTGTAAAGCGACTTTGCAGTCGTTTGGTGCTTGTTTAGCGGCTCGAAATGCATGAATCTTGCGTATTTGCAAAGAATACAGAGTTTTCGATCGTTTGAAGCGAGCTGGGACGCCTACAGCGAGCGCAAAACTCAATCGTTCGATTTCGTTGGAAAGCGACTTCGCAGTCGTTTGGTGCTTGTTTAGCGGCTCGAAATGCATGAATCTTGCGTATTTGCAAATAATACAGAGTTTTTGATCGTTTAAAACGAGCTGGAACGCCGACAGCGAGCGCAAAACTGAATCGTTAAATTTCGTTATAAAGCGACTTTTTATTCGATTGGTGCTTGTTTAGCAACTCAAAACGCATAAACCTTGCGTATTTGCATAGAATAAAGAGTTTTTGATCGTGTAAAACGAGCTGAAACGCCTACAGCGAGCGCAAAACTGAATCGTTCGATTTCGTTGTAAAGCGACTTTGCAGTCGTTTGGCGCTTGTTTAGCGGCTCGAAATGCATGAATCTTGCGTATTTGCAAAGAATACAGATTTTTTGATCGTTTAAAACGAGCTGGAACGCCGACAGCAAGCGCAAAACTGAATCATTCGATTTCGTTATAAAGCGACTTTTCAATCGATTGGTGCTTGTTTAGCAACTCAAAACGCATAAACCTTGCGTATTTGCATAGAATGAAGAGTTTTTGATCGTAGAAAACGAGCTGAAACGCCTTTAGCAAGCGCAAAACTCAATCGTTCGATTTCGTTATAAAGCGACGTTGTAGTCGTTTGGTGCTTGTTTGGTAGCTCGAAATGTGTGAATCTTGCGTATTTGCACAAAACGAAGAGTGTTTGATCGTATAAAACGAGCTGGAACGCCTACAGCGAGCGCAAAACTCAATCGTTCGATTTCGTTGAAAAGCGACTTTGTAGTCGTTTGGTGCTTGTTTGGTAGCTCGAAATGCATGAATCTTGCGTATGTGCACAAAACGAAGAGTGTTTGATCGTATAAAACGAGCTGGAACGCCTACAGCGAGCGCAAAACTCAATTGTTTGATTTCGTTGTTAAGCGACTTTGCAGTCGTTTGGTGCTTGTTTAGCGGCTCGAAAGGCATGAATCTTGGGTATTTGCAAATAAAACAGAGTTTTTGATCGTTTAAAACGAGCTGGAACGCCGACAGCGAGCACAAAACTGAATCGTTCGATTTCGTTATAAAGCGACTTTTCATTCGATTGGTGCTTGATTAGCAACTCAAAACGCATAAACCTTGCGTATTTGCATAGAATTAAGAGTTTTTGATCGTATAAAACGAGCTGGAACGCCTACAGCGAGCGCAAGACTCAATCGTTCGATTTCGTTGTAAAGCGACTTTGCAGTCGTTTGGTGCTTGTTTAGCGGCTCGAAATGCATGAATCTTGCGTATTTGCAAAGAATACAGAGTTTTTGATCGTTTGAAACGAGCTGGGACGCTAACAGCGAGCGCAAAACTCAATCGTTCGATTTCGTTGGAAAGCGACTTTGTAGTCGTTTGCTGCTTGTTTGGCGGCTCGAAATGCATGAATCTTGCGTATTCGCAAAGAATACAGAGTGTTTGATCGTTCAAAACGAGCTGGGATGCCTACAGCGAGCGCAAAACTCAATCGTTCGATTTCGTTGGAAAGCGATTTTGTGTTCGTTTGGTGCTTGTTTGGCGGCTCGAAATGCATGAATCTTGCGTTTTTGCAAAGAATACAGAGTGTTTGATCGTTCAAAACGAGCTGGGATGCCTACAGCGAGCGCAAAACTCAATCGTTCGATTTCGTTGGAAAGCGATTTTGTGTTCGTTTGGTGCTTGTTTGGTAGCTCGAAATGTATGAATCTTGCGTATTTGCACAAAACGAAGAGTGTTTGATCGTATAAAACGAGCTGGAACGCCTACAGCGGGCGCAAAACTCAATCGTTCGACTTTGTTGGAAAGCGACTTTGTAGTCGTTTGGTGCTTGTTTAGCGGCTTGAAATGCATGAATCTTGTGTATTTGCATAGAATAAAGAGTTTTTGATCGTGTAAAACGAGCTGGAACGCCTACAGCGAGCGCAAGACTCAATCGTTCGATTTCGTTGTAAAGCGACTTCGCAGTCGTTTGGTGCTTGTTTAGCGGCTCGAAATGCATGAATCTTGCGTATTTGCAAAGAATACAGAGTTTTTGATCGTTTAAAACGAGCTGGAACGCCGACAGCGAGCGCAAAACTGAATCGTTCGATTTCGTTATAAAGCGACTTTTTATTCGATTGGTGCTTGTTTAGGAACTCAAAACGCATAAACCTTGCGTATTTGCATAGAATAAAGAGTTTTTGATCGTATAAATAGAGCTGAAACGCCTACAGCGAGCGCAAAACTCAATCGTTCGATTTCGTTATAAAGCGACGTTGTAGTCGTTTGGTGCTTGTTTGGTAGCTCGAAATGTATGAATCTTGCGTATTTGCACAAAACGAAGAGTGTTTGATCGTATAAAACGAGCTGGAACAACTACAGCGAGCGCAAGACTCAATCGTTTGATTTCGTTGTAAAGCGACTTTGCAGTCGTTTGGTGCTTGTTTAGCAACTCAAAACGCATAAACCTTGCGTATTTGCATAGAATTAAGAGTTTTTGATCGTGTAAAACGAGCTGGAACGCCTACAGCGAGCGCAAGACTCAATCGTTCGATTTCGTTGTAAAGCGACTTCGCAGTCGTTTGGTGCTTGTTTAGCGGCTCGAAATGCATGAATCGTGCCTATTTGCAAAGAATACAGAGTTTTTGATCGTTTGAAACGAGCTGGGACGCTTACAGCGAGCGCAAAACTCAATCGTTCGATTTCGTTGGAAAGCGACTTTGTAGTCGTTTGCTGCTTGTTTGGCGGCTCGAAATGCATGAATCTTGCGCATTTGCAAAGAATACAGAGTTTTTGATCGCTTAAAACGAGCTGGAACGCCGACAGCGAGCGCAAAACTGAATCGTTCGATTTCGTTATAAAGCGACTTTTCAATCGATTGGTGCTTGTTTAGCAACTCAAAACGCATAAACCTTGCGTATTTGCATAGAATAAAGAGTTTTTGATCGTATAAAACGAGCTGGAACGCCTACAGCGAGCGCAAGACTCAATCGTTCGATTTCGTTATAAAGCGACTTTTCAATTGATTGGTGCTTGTTTAGCAACTCAAAACGCATAAACCTTCCGTATTTGCATAGAATAAAGAGTTTTTGATCGTACAAAACGAGCTGAAACGCTTTTAGCGAGCGCAAAACTCAATCGCTCGATTCCGTTATAAAGCGACGTTGTAGTCGTTTGGTGCTTGTTTGGTAGCTCGAAATGTATGAATCTTGCGTATTTGCCCAAAACGAAGAGTGTTTGATCGTATAAAATGAGCTGGAACGCCTACAGCGGGCGCAAAACTCAATCGTTCGATTTCGTTGGAAAGCGACTTTGTAGTCGTTGGCTGCTTGTTTGGCGGCTCGAAATGCATGAATCTTGCGTATTTGCAAAGAATACAGAGTTTTTGATCGCTTAAAACGAGCTGGAACGCCGACAGCGAGCGCAAAACGGAATCGTTCGATTTCGTTATAAAGCGACTTTTCAATCGATTGGTGCTTGTTTAGCAACTCAAAACGGATAAACCTTCCGTATTTGCATAGAATAAAGAGTTTTTGATCGTACAAAACGAGCTGAAACGCTTTTAGCGAGCGCAAAACTCAATCGTTCGATTCCGTTATAAAGCGACTTTTCAATCGATTGGTGCTTGTTTAGCAACTCAAAACGCATAAACCTTCCGTATTTGCATAGAATAAAGAGTTTTTGATCGTACAAAACGAGCTGAAACGCTTTTAGCGAGCGCAAAACTCAATCGTTCGATTCCGTTATAAAGCGACGTTGTAGTCGTTTGGTGCTTGATTGGTAGCTCGAAATGTATGAATCTTGCGTATTTGCACAAAACGAAGAGTGTTTGATCGTATAAAACGAGCTGGAACGCCTACAGCGGGCGCAAAACTCAATCGTTCGACTTTGTAGTCGTTTCGTGCTTGTTTGGCGGCTCGAAATGCATGAATCTTGCGTATTTGCAAAGAATACAGAGTGTTTGATCGTTTGAAACGAGCTGGGACGCCTACAGCGAGCGCAAAACTCAATCGTTCGATTTTGTTGAAAAGCGAGGTTGTAGTCGTTTGGTGCTTGTTTAGCAACTCAAAACGCATAAGCCTTGCGTATTTGCATAGAATTAAGAGTTTTTGATCGTATAAAACGAGCTGGAACGCCTACAGCGAGCGCAAGACTCAATCGTTTGATTTCGTTGTTAAGCAACTTTGCAGTCGTTTGGTGCTTGATTAGCGGCTCGAAATGCATGAATCTTGCGTATTTGCAAATAAAACAGAGTTTTTGATCGTTTAAAACGAGCTGGAACGCCGACAGCGTGCACAAAACTGAATCGTTCGATTTCGTTATAAAGCGACTTTTCATTCGATTGGTGCTTGATTAGCAACTCCAAACGCATAAACCTTGCGTATTTGCATAGAATAAAGAGTTTTTGATCGTACAAAACGAGCTGAAACGCTTTTAGCGAGCGCAAAACTCAATCGTTCGATTCCGTTATAAAGCGACTTTTCAATCGATTGGTGCTTGTTTAGCAACTCAAAACGCATAAACCTTCCGTATTTGCATAGAATAAAGAGTTTTTGATCGTACAAAACGAGCTGAAACGCTTTTAGCGAGCGCAAAACTCAATCGTTCGATTCCGTTATAAAGCGACGTTGTAGTCGTTTGGTGCTTGATTGGTAGCTCGAAATGTATGAATCTTGCGTATTTGCACAAAACGAAGAGTGTTTGATCGTATAAAACGAGCTGGAACGCCTACAGCGGGCGCAAAACTCAATCGTTCGACTTTGTAGTCGTTTCGTGCTTGTTTGGCGGCTCGAAATGCATGAATCTTGCGTATTTGCAAAGAATACAGAGTGTTTCATCGTTTGAAACGAGCTGGGACGCCTACAGCGAGCGCAAAACTCAATCGTTCGATTTCGTTGGAAAGCGATTTTGTAGTCGTTTGGTGCTTGTTTGGCGGCTAGAAACACATGAATCTTGCGTATTTGCAAAGAATACAGAGTTTTTGATCGTTTAAAACAAGCTGGAACGCCGACAGCAAGCGCAAAACTGAATCATTCGATTTCGTTATAAAGTGACTTTTCAATCGATTGGTGCTTGTTTAGCAACTCAAAACGCATAAACCTTGCGTATTTGCATAGAATAAAGAGTTTTTGATCGTATAAAACGAGCTGGAACGCCTACAGCGAGCGCAAGACTCAATCGTTCGATTTCGTTGGAAAGCGATTTTGTAGTCGTTTGGTGCTTGTTTGGCGGCTCGAAATGCATGAATCTTGCGTATTCGCAAAGAATACAGAGTGTTTGATCGTTCAAAACGAGCTGGGATGCCTACAGCGAGCGCAAAACTCAATCGTTCGATTTCGTTGGAAAGCGATTTTGTAGTCGTTTGGTGCTTGTTTGGCGGCTCGAAATGCATGAATCTTGCGTATGTGCACAAAACGAAGAGTGTTTGATCGTATAAAACGAGCTGGAACGCCTACAGCGAGCGCAAAACTCAATCGTTCGATTTCGTTGGAAAGCGACTTTGTAGTCGTTTGGTGCTTGTTTGGCGGCTCGAAATGCATGAATCTTGCGTATTTGCAAAGAATACAGAGTTTTTGATCGTTTAAAACGAACTGAAACGCCGACAGCGAGCGCAAAACTCGATTGGTTTATTTCGATATGAAGCGACACTGTAGTCGTTTGGTGCTTGTTTAGCAGCTCGAAATGCATGAATCTTGCGTATTTGCATAGAATGAAGGCTTTTTGATCGTATGAAACGAGCTGGAACGCCTACAGCGAGCGCAAAACTAAATCGTTCAATTTCGTTGAAAAGCGACGTTGTAGTCGTTTGGTGCTTGTTTAGCAACTCAAAACGCATACATCTTGCGTATTTGCATAGAATTAAGAGTTTTTGATCGTATAAAACGAGCTGGAACGCCCACCGCGAGCGCAAGACTCAATCGTTCGATTTCGTTGTAAAGCGACTTTGCAGTCGTTTGGTGCTTGTTTAGCGGCTCGAAATGCATGAATCTTGCGTATTTGCAAAGAATACAGAGTTTTCGATCGTTTGAAGCGAGCTGGGACGCCTACAGCGAGCGCAAAACTCAATCGTTCGATTTCGTTGGAAAGCGACTTCGCAGTCGTTTGGTGCTTGTTTAGCGGCTCGAAATGCATGAATCTTGCGTATTTGCAAATAATACAGAGATTTTGATCGTTTAAAACGAGCTGGAACGCCGACAGCGAGCGCAAAACTGAATCGTTAAATTTCGTTATAAAGCGACTTTTTATTCGATTGGTGCTTGTTTAGCAACTCAAAACGCATAAACCTTGCGTATTTGCATAGAATAAAGAGTTTTTGATCGTGTAAAACGAGCTGAAACGCCTACAGCGAGCGCAAAACTGAATCGTTCGATTTCGTTGTAAAGCGACTTTGCAGTCGTTTGGCGCTTGTTTAGCGGCTCGAAATGCATGAATCTTGCGTATTTGCAAAGAATACAGATTTTTTGATCGTTTAAAACGAGCTGGAACGCCGACAGCAAGCGCAAAACTGAATCATTCGATTTCGTTATAAAGCGACTTTTCAATCGATTGGTGCTTGTTTAGCAACTCAAAACGCATAAACCTTGCGTATTTGCATAGAATGAAGAGTTTTTGATCGTAGAAAACGAGCTGAAACGCCTTTAGCAAGCGCAAAACTCAATCGTTCGATTTCGTTATAAAGCGACGTTGTAGTCGTTTGGTGCTTGTTTGGTAGCTCGAAATGTATGAATCTGGCGTATTTGCATAGAATTAAGAGTTTTTGATCGTATAAAACGAGCTGGAACACCTACAGCGAGCGCAAGACTCAATCGTTCGATTTCGTTGTAAAGCGACTTTGCAGTCGTTTGGTGCTTGTTTAGCGGCTCGAAATGCATGAATCTTGCGTATTTGCAAAGAATACAGAGTTTTTGATCGTTTGAAACGAGCTGGGATGCCTACAGCGAGCGCAAAACTCAATCGTTCGATTTCGTTGGAAAGCGATTTTGTAGTCGTTTGGTGCTTGTTTGGCGGCTCGAAATGCATGAATCTTGCGTATTTGCAAAGAATACAGAGTTTTTGATCGTTTAAAACAAGCTGGAACGCCGACAGCAAGCGCAAAACTGAATCATTCGATTTCGTTATAAAGTGACTTTTCAATCGATTGGTGCTTGTTTAGCATCTCAAAACGCATAAACCTTGCGTATTTGCATAGAATAAAGAGTTTTTGATCGTATAAAACGAGCTGAAACGCCTTTAGCAAGCGCAAAACTCAATCGTTCGATTTCGTTATAAAGCGACGTTGTAGTCGTTTGGTGCTTGTTTGGTAGCTCGAAATGTATGAATCTTGCGTATTTGCCCAAAACGAAGAGTGTTTGATCGTATAAAATGAGCTGGAACGCCTACAGCGGGCGCAAAACTCAATCGTTCGATTTTGTTGGAAAGCGACTTTGTAGTCGTTGGCTGCTTGTTTGGCGGCTCGAAATGCATGAATCTTGCGTATTTGCAAAGAATACAGAGTTTTTGATCGTTTAAAACGAACTGAAACGCCGACAGCGAGCGCAAAACTCGATTGGTTTATATCGATATGAAGCGACACTGTAGTCGTTTGGTGCTTGTTTAGCAGCTCGAAATGCATGAATCTTGCGTATTTGCATAGAATGAAGGCTTTTTGATCGTGTGAAACGAGCTGGAACGCCTACAGCGAGCGCAAAACTGAATCGTTCGATTTCGTTATAAAGCGACGTTGTAGTCGTTTGGTGCTTGTTTGGTAGCTCGAAATGTGTGAATCTTGCGTATTTGCACAAAACGAAGAGTGTTTGATCGTATAAAACGAGCTGGAACGCCTACAGCGAGCGCAAAACTCAATCGTTCGATTTCGTTGAAAAGCGACTTTGTAGTCGTTTGGTGCTTGTTTGGTAGCTCGAAATGCATGAATCTTGCGTATGTGCACAAAACGAAGAGTGTTTGATCGTATAAAACGAGCTGGAACGCCTACAGCGAGCGCAAAACTCAATTGTTTGATTTCGTTGTTAAGCGACTTTGCAGTCGTTTGGTGCTTGTTTAGCGGCTCGAAAGGCATGAATCTTGGGTATTTGCAAATAAAACAGAGTTTTTGATCGTTTAAAACGAGCTGGAACGCCGACAGCGAGCACAAAACTGAATCGTTCGATTTCGTTATAAAGCGACTTTTCATTCGATTGGTGCTTGATTAGCAACTCAAAACGCATAAACCTTGCGTATTTGCATAGAATAAAGAGTTTTTGATCGTATAAAATGAGCTGGAACGCCTACAGCGAGAGCAAGACTCAATCGTTTGATTTCGTTGTAAAGCGACTTTGCAGTCGTTTGGTGCTTGTTTAGCAACTCAAAACGCATAAACTTTGCGTATTTGCATAGAATTAAGAGTTTTTGATCGTATAAAACGAGCTGGAACGCCTACAGCGAGCGCAAGACTCAATCGTTCGATTTCGTTGTAAAGCGACTTTGCAGTCGTTTGGTGCTTGTTTAGCGGCTCGAAATGCATGAATCTTGCGTATTTGCAAAGAATACAGAGTTTTTGATCGTTTGAAACGAGCTGGGACGCTAACAGCGAGCGCAAAACTCAATCGTTCGATTTCGTTGGAAAGCGACTTTGTAGTCGTTTGCTGCTTGTTTGGCGGCTCGAAATGCATGAATCTTGCGTATTCGCAAAGAATACAGAGTGTTTGATCGTTCAAAACGAGCTGGGATGCCTACAGCGAGCGCAAAACTCAATCGTTCGATTTCGTTGGAAAGCGATTTTGTGTTCGTTTGGTGCTTGTTTGGCGGCTCGAAATGCATGAATCTTGCGTTTTTGCAAAGAATACAGAGTTTTTGATCGTTTAAAACGAGCTGGAACGCCGACAGCAAGCGCAAAACTGAATCATTCGATTTCGTTATAAAGCGACTTTTCAATCGATTGGTGCTTGTTTAGCAACTCAAAACGCATAAACCTTGCGTATTTGCATAAAATGAAGAGTTTTTGATCGTATAAAACGAGCTGAAACGCCTTTAGCAAGCGCAAAACTCAATCGTTCGATTTCGTTATAAAGCGACGTTGTAGTCGTTTAGTGCTTGTTTGGTAGCTCGAAATGTATGAATCTTGCGTATTTGCACAAAACGAAGAGTGTTTGATCGTATAAAACGAGCTGGAACGCCTACAGCGGGCGCAAAACTCAATCGTTCGACTTTGTTGGAAAGCGACTTTGTAGTCGTTTGGTGCTTGTTTAGCGGCTTGAAATGCATGAATCTTGTGTATTTGCATAGAATAAAGAGTTTTTGATCGTGTAAAACGAGCTGGAACGCCTACAGCGAGCGCAAGACTCAATCGTTCGATTTCGTTGTAAAGCGACTTCGCAGTCGTTTGGTGCTTGTTTAGCGGCTCGAAATGCATGAATCTTGCGTATTTGCAAAGAATACAGAGTTTTTGATCGTTTAAAACGAGCTGGAACGCCGACAGCGAGCGCAAAACTGAATCGTTCGATTTCGTTATAAAGCGACTTTTTATTCGATTGGTGCTTGTTTAGCAACTCAAAACGCATAAACCTTGCGTATTTGCATAGAATAAAGAGTTTTTGATCGTATAAATAGAGCTGAAACGCCTACAGCGAGCGCAAAACTCAATCGTTCGATTTCGTTATAAAGCGACGTTGTAGTCGTTTGGTGCTTGTTTGGTAGCTCGAAATGTGTGAATCTTGCGTATTTGCACAAAACGAAGAGTGTTTGATCGTATAAAACGAGCTGGAACGCCTACAGCGAGCGCAAAACTCAATCATTCGATTTCGTTGAAAAGCGACTTTGTAGTCGTTTGGTGCTTGTTTGGTAGCTCGAAATGCATGAATCTTGCGTATGTGCACAAAACGAAGAGTGTTTGATCGTATAAAACGAGCTGGAACGCCTACAGCGAGCGCAAAACTCAATCGTTCGATTTCGTTGGAAAACGACTTTGTAGTCGTTTGGTGCTTGTTTGGCGGCTCGAAATGCATGAATCTTGCGTATTTGCAAAGAATACAGAGTTTTTGATCGCTTAAAACGAGCTGGAACGCCGACAGCGAGCGCAAAACTGAATCGTTTGATTTCGTGATAAAGCGACTTTTCAATCGATTGGTGCTTGTTTAGCAACTCAAAACGCATAAACCTTGCGTATTTGCATAGAATAAAGAGTTTTTGATCGTATAAAACGAGCTGGAACGCCTACAGCGAGCGCAAGACTCAATCGTTTGATTTCGTTGTAAAGCGACTTTGCAGTCGTTTGGTGCTTGTTTAGCAACTCAAAACGCATAAACCTTGCGTATTTGCATAGAATAAAGAGTTTTTGATCGTATAAAACGAGCTGGAACGCCTACAGCGAGCGCAAGACTCAATCGTTTGATTTCGTTGTAAAGCGACTTTGCAGTCGTTTGGTGCTTGTTTAGCAACTCAAAACGCATAAACCTTGCGTATTTGCATAGAATACAGAGTTTTTGATCGTTTAAAACGAGCTGGAACGCCGACAGCAAGCGCAAAACTGAATCATTCGATTTCGTTATAAAGCGACTTTTCAATCGATTGGTGCTTGTTTAGCAACTCAAAACGCATAAACCTTGCGTATTTGCAAAGAATAAAGAGTTTTTGATCGTATAAAACGAGCTGGAACGCCTACAGCGAGCGCAAAACTCAATCGTTCGATTTCGTTGGAAAGCGACTTTGTAGTCGTTTGGTGCTTGTTTGGCGGCTCGAAATGCATGAATCTTGCGTATTTGCAAAGAATACAGAGTTTTTGATCGTTTAAAACGAACTGAAACGCCGACAGCGAGCGCAAAACTCGATTGGTTTATATCGATATGAAGCGACACTGTAGTCGTTTGGTGCTTGTTTAGCAGCTCGAAATGCATGAATCTTGCGTATTTGCATAGAATGAAGGCTTTTCGATCGTATGAAACGAGCTGGAACGCCTACAGCGAGCGCAAAACTAAATCGTTCGATTTCGTTGAAAAGCGACGTTGTAGTCGTTTGGTGCTTGTTTAGCAACTCAAAACGCATACATCTTGCGTATTTGCATAGAATTAAGAGTTTTTGATCGTATAAAACGAGCTGGAACGCCCACAGCGAGCGCAAGACTCAATCGTTCGATTTCGTTGTAAAGCGACTTTGCAGTCGTTTGGTGCTTGTTTAGCGGCTCGAAATGCATGAACCTTGCGTATTTGCAAAGAATACAGAGTTTTTGATCGTTTACAACAAGCTGGAACGCCTACAGCGGGCGCAAAACTCAATCGTTCGACTTTGTTGGAAAGCGACTTTGTAGTCGTTTGGTGCTTGTTTGGCGGCTCGAAATGCATGAATCTTGCGTATTTGCAAAGAATACAGAGTGTTTGATCGTTTGAAACGAGCTGGGACGACTACAGCGAGCGCAAAACTCAATCGTTCGATTTCGTTGAAAAGCGACGTTGTAGTCGTTTGGTGCTTGTTTAGCACCTCAAAACGCATAAACCTTGCGTATTTGCATAGAATTAAGAGTTTTTGATCGTATAAAACGAGCTGGAACGCCTACAGCGAGCGCAAGACTCAATCGTTTGATTTCGTTGTTAAGCGACTTTGCAGTCGTTTGGTGCTTGTTTAGCGGCTCGAAATGCATGAATCTTGCGTATTTGCAAATAAAACAGAGTTTTTGATCATTTAAAACGAGCTGGAACGCCCACAGCGAGCGCAAGACTCAATTGTTTGATTTCGTTGTTAAGCGACTTTGCAGTCGTTTGGTGCTTGTTTAGCGGCTCGAAAGGCATGAATCTTGGGTATTTGCAAATAAAACAGAGTTTTTGATCGTTTAAAACGAGCTGGAACGCCGACAGCGAGCACAAAACTGAATCGTTCGATTTCGTTATAAAGCGACTTTTCATTCGATTGGTGCTTGATTAGCAACTCAAAACGCATAAACCTTGCGTATTTGCATAGAATAAAGAGTTTTTGATCGTATAAAATGAGCTGGAACGCCTACAGCGAGAGCAAGACTCAATCGTTTGATTTCGTTGTAAAGCGACTTTGCAGTCGTTTGGTGCTTGTTTAGCAACTCAAAACGCATAAACTTTGCGTATTTGCATAGAATTAAGAGTTTTTGATCGTATAAAACGAGCTGGAACGCCTACAGCGAGCGCAAGACTCAATCGTTCGATTTCGTTGTAAAGCGACTTTGCAGTCGTTTGGTGCTTGTTTAGCGGCTCGAAATGCATGAATCTTGCGTATTTGCAAAGAATACAGAGTTTTTGATCGTTTGAAACGAGCTGGGACGCTAACAGCGAGCGCAAAACTCAATCGTTCGATTTCGTTGGAAAGCGACTTTGTAGTCGTTTGCTGCTTGTTTGGCGGCTCGAAATGCATGAATCTTGCGTATTCGCAAAGAATACAGAGTGTTTGATCGTTCAAAACGAGCTGGGATGCCTACAGCGAGCGCAAAACTCAATCGTTCGATTTCGTTGGAAAGCGATTTTGTGTTCGTTTGGTGCTTGTTTGGCGGCTCGAAATGCATGAATCTTGCGTTTTTGCAAAGAATACAGAGTTTTTGATCGTTTAAAACGAGCTGGAACGCCGACAGCAAGCGCAAAACTGAATCATTCGATTTCGTTATAAAGCGACTTTTCAATCGATTGGTGCTTGTTTAGCAACTCAAAACGCATAAACCTTGCGTATTTGCATAAAATGAAGAGTTTTTGATCGTATAAAACGAGCTGAAACGCCTTTAGCAAGCGCAAAACTCAATCGTTCGATTTCGTTATAAAGCGACGTTGTAGTCGTTTGGTGCTTGTTTGGTAGCTCGAAATGTATGAATCTTGCGTATTTGCACAAAACGAAGAGTGTTTGATCGTATAAAACGAGCTGGAACGCCTACAGCGGGCGCAAAACTCAATCGTTCGACTTTGTTGGAAAGCGACTTTGTAGTCGTTTGGTGCTTGTTTAGCGGCTTGAAATGCATGAATCTTGTGTATTTGCATAGAATAAAGAGTTTTTGATCGTGTAAAACGAGCTGGAACGCCTACAGCGAGCGCAAGACTCAATCGTTCGATTTCGTTGTAAAGCGACTTCGCAGTCGTTTGGTGCTTGTTTAGCGGCTCGAAATGCATGAATCTTGCGTATTTGCAAAGAATACAGAGTTTTTGATCGTTTAAAACGAGCTGGAACGCCGACAGCGAGCGCAAAACTGAATCGTTCGATTTCGTTATAAAGCGACTTTTTATTCGATTGGTGCTTGTTTAGCAACTCAAAACGCATAAACCTTGCGTATTTGCATAGAATAAAGAGTTTTTGATCGTATAAATAGAGCTGAAACGCCTACAGCGAGCGCAAAACTCAATCGTTCGATTTCGTTATAAAGCGACGTTGTAGTCGTTTGGTGCTTGTTTGGTAGCTCGAAATGTATGAATCTTGCGTATTTGCACAAAACGAAGAGTGTTTGATCGTATAAAACGAGCTGGAACAACTACAGCGAGCGCAAGACTCAATCGTTTGATTTCGTTGTAAAGCGACTTTGCAGTCGTTTGGTGCTTGTTTAGCAACTCAAAACGCATAAACCTTGCGTATTTGCATAGAATTAAGAGTTTTTGATCGTGTAAAACGAGCTGGAACGCCTACAGCGAGCGCAAGACTCAATCGTTCGATTTCGTTGTAAAGCGACTTCGCAGTCGTTTGGTGCTTGTTTAGCGGCTCGAAATGCATGAATCGTGCCTATTTGCAAAGAATACAGAGTTTTTGATCGTTTGAAACGAGCTGGGACGCTTACAGCGAGCGCAAAACTCAATCGTTCGATTTCGTTGGAAAGCGACTTTGTAGTCGTTTGCTGCTTGTTTGGCGGCTCGAAATGGATGAATCTTGCGCATTTGCAAAGAATACAGAGTTTTTGATCGCTTAAAACGAGCTGGAACGCCGACAGCGAGCGCAAAACTGAATCGTTCGATTTCGTTATAAAGCGACTTTTCAATCGATTGGTGCTTGTTTAGCAACTCAAAACGCATAAACCTTGCGTATTTGCATAGAATAAAGAGTTTTTGATCGTATAAAACGAGCTGGAACGCCTACAGCGAGCGCAAGACTCAATCGTTCGATTTCGTTATAAAGCGACTTTTCAATTGATTGGTGCTTGTTTAGCAACTCAAAACGCATAAACCTTCCGTATTTGCATAGAATAAAGAGTTTTTGATCGTATAAAACGAGCTGGAACGCCTACAGCGAGCGCAAGACTCAATCGTTCGATTTCGTTGTAAAGCGACTTTGCAGTCGTTTGGTGCTTGTTTAGCGGCTCGAAATGCATGAATCTTGCGTATTTGCAAAGAATACAGAGTTTTTGATCGTTTGAAACGAGCTGGGACGCTAACAGCGAGCGCAAAACTCAATCGTTCGATTTCGTTGGAAAGCGACTTTGTAGTCGTTTGCTGCTTGTTTGGCGGCTCGAAATGCATGAATCTTGCGTATTCGCAAAGAATACAGAGTGTTTGATCGTTCAAAACGAGCTGGGATGCCTACAGCGAGCGCAAAACTCAATCGTTCGATTTCGTTGGAAAGCGATTTTGTGTTCGTTTGGTGCTTGTTTGGCGGCTCGAAATGCATGAATCTTGCGTTTTTGCAAAGAATACAGAGTTTTTGATCGTTTAAAACGAGCTGGAACGCCGACAGCAAGCGCAAAACTGAATCATTCGATTTCGTTATAAAGCGACTTTTCAATCGATTGGTGCTTGTTTAGCAACTCAAAACGCATAAACCTTGCGTATTTGCATAAAATGAAGAGTTTTTGATCGTATAAAACGAGCTGAAACGCCTTTAGCAAGCGCAAAACTCAATCGTTCGATTTCGTTATAAAGCGACGTTGTAGTCGTTTGGTGCTTGTTTGGTAGCTCGAAATGTATGAATCTTGCGTATTTGCACAAAACGAAGAGTGTTTGATCGTATAAAACGAGCTGGAACGCCTACAGCGGGCGCAAAACTCAATCGTTCGACTTTGTTGGAAAGCGACTTTGTAGTCGTTTGGTGCTTGTTTAGCGGCTTGAAATGCATGAATCTTGTGTATTTGCATAGAATAAAGAGTTTTTGATCGTGTAAAACGAGCTGGAACGCCTACAGCGAGCGCAAGACTCAATCGTTCGATTTCGTTGTAAAGCGACTTCGCAGTCGTTTGGTGCTTGTTTAGCGGCTCGAAATGCATGAATCTTGCGTATTTGCAAAGAATACAGAGTTTTTGATCGTTTAAAACGAGCTGGAACGCCGACAGCGAGCGCAAAACTGAATCGTTCGATTTCGTTATAAAGCGACTTTTTATTCGATTGGTGCTTGTTTAGCAACTCAAAACGCATAAACCTTGCGTATTTGCATAGAATAAAGAGTTTTTGATCGTATAAATAGAGCTGAAACGCCTACAGCGAGCGCAAAACTCAATCGTTCGATTTCGTTATAAAGCGACGTTGTAGTCGTTTGGTGCTTGTTTGGTAGCTCGAAATGTGTGAATCTTGCGTATTTGCACAAAACGAAGAGTGTTTGATCGTATAAAACGAGCTGGAACGCCTACAGCGAGCGCAAAACTCAATCGTTCGATTTCGTTGAAAAGCGACTTTGTAGTCGTTTGGTGCTTGTTTGGTAGCTCGAAATGCATGAATCTTGCGTATGTGCACAAAACGAAGAGTGTTTGATCGTATAAAACGAGCTGGAACGCCTACAGCGAGCGCAAAACTCAATCGTTCGATTTCGTTGGAAAACGACTTTGTAGTCGTTTGGTGCTTGTTTGGCGGCTCGAAATGCATGAATCTTGCGTATTTGCAAAGAATACAGAGTTTTTGATCGCTTAAAACGAGCTGGAACGCCGACAGCGAGCGCAAAACTGAATCGTTTGATTTCGTGATAAAGCGACTTTTCAATCGATTGGTGCTTGTTTAGCAACTCAAAACGCATAAACCTTGCGTATTTGCATAGAATAAAGAGTTTTTGATCGTATAAAACGAGCTGGAACGCCTACAGCGAGCGCAAGACTCAATCGTTTGATTTCGTTGTAAAGCGACTTTGCAGTCGTTTGGTGCTTGTTTAGCAACTCAAAACGCATAAACCTTGCGTATTTGCATAGAATAAAGAGTTTTTGATCGTATAAAACGAGCTGGAACGCCTACAGCGAGCGCAAGACTCAATCGTTTGATTTCGTTGTAAAGCGACTTTGCAGTCGTTTGGTGCTTGTTTAGCAACTCAAAACGCATAAACCTTGCGTATTTGCATAGAATACAGAGTTTTTGATCGTTTAAAACGAGCTGGAACGCCGACAGCAAGCGCAAAACTGAATCATTCGATTTCGTTATAAAGCGACTTTTCAATCGATTGGTGCTTGTTTAGCAACTCAAAACGCATAAACCTTGCGTATTTGCAAAGAATAAAGAGTTTTTGATCGTATAAAACGAGCTGGAACGCCTACAGCGAGCGCAAAACTCAATCGTTCGATTTCGTTGGAAAGCGACTTTGTAGTCGTTTGGTGCTTGTTTGGCGGCTCGAAATGCATGAATCTTGCGTATTTGCAAAGAATACAGAGTTTTTGATCGTTTAAAACGAACTGAAACGCCGACAGCGAGCGCAAAACTCGATTGGTTTATATCGATATGAAGCGACACTGTAGTCGTTTGGTGCTTGTTTAGCAGCTCGAAATGCATGAATCTTGCGTATTTGCATAGAATGAAGGCTTTTCGATCGTATGAAACGAGCTGGAACGCCTACAGCGAGCGCAAAACTAAATCGTTCGATTTCGTTGAAAAGCGACGTTGTAGTCGTTTGGTGCTTGTTTAGCAACTCAAAACGCATACATCTTGCGTATTTGCATAGAATTAAGAGTTTTTGATCGTATAAAACGAGCTGGAACGCCCACAGCGAGCGCAAGACTCAATCGTTCGATTTCGTTGTAAAGCGACTTTGCAGTCGTTTGGTGCTTGTTTAGCGGCTCGAAATGCATGAACCTTGCGTATTTGCAAAGAATACAGAGTTTTTGATCGTTTACAACAAGCTGGAACGCCTACAGCGGGCGCAAAACTCAATCGTTCGACTTTGTTGGAAAGCGACTTTGTAGTCGTTTGGTGCTTGTTTGGCGGCTCGAAATGCATGAATCTTGCGTATTTGCAAAGAATACAGAGTGTTTGATCGTTTGAAACGAGCTGGGACGACTACAGCGAGCGCAAAACTCAATCGTTCGATTTCGTTGAAAAGCGACGTTGTAGTCGTTTGGTGCTTGTTTAGCACCTCAAAACGCATAAACCTTGCGTATTTGCATAGAATTAAGAGTTTTTGATCGTATAAAACGAGCTGGAACGCCTACAGCGAGCGCAAGACTCAATCGTTTGATTTCGTTGTTAAGCGACTTTGCAGTCGTTTGGTGCTTGTTTAGCGGCTCGAAATGCATGAATCTTGCGTATTTGCAAATAAAACAGAGTTTTTGATCATTTAAAACGAGCTGGAACGCCCACAGCGAGCGCAAGACTCAATTGTTTGATTTCGTTGTTAAGCGACTTTGCAGTCGTTTGGTGCTTGTTTAGCGGCTCGAAAGGCATGAATCTTGGGTATTTGCAAATAAAACAGAGTTTTTGATCGTTTAAAACGAGCTGGAACGCCGACAGCGAGCACAAAACTGAATCGTTCGATTTCGTTATAAAGCGACTTTTCATTCGATTGGTGCTTGATTAGCAACTCAAAACGCATAAACCTTGCGTATTTGCATAGAATAAAGAGTTTTTGATCGTATAAAATGAGCTGGAACGCCTACAGCGAGAGCAAGACTCAATCGTTTGATTTCGTTGTAAAGCGACTTTGCAGTCGTTTGGTGCTTGTTTAGCAACTCAAAACGCATAAACTTTGCGTATTTGCATAGAATTAAGAGTTTTTGATCGTATAAAACGAGCTGGAACGCCTACAGCGAGCGCAAGACTCAATCGTTCGATTTCGTTGTAAAGCGACTTTGCAGTCGTTTGGTGCTTGTTTAGCGGCTCGAAATGCATGAATCTTGCGTATTTGCAAAGAATACAGAGTTTTTGATCGTTTGAAACGAGCTGGGACGCTAACAGCGAGCGCAAAACTCAATCGTTCGATTTCGTTGGAAAGCGACTTTGTAGTCGTTTGCTGCTTGTTTGGCGGCTCGAAATGCATGAATCTTGCGTATTCGCAAAGAATACAGAGTGTTTGATCGTTCAAAACGAGCTGGGATGCCTACAGCGAGCGCAAAACTCAATCGTTCGATTTCGTTGGAAAGCGATTTTGTGTTCGTTTGGTGCTTGTTTGGCGGCTCGAAATGCATGAATCTTGCGTTTTTGCAAAGAATACAGAGTTTTTGATCGTTTAAAACGAGCTGGAACGCCGACAGCAAGCGCAAAACTGAATCATTCGATTTCGTTATAAAGCGACTTTTCAATCGATTGGTGCTTGTTTAGCAACTCAAAACGCATAAACCTTGCGTATTTGCATAAAATGAAGAGTTTTTGATCGTATAAAACGAGCTGAAACGCCTTTAGCAAGCGCAAAACTCAATCGTTCGATTTCGTTATAAAGCGACGTTGTAGTCGTTTGGTGCTTGTTTGGTAGCTCGAAATGTATGAATCTTGCGTATTTGCACAAAACGAAGAGTGTTTGATCGTATAAAACGAGCTGGAACGCCTACAGCGGGCGCAAAACTCAATCGTTCGACTTTGTTGGAAAGCGACTTTGTAGTCGTTTGGTGCTTGTTTAGCGGCTTGAAATGCATGAATCTTGTGTATTTGCATAGAATAAAGAGTTTTTGATCGTGTAAAACGAGCTGGAACGCCTACAGCGAGCGCAAGACTCAATCGTTCGATTTCGTTGTAAAGCGACTTCGCAGTCGTTTGGTGCTTGTTTAGCGGCTCGAAATGCATGAATCTTGCGTATTTGCAAAGAATACAGAGTTTTTGATCGTTTAAAACGAACTGAAACGCCGACAGCGAGCGCAAAACTCGATTGGTTTATTTCGATATGAAGCGACACTGTAGTCGTTTGGTGCTTGTTTAGCAGCTCGAAATGCATGAATCTTGCGTATTTGCATAGAATGAAGGCTTTTTGATCGTATGAAACGAGCTGGAACGCCTACAGCGAGCGCAAAACTTAATCGTTCGATTTCGTTGAAAAGCGACGTTGTAGTCGTTTGGTGCTTGTTTAGCAACTCAAAACGCATACATCTTGCGTATTTGCATAGAATTAAGAGTTTTTGATCGTATAAAACGAGCTGGAACACCTACAGCGAGCGCAAGACTCAATCGTTCGATTTCGTTGTAAAGCGACTTTGCAGTCGTTTGGTGCTTGTTTAGCGGCTCGAAATGCATGAATCTTGCGTATTTGCAAAGAATACAGAGTTTTTGATCGTTTGAAACGAGCTGGGATGCCTACAGCGAGCGCAAAACTCAATCGTTCGATTTCGTTGGAAAGCGATTTTGTAGTCGTTTGGTGCTTGTTTGGCGGCTCGAAATGCATGAATCTTGCGTATTTGCAAAGAATACAGAGTTTTTGATCGTTTAAAACAAGCTGGAACGCCGACAGCAAGCGCAAAACTGAATCATTCGATTTCGTTATAAAGTGACTTTTCAATCGATTGGTGCTTGTTTAGCATCTCAAAACGCATAAACCTTGCGTATTTGCATAGAATAAAGAGTTTTTGATCGTATAAAACGAGCTGAAACGCCTTTAGCAAGCGCAAAACTCAATCGTTCGATTTCGTTATAAAGCGACGTTGTAGTCGTTTGGTGCTTGTTTGGTAGCTCGAAATGTATGAATCTTGCGTATTTGCCCAAAACGAAGAGTGTTTGATCGTATAAAATGAGCTGGAACGCCTACAGCGGGCGCAAAACTCAATCGTTCGATTTTGTTGGAAAGCGACTTTGTAGTCGTTGGCTGCTTGTTTGGCGGCTCGAAATGCATGAATCTTGCGTATTTGCAAAGAATACAGAGTTTTTGATCGTTTAAAACGAACTGAAACGCCGACAGCGAGCGCAAAACTCGATTGGTTTATATCGATATGAAGCGACACTGTAGTCGTTTGGTGCTTGTTTAGCAGCTCGAAATGCATGAATCTTGCGTATTTGCATAGAATGAAGGCTTTTTGATCGTGTGAAACGAGCTGGAACGCCTACAGCGAGCGCAAAACTGAATCGTTCGATTTCGTTATAAAGCGACGTTGTAGTCGTTTGGTGCTTGTTTGGTAGCTCGAAATGTGTGAATCTTGCGTATTTGCACAAAACGAAGAGTGTTTGATCGTATAAAACGAGCTGGAACGCCTACAGCGAGCGCAAAACTCAATCGTTCGATTTCGTTGAAAAGCGACTTTGTAGTCGTTTGGTGCTTGTTTGGTAGCTCGAAATGCATGAATCTTGCGTATGTGCACAAAACGAAGAGTGTTTGATCGTATAAAACGAGCTGGAACGCCTACAGCGAGCGCAAAACTCAATCGTTCGATTTCGTTGGAAAGCGACTTTGTAGTCGTTTGGTGCTTGTTTGGCGGCTCGAAATGCATGAATCTTGCGTATTTGCAAAGAATACAGAGTTTTTGATCGCTTAAAACGAGCTGGAACGCCGACAGCGAGCGCAAAACTGAATCGTTCGATTTCGTGATAAAGCGACTTTTCAATCGATTGGTGCTTGTTTAGCAACTCAAAACGCATAAACCTTGCGTATTTGCATAGAATAAAGAGTTTTTGATCGTATAAAACGAGCTGGAACGCCTACAGCGAGCGCAAGACTCAATCGTTTGATTTCGTTGTAAAGCGACTTTGCAGTCGTTTGGTGCTTGTTTAGCAACTCAAAACGCATAAACCTTGCGTATTTGCATAGAATACAGAGTTTTTGATCGTTTAAAACGAGCTGGAACGCCGACAGCAAGCGCAAAACTGAATCATTCGATTTCGTTATAAAGCGACTTTTCAATCGATTGGTGCTTGTTTAGCAACTCAAAACGCATAAACCTTGCGTATTTGCAAAGAATAAAGAGTTTTTGATCGTATAAAACGAGCTGGAACGCCTACAGCGAGCGCAAAACTCAATCGTTCGATTTCGTTGGAAAGCGACTTTGTAGTCGTTTGGTGCTTGTTTGGCGGCTCGAAATGCATGAATCTTGCGTATTTGCAAAGAATACAGAGTTTTTGATCGTTTAAAACGAACTGAAACGCCGACAGCGAGCGCAAAACTCGATTGGTTTATATCGATATGAAGCGACACTGTAGTCGTTTGGTGCTTGTTTAGCAGCTCGAAATGCATGAATCTTGCGTATTTGCATAGAATGAAGGCTTTTCGATCGTATGAAACGAGCTGGAACGCCTACAGCGAGCGCAAAACTCAATCGTTCGATTTCGTTGAAAAGCGACGTTGTAGTCGTTTGGTGCTTGTTTAGCACCTCAAAACGCATAAACCTTGCGTATTTGCATAGAATTAAGAGTTTTTGATCGTATAAAACGAGCTGGAACGCCTACAGCGAGCGCAAGACTCAATCGTTTGATTTCGTTGTTAAGCGACTTTGCAGTCGTTTGGTGCTTGTTTAGCGGCTCGAAATGCATGAATCTTGCGTATTTGCAAATAAAACAGAGTTTTTGATCATTTAAAACGAGCTGGAACGCCCACAGCGAGCGCAAGACTCAATTGTTTGATTTCGTTGTTAAGCGACTTTGCAGTCGTTTGGTGCTTGTTTAGCGGCTCGAAAGGCATGAATCTTGGGTATTTGCAAATAAAACAGAGTTTTTGATCGTTTAAAACGAGCTGGAACGCCGACAGCGAGCACAAAACTGAATCGTTCGATTTCGTTATAAAGCGACTTTGCAGTCGTTTGGTGCTTGTTTAGCGGCTCGAAATGCATGAATCTTGCGTATTTGCAAAGAATACAGAGTTTTTGATCGTTCAAAACGAGCTGGGACGCCTACAGCGAGCGCAAAACTCAATCGTTCGATTTCGTTGGAAAGCGACGTTGTAGTCGTTTGGTGCTTGTTTGGTAGCTCGAAATGTATGAATCTTGCGTATTTGCACGAAACGAAGAGTGTTTGATCGTATAAAACGAGCTGGAACGCCTGCAGCGAGCGCAAAACTCAATCGTTCGATTTCGTTGGAAAGCGACTTTGTAGTCGTTTGGTGCTTGTTTGGCGGCTCGAAATGCATGAATCTTGCGTATTTGCAAAGAATACAGAGTTTTTGATCGTTTAAAACGACCTGGAACGCCGACAGCAAGCGCAAAACTGAATCGTTCGATTTCGTTATAAAGCGACTTTTCAATCGATTGGTGCTTGTTTAGCAACTCAAAACGCATACACCTTGCGTATTTGCATAGAATAAAGAGTTTTCGATCGTACAAAACGAGCTGAAAGGCCTTTAGCGAGCGCAAAACTCAATCGTTCGATTTCGTTATAAAGCGACGTTGTAGTCTTTTGGTGCTTGTTTGGTAGCTCGAAATGTATGAATCTTGCGTATTTGCACAAAACGAAGAGTGTTTGATCGTATAAAACGAGCTGGAACGCTTACAGCGAGCGCAAAACTCAATCGTTCGATTTCGTTGAAAAGCGCCTTTGTAGACGTTTGGTGCTTGTTTGGTAGCTCGAAATGCATGAATCTTGCGTATGTGCACAAAACGAAGAGTGTTTGATCGTATAAAACGAGCTGGAACGCCTACAGCGAGCGCAAAACTCAATCGTTCGATTTCGTTGGAAAGCGACTTTGTAGTCGTTTGGTGCTTGTTTGGCGGCTCGAAATGCATGAATCTTGCGTATTTGCAAAGAATACAGAGTTTTTGATCGTTTGAAACGAGCTGGGACGCTTACAGCGAGCGCAAAACTCAATCGTTCGATTTCGTTGGAAAGCGACTTTGTAGTCGTTTGCTGCTTGTTTGGCGGCTCGAAATGCATGAATCTTGCGTATTCGCAAAGAATACAGAGTGTTTGATCGTTCAAAACGAGCTGGGATGCCTACAGCGAGCGCAAAACTCAATCGTTCGATTTCGTTGGAAAGCGATTTTGTAGTCGTTTGGTGCTTGTTTGGCGGCTCGAAATGCATGAATCTTGCGTATGTGCACAAAACGAAGAGTGTTTGATCGTATAAAACGAGCTGGAACGCCTACAGCGAGCGCAAAACTCAATCGTTCGATTTCGTTGGAAAGCGACTTTGTAGTCGTTTGGTGCTTGTTTGGCGGCTCGAAATGCATGAATCTTGCGTATTTGCAAAGAATACAGAGTTTTTGATCGTTTAAAACGAACTGAAACGCCGACAGCGAGCGCAAAACTCGATTGGTTTATTTCGATATGAAGCGACACTGTAGTCGTTTGGTGCTTGTTTAGCAGCTCGAAATGCATGAATCTTGCGTATTTGCATAGAATGAAGGCTTTTTGATCGTATGAAACGAGCTGGAACGCCTACAGCGAGCGCAAAACTAAATCGTTCAATTTCGTTGAAAAGCGACGTTGTAGTCGTTTGGTGCTTGTTTAGCAACTCAAAACGCATACATCTTGCGTATTTGCATAGAATTAAGAGTTTTTGATCGTATAAAACGAGCTGGAACGCCCACCGCGAGCGCAAGACTCAATCGTTCGATTTCGTTGTAAAGCGACTTTGCAGTCGTTTGGTGCTTGTTTAGCGGCTCGAAATGCATGAATCTTGCGTATTTGCAAAGAATACAGAGTTTTCGATCGTTTGAAGCGAGCTGGGACGCCTACAGCGAGCGCAAAACTCAATCGTTCGATTTCGTTGGAAAGCGACTTCGCAGTCGTTTGGTGCTTGTTTAGCGGCTCGAAATGCATGAATCTTGCGTATTTGCAAATAATACAGAGTTTTTGATCGTTCAAAACGAGCTGGAACGCCGACAGCGAGCGCAAAACTGAATCGTTAAATTTCGTTATAAAGCGACTTTTTATTCGATTGGTGCTTGTTTAGCAACTCAAAACGCATAAACCTTGCGTATTTGCATAGAATAAAGAGTTTTTGATCGTGTAAAACGAGCTGAGACGCCTACAGCGAGCGCAAAACTGAATCGTTCGATTTCGTTGTAAAGCGACTTTGCAGTCGTTTGGCGCTTGTTTAGCGGCTCGAAATGCATGAATCTTGCGTATTTGCAAAGAATACAGAGTTTTTGATCGTTTAAAACGAGCTGGAACGCCGACAGCAAGCGCAAAACTGAATCATTCGATTTCGTTATAAAGCGACTTTTCAATCGATTGGTGCTTGTTTAGCAACTCAAAACGCATAAACCTTGCGTATTTGCATAGAATGAAGAGTTTTTGATCGTAGAAAACGAGCTGAAACGCCTTTAGCAAGCGCAAAACTCAATCGTTCGATTTCGTTATAAAGCGACGTTGTAGTCGTTTGGTGCTTGTTTGGTAGCTCGAAATGTATGAATCTGGCGTATTTTCAAAGAATACAGAGTTTTTGATCGTTTAAAACAAGCTGGAACGCCTACAGCGGGCGCAAAACTCAATCGTTCGACTTTGTTGGAAAGCGACTTTGTAGTCGTTTGGTGCTTGTTTGGCGGCTCGAAATGCATGAATCTTGCGTATTTGCAAAGAATACAGAGTGTTTGATCGTTTGAAACGAGCTGGGACGACTACAGCGAGCGCAAAACTCAATCGTTCGATTTCGTTGGAAAGCGACTTTGTAGTCGTTTGCTGCTTGTTTGGCGGCTCGAAATGCATGAATCTTGCGTATTTGCACAAAATGAAGAGTGTTTGATCGTGTAAAACGAGTTGGAACGCCCACGGCGAGCGCAAAACTCAATCGTTCGATTTCGTTATAAAGCGACGTTGTAGGCGTTTGGTGCTTGTTTGGTAGCTCGAAATGCATGAATCTTGCGTGTTCGCACGAAACGAAGAGTGTTTGATCATATCAAACGAGCTGGAACGCCTACAGCGAGCGCAAAACTCAATCGTTCGATTTCGTTGGAAAGCGACTTTGTAGTCGTTTGGTGCTTGTTTGGCCGCTCGAAATGCATGAATCTTGCGTATTCGCAAAGAATACAGAGTTTTTGATCGTTTGAAACGAGCTGGGACGCCTACAGCGAGTGCAAAACTCAATCGTTCGATTTCGTTGGAAAGCGATTTTGTAGTCGTCTGGTGCTTGTTTGGCGGCTCGAAATGCATGAATCTTGCGTATTTGCAAAGAATACAGAGTTTTTGATCGTTTAAAACAAGCTGGAACGCCGACAGCAAGCGCAAAACTGAATCATTCGATTTCGTTATAAAGTGACTTTTCAATCGATTGGTGCTTGTTTAGCATCTCAAAACGCATAAACCTTGCGTATTTGCATAGAATAAAGAGTTTTTGATCGTATAAAACGAGCTGGAACGCCTACAGCGAGCGCAAGACTCAATCGTTTGATTTCGTTGTCAAGCGACTTTGCAGTCGTTTGGTGCTTGTTTAGCAACTCAAAACGCATAAACCTTGCGTATTTGCATAGAATTAAGAGTTTTTGATCGTATAAAACGAGCTGGAACACCTACAGCGAGCGCAAGACTCAATCGTTCGATTTCGTTGTAAAGCGACTTTGCAGTCGTTTGGTGCTTGTTTAGCGGCTCGAAATGCATGAATCTTGCGTATTTGCAAAGAATACAGAGTTTTTGATCGTTTGAAACGAGCTGGGATGCCTACAGCGAGCGCAAAACTCAATCGTTCGATTTCGTTGGAAAGCGATTTTGTAGTCGTTTGGTGCTTGTTTGGCGGCTCGAAATGCATGAATCTTGCGTATTTGCAAAGAATACAGAGTTTTTGATCGTTTAAAACAAGCTGGAACGCCGACAGCAAGCGCAAAACTGAATCATTCGATTTCGTTATAAAGTGACTTTTCAATCGATTGGTGCTTGTTTAGCATCTCAAAACGCATAAACCTTGCGTATTTGCATAGAATAAAGAGTTTTTGATCGTATAAAACGAGCTGAAACGCCTTTAGCAAGCGCAAAACTCAATCGTTCGATTTCGTTATAAAGCGACGTTGTAGTCGTTTGGTGCTTGTTTAGCAGCTCGAAATGCATGAATCTTGCGTATTTGCATAGAATGAACGCTTTTTGATCGTATGAAACGAGCTGGAACGCCTACAGCGAGCGCAAAACTGAATCGTTCGATTTCGTTATAAAGCGACGTTGTAGTCGTTTGGTGCTTGTTTGGTATCTCGAAATGTGTGAATCTTGCGTATTTGCACAAAACGAAGAGTGTTTGATCGTATAAAACGAGCTGGAACGCCTACAGCGAGCGCAAAACTCAATCGTTCGATTTCGTTGAAAAGCGACTTTGTAGTCGTTTGGTGCTTGTTTGGTAGCTCGAAATGCATGAATCTTGCGTATGTGCACAAAACGAAGAGTGTTTGATCGTATAAAACGAGCTGGAACGCCTACAGCGAGCGCAAAACTCAATCGTTCGATTTCGTTGGAAAGCGACTTTGTAGTCGTTTGGTGCTTGTTTGGCCGCTCGAAATGCATGAATCTTGCGTATTTGCAAAGAATACAGAGTTTTTGATCGTTTAAAACGAACTGAAACGCCGACAGCGAGCGCAAAACTCGATTGGTTTATTTCGATATGAAGCGACACTGTAGTCGTTTGGTGCTTGTTTAGCAGCTCGAAATGCATGAATCTTGCGTATTTGCATAGAATGAACGCTTTTTGATCGTATGAAACGAGCTGGAACGCCTACAGCGAGCGCAAAACTGAATCGTTCGATTTCGTTATAAAGCGACGTTGTAGTCGTTTGGTGCTTGTTTGGTAGCTCGAAATGTGTGAATCTTGCGTATTTGCACAAAACGAAGAGTGTTTGATCGTATAAAACGAGCTGGAACGCCTACAGCGAGCGCAAAACTCAATCGTTCGATTTCGTTGAAAAGCGACTTTGTAGTCGTTTGGTGCTTGTTTGGTAGCTCGAAATGCATGAATCTTGCGTATGTGCACAAAACGAAGAGTGTTTGATCGTATAAAACGAGCTGGAACGCCTACAGCGAGCGCAAAACTCAATCGTTCGATTTCGTTGGAAAGCGACTTTGTAGTCGTTTGGTGCTTGTTTGGCGGCTCGAAATGCATGAATCTTGCGTATTTGCAAAGAATACAGAGTTTTTGATCGTTTAAAACGACCTGGAACGCCGACAGCAAGCGCAAAACTGAATCGTTCGATTTCGTTATAAAGCGACGTTGTAGTCGTTTGGTGCTTGTTTGGTAGCTCGAAATGTATGAATCTGGCGTATTTGCAAAGAATACAGAGTTTTTGATCGTTCAAAACGAGCTGGGACGCCCACAGCGAGCGCAAAACTCAATCGTTCGATTTCGTTGGAAAGCGACGTTGTAGTCGTTTGGTGCTTGTTTGGTAGCTCGAAATGTATGAATCTTGCGTATTTGCACGAAACGAAGAGTGTTTGATCGTATGAAACGAGCTGGAACGCCTGCAGCGAGCGCAAAACTCAATCGTTCGATTTCGTTGGAAAGCGACTTTGTAGTCGTTTGGTGCTTGTTTGGCGGCTCGAAATGCATGAATCTTGCGTATTTGCAAAGAATACAGAGTTTTTGATCGTTTAAAACGACCTGGAACGCCGACAGCAAGCGCAAAACTGAATCGTTCGATTTCGTTATAAAGCGACGTTGTAGTCGTTTGGTGCTTGTTTGGTAGCTCGAAATGTATGAATCTGGCGTATTTGCAAAGAATACAGAGTTTTTGATCGTTTAAAACAAGCTGGAACGCCTACAGCGGGCGCAAAACTCAATCGTTCGACTTTGTTGGAAAGCGACTTTGTAGTCGTTTGGTGCTTGTTTGGCGGCTCGAAATGCATGAATCTTGCGTATTTGCAAAGAATACAGAGTGTTTGATCGTTTGAAACGAGCTGGGACGACTACAGCGAGCGCAAAACTCAATCGTTCGATTTCGTTGGAAAGCGACTTTGTAGTCGTTTGCTGCTTGTTTGGCGGCTCGAAATGCATGAATCTTGCGTATTTGCACAAAATGAAGAGTGTTTGATCGTGTAAAACGAGTTGGAACGCCCACGGCGAGCGCAAAACTCAATCGTTCGATTTCGTTATAAAGCGACGTTGTAGGCGTTTGGTGCTTGTTTGGTAGCTCGAAATGCATGAATCTTGCGTGTTCGCACGAAACGAAGAGTGTTTGATCATATCAAACGAGCTGGAACGCCTACAGCGAGCGCAAAACTCAATCGTTCGATTTCGTTGGAAAGCGACTTTGTAGTCGTTTGGTGCTTGTTTGGCCGCTCGAAATGCATGAATCTTGCGTATTCGGAAAGAATACAGAGTTTTTGATCGTTTGAAACGAGCTGGGACGCCTACAGCGAGTGCAAAACTCAATCGTTCGATTTCGTTGGAAAGCGATTTTGTAGTCGTCTGGTGCTTGTTTGGCGGCTCGAATTGCATGAATCTTGCGTATTTGCAAAGAATACAGAGTTTTTGATCGCTTAAAACGAGCTGGAACGCCGACAGCGAGCGCAAAACTGAATCGTTCGATTTCGTGATAAAGCGACTTTTCAATCGATTGGTGCTTGTTTAGCAACTCAAAACGCATAAACCTTGCGTATTTGCATAGAATAAAGAGTTTTTGATCGTATAAAACGAGCTGAAACGCCTTTAGCAAGCGCAAAACTCAATCGTTCGATTTCGTTATAAAGCGACGTTGTAGTCGTTTGGTGCTTGTTTGGTAGCTCGAAATGTATGAATCTTGCGTATTTGCCCAAAACGAAGAGTGTTTGATCGTATAAAATGAGCTGGAACGCCTACAGCGGGCGCAAAACTCAATCGTTCGATTTTGTTGGAAAGCGACTTTGTAGTCGTTGGCTGCTTGTTTGGCGGCTCGAAATGCATGAATCTTGCGTATTTGCAAAGAATACAGAGTTTTTGATCGCTTAAAACGAGCTGGAACGCCGACAGCGAGCGCAAAACTGAATCGTTCGATTTCGTTACAAAGCGACTTTTCAATCGATTGGCGCTTGTTTAGCAACTCAAAACGCATAAACCTTGCGTATTTGCATAGAATAAAGAGTTTTTGATCGTATAAAACGAGCTGGAACGCCTACAGCGAGCGCAAGACTCAATCGTTCGATTTCGTTATAAAGCGACTTTTCAATCGATTGGTGCTTGTTTAGCAACTCAAAACGCATAAACCTTCCGTATTTGCATAGAATAAAGAGTTTTTGATCGTACAAAACGAGCTGAAACGCTTTTAGCGAGCGCAAAACTCAATCGTTCGATTCCGTTATAAAGCGACGTTGTAGTCGTTTGGTGCTTGATTGGTAGCTCGAAATGTATGAATCTTGCGTATTTGCACAAAACGAAGAGTGTTTGATCGTATAAAACGAGCTGGAACGCCTACAGCGGGCGCAAAACTCAATCGTTCGACTTTGTAGTCGTTTCGTGCTTGTTTGGCGGCTCGAAATGCATGAATCTTGCGGATTTGCAAAGAATACAGAGTGTTTGATCGTTTGAAACGAGCTGGGACGCCTACAGCGAGCGCAAAACTCAATCGTTCGATTTCGTTGGAAAGCGATTTTGTAGTCGTTTGGTGCTTGTTTGGCGGCTAGAAACGCATGAATCTTGCGTATTTGCAAAGAATACAGAGTTTTTGATCGTTCAAAACGAGCTGGGACGCCTACAGCGAGCGCAAAACTCAATCGTTCGATTTCGTTGGAAAGCGACGTTGTAGTCGTTTCGTGCTTGTTTGGTAGCTCGAAATGTATGAATCTTGCGTATTTGCACGAAACGAAGAGTGTTTGATCGTATGAAACGAGCTGGAACGCCTGCAGCGAGCGCAAAACTCAATCGTTCGATTTCGTTGGAAAGCGACTTTGTAGTCGTTTGGTGCTTGTTTGGCGGCTCGAAATGCATGAATCTTGCGTATTTGCAAAGAATACAGAGTTTTTGATCGTTTAAAACGACCTGGAACGCCGACAGCAAGCGCAAAACTGAATCGTTCGATTTCGTTATAAAGCGACTTTTCAATCGATTGGTGCTTGTTTAGCAACTCAAAACGCATACACCTTGCGTATTTGCATAGAATAAAGAGTTTTCGATCGTACAAAACGAGCTGAAACGCCTTTAGCGAGCGCAAAACTCAATCGTTCGATTTCGTTGAAAAGCGACTTTGTAGTCGTTTGGTGCTTGTTTGGTAGCTCGAAATGCATGAATCTTGCGTATGTGCACAAAACGAAGAGTGTTTGATCGTATAAAACGAGCTGGAACGCCTACAGCGAGCGCAAAACTCAATCGTTCGATTTCGTTGGAAAGCGACTTCGCAGTCGTTTGGTGCTTGTTTAGCGGCTCGAAATGCATGATTCTTGCGTATTTGCAAATAATACAGAGTTTTTGATCGTTTAAAACGAGCTGGAACGCCGACAGCGATTGCAAAACTGAATCGTTAAATTTCGTTATAAAGCGACTTTTTATTCGATTGGTGCTTGTTTAGCAACTCAAAACGCATAAACCTTGCGTATTTGCATAGAATAAAGAGTTTTTGATCGTGTAAAACGAGCTGAAACGCCTACAGCGAGCGCAAAACTGAATCGTTCGATTTCGTTGTAAAGCGACTTTGCAGTCGTTTGGCGCTTGTTTAGCGGCTCGAAATGCATGAATCTTGCGTATTTGCAAAGAATACAGAGTTTTTGATCGTTTAAAACGAGCTGGAACACCTACAGCGAGCGCAAGACTCAATCGTTCGATTTCGTTGTAAAGCGACTTTGCAGTCGTTTGGTGCTTGTTTAGCGGCTCGAAATGCATGAATCTTGCGTATTTGCAAAGAATACAGAGTTTTTGATCGTTTGAAACGAGCTGGGATGCCTACAGCGAGCGCAAAACTCAATCGTTCGATTTCGTTGGAAAGCGATTTTGTAGTCGTTTGGTGCTTGTTTGGCGGCTCGAAATGCATGAATCTTGCGTATTTGCAAAGAATACAGAGTTTTTGATCGTTTAAAACAAGCTGGAACGCCTTTAGCAAGCGCAAAACTCAATCGTTCGATTTCGTTATAAAGCGACGTTGTAGTCGTTTGGTGCTTGATTGGTAGCTCGAAATGTGTGAATCTTGCGTATTTGCCCAAAACGAAGAGTGTTTGATCGTATAAAACGAGCTGGAACGCCTACAGCGGGCGCAAAACTCAATCGTTCGATTTCGTTGGAAAGCGACTTTGTAGTCGTTGGCTGCTTGTTTGGCGGCTCGAAATGCATGAATCTTGCGTATTTGCACAAAACGAAGAGTGTTTGATCGTATAAAACGAGCTGGAACGCTTACAGCGAGCGCAAAACTCAATCGTTCGATTTTGTTGAAAAGCGAGGTTGTAGTCGTTTGGTGCTTGTTTAGCAACTCAAAACGCATAAACCTTGCGTATTTGCATAGAATAAAGAGTTTTTGATCGTATAAAACGAGCTGGAACGCCTACAGCGAGCGTAAGACTCAATCGTTCGATTTCGTTGTAAAGCGACTTTGCAGTCGTTTGGTGCTTGTTTAGCGGCTCGAAATGCATGAATCTTGCGTATTTGCAAAGAATACAGAGTTTTTGATCGTTCAAAACGAGCTGGGACGCCTACAGCGAGCGCAAAACTCAATCGTTCGATTTCGTTGGAAAGCGACGTTGTAGTCGTTTGGTGCTTGTTTGGTAGCTCGAAATGTATGAATCTTGCGTATTTGCACGAAACGAAGAGTGTTTGATCGTATAAAACGAGCTGGAACGCCTGCAGCGAGCGCAAAACTCAATCGTTCGATTTCGTTGGAAAGCGACTTTGTAGTCGTTTGGTGCTTGTTTGGCGGCTCGAAATGCATGAATCTTGCGTATTTGCAAAGAATACAGAGTTTTTGATCGTTTAAAACGACCTGGAACGCCGACAGCAAGCGCAAAACTGAATCGTTCGATTTCGTTATAAAGCGACTTTTCAATCGATTGGTGCTTGTTTAGCAACTCAAAACGCATACACCTTGCGTATTTGCATAGAATAAAGAGTTTTCGATCGTACAAAACGAGCTGAAACGCCTTTAGCGAGCGCAAAACTCAATCGTTCGATTTCGTTATAAAGCGACGTTGTAGTCTTTTGGTGCTTGTTTGGTAGCTCGAAATGTATGAATCTTGCGTATTTGCACAAAACGAAGAGTGTTTGATCGTATAAAACGAGCTGGAACGCTTACAGCGAGCGCAAAACTCAATCGTTCGATTTCGTTGAAAAGCGCCTTTGTAGACGTTTGGTGCTTGTTTGGTAGCCCGAAATGCATGAATCTTGCGTATGTGCACAAAACGAAGAGTGTTTGATCGTATAAAACGAGCTGGAACGCCTACAGCGAGCGCAAAACTCAATCGTTCGATTTCGTTGGAAAGCGACTTTGTAGTCGTTTGGTGCTTGTTTGGCGGCTCGAAATGCATGAATCTTGCGTATTTGCAAAGAATACAGAGTTTTTGATCGTTTAAAACGAGCTGGAACGCCGACAGCAAGCGCAAAACTGAATCATTCGATTTCGTTATAAAGCGACTTTTCAATCGATTGGTGCTTGTTTAGCAACTCAAAACGCATAAACCTTGCGTATTTGCATAGAATGAAGAGTTTTTGATCGTAGAAAACGAGCTGAAACGCCTTTAGCGAGCGCAAAACTCAATCGTTCGATTTCGTTATAAAGCGACGTTGTAGTCTTTTGGTGCTTGTTTGGTAGCTCGAAATGTATGAATCTTGCGTATTTGCACAAAACGAAGAGTGTTTGATCGTATAAAACGAGCTGGAACGCCGACAGCGAGCGCAAAACTGAATCGTTAAATTTCGTTATAAAGCGACTTTTTATTCGATTGGTGCTTGTTTAGAACTCAAAACGCATAAACCTTGCGTATTTGCATAGAATAAAGAGTTTTTGATCGTGTAAAACGAGCTGAGACGCCTACAGCGAGCGCAAAACTCAATCGTTCGATTTCGTTATAAAGCGACGTTGTAGTCGTTTGGTGCTTGTTTGGTAGCTCGAAATGTATGAATCTGGCGTATTTGCAAAGAATACAGAGTTTTTGATCGTTTAAAACAAGCTGGAACGCCTACAGCGGGCGCAAAACTCAATCGTTCGACTTTGTTGGAAAGCGACTTTGTAGTCGTTTGGTGCTTGTTTGGCGGCTCGAAATGCATGAATCTTGCGTATTTGCAAAGAATACAGAGTGTTTGATCGTTTGAAACGAGCTGGGACGACTACAGCGAGCGCAAAACTCAATCGTTCGATTTCGTTGGAAAGCGACTTTGTAGTCGTTTGCTGCTTGTTTGGCGGCTCGAAATGCATGAATCTTGCGTATTTGCACAAAATGAAGAGTGTTTGATCGTGTAAAACGAGTTGGAACGCCCACGGCGAGCGCAAAACTCAATCGTTCGATTTCGTTATAAAGCGACGTTGTAGGCGTTTGGTGCTTGTTTGGTAGCTCGAAATGCATGAATCTTGCGTGTTCGCACGAAACGAAGAGTGTTTGATCATATCAAACGAGCTGGAACGCCTACAGCGAGCGCAAAACTCAATCGTTCGATTTCGTTGGAAAGCGACTTTGTAGTCGTTTGGTGCTTGTTTGGCCGCTCGAAATGCATGAATCTTGCGTATTCGCAAAGAATACAGAGTTTTTGATCGTTTGAAACGAGCTGGGACGCCTACAGCGAGTGCAAAACTCAATCGTTCGATTTCGTTGGAAAGCGATTTTGTAGTCGTCTGGTGCTTGTTTGGCGGCTCGAAATGCATGAATCTTGCGTATTTGCAAATAATACAGAGTTTTTGATCGTTTAAAACGAGCTGGAACGCCGACAGCGATTGCAAAACTGAATCGTTAAATTTCGTTATAAAGCGACTTTTTATTCGATTGGTGCTTGTTTAGCAACTCAAAACGCATAAACCTTGCGTATTTGCATAGAATAAAGAGTTTTTGATCGTGTAAAACGAGCTGAAACGCCTACAGCGAGCGCAAAACTGAATCGTTCGATTTCGTTGTAAAGCGACTTTGCAGTCGTTTGGCGCTTGTTTAGCGGCTCGAAATGCATGAATCTTGCGTATTTGCAAAGAATACAGAGTTTTTGATCGTTTAAAACGAGCTGGAACGCCGACAGCAAGCGCAAAACTGAATCATTCGATTTCGTTATAAAGCGACTTTTCAATCGATTGGTGCTTGTTTAGCAACTCAAAACGCATAAACCTTGCGTATTTGCATAGAATGAAGAGTTTTTGATCGTAGAAAACGAGCTGAAACGCCTTTAGCAAGCGCAAAACTCAATCGTTCGATTTCGTTATAAAGCGACGTTGTAGTCGTTTGGTGCTTGTTTGGTAGCTCGAAATGTATGAATCTGGCGTATTTGCAAAGAATACAGAGTTTTTGATCGTTTAAAACAAGCTGGAACGCCTACAGCGGGCGCAAAACTCAATCGTTCGACTTTGTTGGAAAGCGACTTTGTAGTCGTTTGGTGCTTGTTTGGCGGCTCGAAATGCATGAATCTTGCGTATTTGCAAAGAATACAGAGTTTTTGATCGTTTAAAACGAACTGAAACGCCGACAGCGAGCGCAAAACTCGATTGGTTTATTTCGATATGAAGCGACACTGTAGTCGTTTGGTGCTTGTTTAGCAGCTCGAAATGCATGAATCTTGCGTATTTGCATAGAATGAACGCTTTTTGATCGTATGAAACGAGCTGGAACGCCTACAGCGAGCGCAAAACTGAATCGTTCGATTTCGTTATAAAGCGACGTTGTAGTCGTTTGGTGCTTGTTTGGTATCTCGAAATGTGTGAATCTTGCGTATTTGCACAAAACGAAGAGTGTTTGATCGTATAAAACGAGCTGGAACGCCTACAGCGAGCGCAAAACTCAATCGTTCGATTTCGTTGAAAAGCGACTTTGTAGTCGTTTGGTGCTTGTTTGGTAGCTCGAAATGCATGAATCTTGCGTATGTGCACAAAACGAAGAGTGTTTGATCGTATAAAACGAGCTGGAACGCCTACAGCGAGCGCAAAACTCAATCGTTCGATTTCGTTGGAAAGCGACTTTGTAGTCGTTTGGTGCTTGTTTGGCGGCTCGAAATGCATGAATCTTGCGTATTTGCAAAGAATATGTCACGTCCTGGGTCTCTTCAGCAGCAAAATAAGTAACCGACACACGAACAAATTTTTTTTGGATTTACTTTATTCTCGGGAACACTAAAATACTAAAAATGGTAGCGAGACATACAGATAAATAAGTCACAACACTACGACGATAGAATCGTCACCAATATAATAGGTATTATCGTAAACATAATATATATCAACCGATAATACAATAATTTTCTAAATAACCCTCATGCATTCAAATAATACCGTTCCATGCCTAACGCGTTATCAATTAAATAATCAATTGCACTATTAATGGTAAACTAAGTGAGATCGTACTGTAGCATGCTACAGTTACATAATATACATTGACGGTATTCCCCAAAATACATATGAAACATACAAACGCGAAGATATATCGTCATTCGTACCACCAGGAAAATTCGTAAGCTCCGATCAGCAATAAAACAAGAACGTAGCTAAAAACATAACAAACAATAGTTAAGATACAATTTTGAACAAAATAACTTTAAAAACGTACTCTCGACACAAACTAGCAGGCACACCCCCGTAAAAATAACATTCGTCAATAATAAACACACATAAACGTCACAGGTAAAGTCCAAGGAAAATATTAAACTTAAAATGCAAATAAAAAATACAAGCGAAACGTTTTCGCAGAATCTGAGCACGCTATCAGAGAGAGAAAACCCTCGTGACCAATAACCCCTATTTATGTTTTCACTTTCTGACGAAGTCCAGAGACGCTGTGAGCGATTTTGTGAATAGCCGCACGCGAAATCTAGGAAATTTAGTAAAAACTTTGGGTAACAAAAGAAAAACATATACGAACTCCTTTGCAAAATCTGAGCACGCTATCAGAAGGGGATAATCGTCACAAACAATAAACCCCTACTATATTTCACCTTTCCGACGAAGCCCCGAGACATTGCGAGTAGTTTTTTTGAGAAAAGGCATATGACCTTGACAAACACGAAAATTAATTCTGTAGAACGAACATACAGCGCAAATCGCTTCAAAGTTACATAGTAACTAGACATATTAGATATACCAATCGTTATCAATTCTAAGCCCATTAAATAAACATTATTAACGATAAATAAAATTATTAATAAATAAATTTCGAACATTCAAAAAACGCGCAACGACGGATTGTCGAATAGACACGACACTCGACGGCGCAAAACAATAATAAATACACCTTATGACAATAAACAAATAATGTTATTAATAAATAATAATATCAGAAACCTTTTAATATGCGCGCATCGCCCAAATATCACCAGCAAATTGATAATCGAACGGCATTAAGCTATAATAACAGGATATCAAATTTATGAGTATTAAAATGACATTTGTCGATAACTAATTATTATTTCAAGCTCAGTAAACGGACCATCCGAAACATCGGGATGGGTGCGTTTCCAATATCAATAAAGGACGAATCATGTCCTTATTACTATTTATCCAACAAATGTAACCGAATATTCATACATAATAATACGCATACTTACCCTGGGGATTTGGGATAATTACGCATTACATCAATCATGTTATGTCATCAATCAGGCCTCGATGTTTAAATAATTAGCATTAATAATAAATAAGTCATACTTTAATAATGTATCGGATGGCCATGCGAGCGTGAGACCGGACGCGACTCCGACAAAGCTCCGAGAATCGCCACCGATAAGGCCCCTCTGAGAAGCGAGCCCGTGGGATGCTGGATCAGCACGGCTACCGTGCGACAAAGGCAGTACCACGACCAGAGGCAGTGCTATCGCGACTCGGTTCTGCGAAGCTCCGACGATAAGGCGGTCCGAGAAACTCTCTGCCGTGGGATACAGCATCAGCACGGCTACCGTGCGACAAAGGCAGTACCACGACCAGAGGCAGTGCTATCGCGACTCGGTTCTGCGAAGCTCCGATGATAAGGCGGTCCGAGAAACTCTCTGCCGTGGGATGCAGCATCAGCACGGCTACCGTGCGACAAAGGAGGCCCCCACTCGTAGCCATCGCGCTACCGTGAGACGAAGGCGCCCCCCACTCAAGGGACGGCACGGATGCAACGAAGCTGCGAGCCGGTGCCCCTCCAGCATCCAGCGCGGCCAATGCAGAAGGCGGCCCCCACGCGGCTGACGGTACGACGGCAGCAAGGCGTGAGCAGGCACCCCCTCCAGCACCCGGCGCAGCCACTGCGAGCGACGGATCCCCACGGCGGTACAACAGAGGCAGCGCAGCATTGGCCAGTGGGACTGGGCGAATCAGCGACGGGGCTCCCCACCACTGAGCGGAGGCTCAGGAGACTCGCGGGTCCATCCAGCATCCAGACAAGACAGTTCTTCTACGACTCTCATCTCCGGCGGTCGACTCTAAGAGTTCTCTTGAAGAGACTCACGCGATCCGGTACTCTCCTTGTAATAATTAATTGCCAGTTCGGACTTAGAGTCTTTTACGGCAGTTGTTAACTTCAAATAAATTCGCGATTATTACCTGGCTGCGACCAGGCGGTATTTCACCGTATAAAACATCGTTCGCAATTATTTCGTGCTTATCTTAACATATATATAAATAAAGTCCAAATACCAATATCAATAATCACTATAATAATAATCTACTTACGATTGCAAACTCCACGTAAATCTTTTGTCGCATATCAAAGAAAACCGAAACCCGCTACGACTAATAAAAGGTTTAACAACATCCTACGAAATCATTCTCGCAAGGCAGTCCTTTCAAGCAGTAAGTAAATCAGTGACACAAATCAAAAAGGAACAAATATATCTGGGATCAGTTCACGTAATCTCCCACCATCAAACCCATTGCTTTATTATAAATATATATATATACAAATATATACATATAAGCATAAATTTAAATAAAATCGAATCTTGAAAACCAGTTCTGACAATCATCGGTTCTGATAGATAGATTCATTAGATAAGTTAAAGTGAATCTTATAAAAATCGGTCACGACGCAAGTCGGTCTGATAAAGATGAGATCCGATTAAGGTTACAAATATATATACACATAAGCATAAACTTAAATAAAATCGAATCTTGAAAACCAGTTCTGACAATCATCGGTTCTGATAGATAGATTCATTAGATAAGTTAAAGTGAATCTTATAAAATCAGTCACGACGCAAGTCGGTCTGATAAAAATAAGATCCGATTAAGGTTATTCCTGGGACTCCAAAGGATCGAACCGAAATAACAAGATTAAACGTAATATTAATTAGTAATTAACTAGAATAAAAACCTAGGATTAATCCAAAATCAGATTATATATATATCGGACTTAACCAAGTCTGATGAAAATTTGATCTGATATTAATTTAAGCAATCCTTTCCCGATATTTCAACCCTCAACAACTATGGGACAAATAGAATGCGAACTGATCACCATTTATAACGTTCATCATGAAAAATAGATGTGTCTTTCTGAAACTAGGGTCGCGTAAACCAAGAACGAGTGCTCCGACTAAATCAGATCTTAAAAACATTACGCCGAAATCGGTGGCTTCAGACCATACGAACGTTAAACAGAGCGTGATTGCTGCCAGGAAGGTTCCAAAAATCACGTCCATCGTCTCACTGAAAAATCATCGAGTATACATAAGACGACCAGATCCTACTAATATTAAACCCGACGATCGGGCTGACCGCACGATTCGACCTGCCATCGAACACACCGAGGAAGACGGCAACATTTCCGACGCTTCTACGGTGCTTTACGAGGACACGCGGTCTCCTCCGTCCTCTCCAGAGTTGATCATCGGCACCTAGCACTCTCAACCCGCTACGCCCAACAGCTCAACACCTGCCAAATCAATAAAAATCAGGTAAGTCAATCGATCGACAGTCGAACAAACAAATAAAACCCGAAGAGAAATGACACGCAAAATCCAGTACAGCGCTCCGGTCCCTAACCGGCGCATTCCGGTTTAAACTACGGAGCATCCGATTGCTATCCGTCACGCGTCGCTCATCCGTTGATCCGGTATCTGAAACAAAAACCCAAAAATTCAGAACCGCGAAATAAAAACCGATAAAATAACCCGCGACGTAACAGGAAAGGCAATATAAAATGGTGACAGCGGTGGGATCCACTGGATATTTGCGTAAAATCAAAACATCTGGAAAACAAGTCATTGCATAAAGTTCAATTCACATAGTGTTCAAAGAAAAAGAAAAAACGTGAATCTTTCGGACTGGTGCCGAAATTCAGAAGTCCAATGGAAAATTTAACGTTTCACGCTAGAATCCGTACACAATAGTGTAGACTTGTTAAATTCGTGTAAAAATCAACAGAATAGTCTGACTTTCATCATATTTTATTATAACACTAATAATATCCATTCTATTTGAAACAAAAGTGAAGTGTAACGTAAAGTCATGGATAACCTCGACGAAGAGGAATTGCGCGTGTTATCTGAGCAACTATCCGCGGAAAAACGTAGACTGCTCGACATGGAGGCAGATCTAGCTTCCCGCGAGCTAGAATTACAAAGTCAAAATATTCAGAACCAAAATCAACGTCCCTCAGACACAGACGCTGCAGGACAGCGAAATCTTCAGACCGTATTGACAAATTTGATTGGGGAACTCGACATTATAAAAAACGATATGGCGCGCATTAGTTCTCGTGTGTCAGCGACTCCCCCGTTGACAGACCGAGCTCCCGCGAATAACCCCCAAAATTCGAGCACCAGTGATCCAAATCTTCCACGACTTTCCTTCAAAGATATCCTCGAAGGAATACCAGTGTTCAACGGTGAAAACATATCAGTGTTAAAATTCGTTCGAGCTTGTAAACGTGCAAAGGACATGTTCCCAGCAAACCTCGAGTTGACTTTGACACGGCTTCTCCGTAATAAATTGAAGGGCCGTGCTTACACCGCGATGGAAGACGACTCATTCGCGGACATAAAGGCTTTCACTGACCGTCTGAAAGACGTTTTTGGAGCCTCAAAATCGATAAATCAGTACCGCGGTGAATTAGGTAATATCGCTAAAAATAAAAACGAACACATCATCGATTATATTAGTCGGGTAAAAGACCTCCACGCCGCGATCACAGAGGAGGAAACGTCTGAAAACGGTGCAATACCACGCGAAAACGAAACTCTCGAGTGTTTCGTCGCCGGTCTACCTCCGGATTTTAGACTCAGACTTAAACTAGAAGGCTGTCAAAATCTCGCACAAGCCTACGCGAATGCGGTCAAAATCGAAAAAGAAATCGAAAAAGATCGCGCTAATTTCAGAGAATCGCGGTTCGAAAATAAAAATCCTTCACAGTCTCACGTAAAAACGATCACGGCTCGCGAATCCTTATCGTGCGATAATTGCAACAAACGGGGCCACAAATCAGAAGATTGTTGGTCGAAATATCCGGAAAAACGGCCTCAACGACCGAGAGCCGACGGTAACGCCGTGAAACACGATTTCGTGCCGAACAAAACCCAGAATTGGGACAAAAATCGCGTCGATAGGCCGCGTCCCTCGTGTGATTACTGTTCGAAACCCGGCCACGTCGTAACGCAGTGTTTCAAGAAACAAAACGACGAAAAACGAAATTTGGGAAACGCGAATTCCCGCTCGGAAAAACCAGGCGCGAACCGAGCGGAGAAAGCACCAGAGCGCCCGGTGCGCACAGTCAACTTCGTGAACGAAACGTCCGTACCGTCAACGTCCGCTTAGGGAAACATTCATTTACACCCACAGTAGAGATCGAGTCTCCAGAATTAAAATATAAAGCCGATTTCCTCGTAGACTCCGGATCCGAACCAAATCTCGTAAAAATGGACGTACTAAATCCGGATGTCATAATAAATAAAAACGATATTCTGAAACTCAGAGGTATTTCAAATATACCCGTATTCACGATCGGTTCAACTATTTTAAATATTAAAGGGACAGAAGCCGAATTTCACGTGGTTAAAAGCGTGTTTCCTATTGAGCAGGATGCCATACTTGGCTCGGAGTTTCATTCGCAAAATCGGGCGATAATCGATTGGGACGAGGAGGTTGTTCGTTGGAAAAATAAATCTCTTCCATTTAAAAATCGCGAAACAGTAGTGATACCAGGAAGATCTCGTACAGTTTATTATGTCAGGGTAAAGAATCCCGAAGTAAAAGACGGCTATATTCCCCGTCTCGATGCTGGAAACGGAATTTTCTTAGGAAATACGTTAGTTTCAAGCAAAAATGGCGTGGCGTGTCTGATGGCGATTAATGCCAACGAGGAGGACGTAGAGCTGACTGTTCCGACAGTAACCCTAGAGGCATACGAGCTCTACGATCCCAATTCGGGGTATGTTTCGCAAAATCAGTGTCAATCCGGTGAAACACTTAGCGTGCAAGATCCGGATTGTCGCAGTACCTGTCAGCAGACGCACGACCATCCTGTTTTGCGAGTCGAGAGCGAACGCGTTAAACAAGTCAAAGACTTATTACGACTCGAGGATCTAAACGCCGAAGAGCGAGTAAGCGTCGAACGAATTATAGAGGAAAACGTAGATCTCTTTCATATTCCGGGACAATTTCTGGATCACACTAATGCAATCGAACACAAAATCTCCACAACCGACGACCAGCCAGTCTTCACTCGTCAATATCGGTTTCCGCCTGCTCACAAGGATGAAATTTCGAGACAGGTTGGCGATCTTATAGATGGAAAAATTATAGAACCGTCCGACTCCCCATACAGCTCGCCACTTTGGATCGTGCCGAAGAAGGCCGATTCACAGGGAAGGCCAAGATGGAGGATGGTCATCGATTATAGAAATCTCAACGAGAAAACAATCGGAGACGCCTACCCACTCCCAAACATAAATGAAATTCTCGATCAGTTGGGTAGCGCGAAATATTTTTCGGTATTTGACTTAGCAAGCGGATTTCATCAAATCCGTATGCATCCCTCAGATGCTCATAAAACAGCATTCTCGACGCCATTTGGGCATTATCAATTCAATCGTATGCCGTTTGGGCTCAAGAACGCCCCGGCAACCTTCCAGCGCTTAATGGATCGCGTATTGTGCGGCCTGCAGGGTAACGAGCTTTTCGTGTATCTCGACGATATTGTTATATACGCGAGCTCACTTAGGGAGCACGAAATTAAGTTTAGCAAACTCGCCGAGCGATTACGGAAGGCGAACCTCAAATTGCAACCAGACAAGTGCGAGTTTTTACGCAAGGAAGTAGCCTATTTAGGGCACATTATAAGCGAAAACGGTGTAAAACCGGATCCAAAAAAGATCGAATCGATCAAAAATTATCCGAGATTAACCAGTCCAAAGAAAATCAAACAATTTCTCGGGTTAGCAGGGTACTATCGACGATTCGTAGAGAACTTCTCAGCAATCGCTAGGCCGTTAACGCAACTGCTAAAAAAGGAAGCAATATTCAAGTGGACTCAGAAGCAGGAGGATGCTTTTGTAAAACTACGAGACGCCTTGTGTAAGGAACCGGTGTTGCAGTACCCGGACTTCACTCGGCCTTTTGTTATAACAACGGACGCTTCAAACATCGCGATAGGCGGTATTCTCAGTCAGGGAAAAATCGGTAGCGACAAACCAATATCGTACGCGTCGCGAACACTGTCAAAAGCCGAGATGAACTATTCTACCATCGAAAAGGAGTTATTAGCGATCGTTTATTGCGTAGGGCATTTCAGGCCTTACATTTACGGCCGAGAATTCACTCTCGTGACCGATCACAAACCGTTAGTATGGCTCGATTCGGTAAAAGACCCCGCAAATAGACTAGTTCATTGGCGCTTAAAACTAGCGAATTACGAGTATAAAATCGTATACAAACCTGGGAGAGTCAACGCCAACGCCGACGCTCTGTCGCGAAACCCGCCGGAAATAGAAACACCTGTAAACGAAAAATCCGTATTGGTAGTCATGCCTATACGGTTCAGAACAAAAGAGGATCCGTCTGAAACAGATTCCGACGAGATCCCCGCGAAAAGGCAAAAGGAGAATCCGCCGAGTTCGGACTCCGACCACGAAACTAAAATCACGCGTAGAAAACGCCCTAACAAACCAATATCCGATACGGATTCCGACGAGATCCCTACGAAAAGGGAAAAGGAGAATCCGCCAGACCCCGTTCCTGGGCAGATAATTAGGTTCTCGCAGAAAAAACCCACTCCTAAAAAACGGGCAAAACCGCAAACATCCGATTCAGACTCAGACGCAATTTTCGAGTTCAGGCCGAAAAGGAAGCCGAAAGCACCCGATAAACAAACAGGACAATCAATAGATCATAAGCCTCCTGCAGCTGCGGCTGTCGTACCGCCAATCGAAAGTCCTAATACCTCGGACTCAATAGTAATCCCCGAAGTACAAAATCAGGAGGACAATTCTAGCGATATATCGGATATATCAGATATTCCAAAATCCGAGGAAGTGCCAGAAAATCACTCCGACCAAAATATTCCGAAAAGTCAGTACATTCCGGAAAATCAGTCTAAGGACATTCCTAGCGATCCCTCAGATCGCTCTGCAAGCCCGGAAAACACAACGAAGTTCGACAGTGCCGGTGATCCATCCGATCCACCTGCAACTGAAGCAAACCAGAAAGCTGAAAATAATAATGTTGCCAGTCCTTCAGCGGGTCTTAGCCCAACAAACGAAAATAATATTGCTAGCGTACTAGACCCACCGGGGACCTCAGGAATAGTCGAATATCTCGAATCAAACCATGAAATCTCTTCAATTGAAACGGAAGTCAGGGACGATAGGTCGGAAACGTCGAATGAGCCAAATTCCGAAAGTGATTCAGACAGCGAAATGTTCGATAGAGTCGACGTTCCATACGAACGCAACGAGAACGAAGCTCGAGCGGAAATCTTCACGGTGAAAGAGACCCGAGATCGGTTGGTCATGCAGAAAGATAACATCACATTTTTCGTAACCACTAAGGGTCAACCGATCGATAACGGAGCCGAAGACCTGGCCACCGCCGATAGATTCCCAGTCCTGAGAAACTTAAATATAACTAGAGCAAACGTTACAAACGAAAAATCGAAACACCTGATTGCCTTACCGGTCAAGGCAGACTTACGATCTAACACGGCGTTAGACGATCTAATAGAATCCTTCCAATCGCTGAGAGAAGTCATACTAGAGTTAGGATTAGAATCGGTTAGTATAGCTAAAACAAACATGATCGATAATCTGTCCTGGACAGAAATACAAAATCGGTTGGTGGATAACCTGCAAGACTTGCCAGTAACTCTGACAGTTTGTAACCAGCTAATTCGTGTACCGCCTGAAGCAGAGAGAGGAGACATAATTCAGGAAAACCATGATTCCTTGATCGGTGGTCATAAGGGCGTAAATAAAACATACAAGCGAATACGCGAAAAATACTACTGGGAAAACATGAAAACTCAGGTCCAGGAGTATATTCAGCATTGTCGTGGATGCCAGCTGAAGAAACTCGTCCGCGTCAAGACAAAACAGCCAATGGTGATCACGGACACTCCCGGGAGTGCATTCGACAAGATCTCCATGGACATCGTTGGGCCGCTACCTGTCACCAAAAAGGGCAACATGTACATCTTGACGATCCAAGATCTCCTAACAAAATATTCACTCGCCGTTCCATTGGAGAAGACGACATCCGTGCATATCGCGGACGCCTTCGCGAAACAATTTATTAGCCGATTCGGAGCACCCAAGGGACTTCTAACGGACCAAGGGGCCAACTTCACCAGCAGCCTGATGAAGGCACTAGCGAAGAAGTTTAAAATTCGGCAGTATCGTACAACAACGTATCATCCACAAACCAACGGATCCATCGAACGGTCGCACCATGTACTTGCGGAATACCTCAAGCAGTATGTGAACGATCGCAACGAGTGGGACGAATTCATTGAATTAGCAATGTTCTCGTATAACACGAGCCAACACGAGGGAACGGGATTCACTCCGTTCGAGTTAGTCTTCGGCAGGAAAGCTAGACAGCCGTCGACACATACGCAAATTGAAGAGCACCAGGATCTAACGTACGCGGAATATCTCGAAAACCTTTTCGGTAAAGTGCACGGTTTACAAGAACTCGCCGCGGAAAACCTGAAGGCAGCCAAAGAGCGATCTAAACGGTATTACGATAGACGGATAAATCCGCAAAATTTCGGGATCGGCAGCAAGGTTCTAATGCTAAAAGAACCCAGTACGGGCAAATTTTGCGACCAATATACAGGCCCCTATGAGGTCATCGAAATATTATCCGGTGGAAACGTAAAAATTAATTATAACAGCAAACCCAGAATCGTCCACACCAATAAATTGCGTCTGACGAGACTATAGACAGAATCCTCTGTTTCAGTCGAATTCGCCTCTACACCGCTGCAATTGGTGAGCGAAATCAGACAATGGTTCGCCGGGAATTTGAGATGGGTCTGCCAGCATCAAACGAGCCATATCCGGAAATTGAAGAGGTCATAAACTCTCCGCAATTGGCCAACGGCGTAGGCACTTTCGTGGTTAACTTGAACTACGGAATAAACCTCGTAAAAATAAGCGCGCTAAGTCCGGCGGTCGTATTTCATTCACTCGGGAACATATCTCTCCTGACCGACGAGGGACCTATAATTTCAGTAGCACGAATATTAATTCACAGCCCTAGCGAGGAATACAATCCGTATCTTTTTCACATTGTGGAGGATTATCCTTTGTACGCAGGAGTTATTGGCTGCATTTCGACATACGACCCAAGCACGTCTATGTTTTAGGGATAATCGAACAGCAGTTACGTTCATCGCAGAGAGATTAGTAACCCCAACAAAAACTAGCAAAACTCCAAGTACACAAAATCCACTACCGAGCCGCTTCGCCGACACCCGGCGACCACAAAGGACACCGGCCATAAAACAATCGGCAGTAATAAAACTGTGGTACAACCGGATTGAGGGACGGCTGGGAGACTCGGTACAACGAGATCATAAAACCTCTAGTGCGACATAATAAAAGACACGGTACAACGAGATAATAAATTCAGTGCAATCATTCGTTAAACCCATCATGAGGATAATAACGCGCGATTTCGAGCCACTCAAAACCGAGCAATACGCTGAACTGCGTTTCGACCAAAAAACCGAATCTCAACCGAGTACAAGCGGGACGCAGAGCGCGGGCCAATTTGAGCTCATAGACTGTAAACCGAGACCAATTTACGATCAACAGGAGCTGACCGAAATACTTACCGAGCCGCTCCCAGACCTCCGGGAGGTCTTCAGGACCTATAATAGGGAGCTTTTCAGTGACGAAATTAAGGGATTCGACGTACGTTGGTCTTCTCAGTTAAAATCGGCAGTAGGGAAAACAGTGCTCCGGCCATCTCCGAAAATCACGCTCTCCAAACCCCTCCTTCTGGGTCGCGAAATTAAGGTGATGGTTGAGACGCTCCTATACGAGATGATACATGGATTCATTTATTGCACTACGCACGTCAGCTCTCTACGCCACGGGGAGGACTTTGCTAAACTGTTGAGAGGAATAAATAAAATAACCAATCTCAACGTGAGTATCCTGGACAAGGGAGGACTAGACCACATCGCACACCTACAGACAATTTGGCAGTGTAGCGTGTGCAAGTGCGAAATAGTGCGATTCAACCGAAAAGGTGACCAACCACGAGGCAAAACCGCGAGAAACCATAGTGAGGAATGTCGCGGCAGATGGATCGCCGTCGACTAAAATGGACCATTGTCTGGGGAAAGACAAGCAGTGGAGTGAGAACAAGAACGAGACCCGCGCCGCAGCACCAAGGAGCAGCAGTGCACGAGGACCAGCGACAGCGCGAGGTACTCTTGAGGTATTCATCTCATCAAACATAAGCCGACAACAGAGTATGGCCTCTCACACTAAAGCCATGGCGAAGGAATCCAGGAGACGAGCAACCGTCGAGGCGCTGTTCGGTTTATCACCACAACTGGGACACGCCTCAACCAAATCATCATCGGGAAACTTCGAATTAAAGAAGAAAGTCGAAGTACGCATCGTCGGAAATCAACTACAGATCTTGGACAGCTTGCCGAGTATCGAGGTTAAAAAACAAGTGGAAGCCAAGTTTTTAGAAAAACTTCAGCGTCAAAAGGGGATCGAGAAGGAAGTCGAAGCAATCCTGACGCCCTACTACACGCAACAAATTGTGACAAAAGAAGAATACAAAGCCATCATGCGGAGGATAGTACCACGGCTATGCCGGAAACCTGACGATAACAACCCGAAGGTAATAAAACGACTTTTGGAAATACTCGTAAAAAGGTACTGCGTTAATAGACGGGGATTACCCACTGCACATTGGGCTACCACGCCAAGGCGGGACCGCCTTGTTCCCCTTCCAGCGGTCAGCTCGACGCCGAACGGGGGCTCAGCGGTACGCGTGCGGAGCAACGTCAGACTGCATCCACCTGAGATCACGACAACAGCTCGAGCCAAGTGATATAATTGTTCATCAACCACGACGAATGAGTGTTCACTGATACGAGTGTTGCGTGAAAACCGGGACAAGCAAGTCACAGTGCTAAGCGCCGACGAACTTCGTCCAGTGCCGCGAGTGCCGACTATTCTTAACTTACTTAGTGTTGATAGACTCATAGTGTCGCGAGCATCAACGAACTATAGTTATTAGTGTTTAAAGACTCAATAGTGCCGCGAGCTTTAACCAACTATAGTTATTAGTGTTTAAAGACTCAATAGTGCCGCGAGCTTTAACCAACTATAGTTATTAGTGTTTAAAGACTCAATAGTGCCGCGAGCTTTAACCAACTGTAGTTATTAGTGTTTAAAGACTCAATAGTGCCGCGAGCTTTAACCAACTATAGTTATTAGTGTTTAAAGACTCAATAGTGCCGCGAGCTTTAACCAACTGTAGTTATTAGTGTTTAAAGACTCCATAGTGCCGCGAATAGTGTAAACAAAGGCTCGGCTCGATCATGAGTATCCTCAGATCACTTCTTTTGGCGCGGGGTATCGACCCTTACGCAAAATCACCCGATGTGATTTACACTGATTTACACAAAAGACCAGTTGGAGGAACCACTGGCCGAGCCACTCCCCAACTTATACGCGCTGTTCAAGGCGTACAGCGCGGCGTACTTTGAAAACAAGGTATATGGATTCACAGTACGTTGGAGCCCGAAAATGACCAGAGACGCAGGACGGACGATCTTCGGGCCAGAGCGTCGCGTAATAATATCCAAAAAGCTGCACATCGGACGGAAGACCAGAGTCTTAGTGGAAACACTCCTCCACGAAATGATCCACGTTTATACCTTCATGAACATGTACGACGACGGTGTAAAGCATGGGTCACTTTTCCACCGACTGAAGAGGCGAATAAACCAAAAGGGTGGCCTCAAAATCACAGTCTACGACCACGGAGGCCAGGATCATATTCCCAACCTCAAAACCGAGTGGAGGTGTACGACGTGCGGATTAGCAATATCACGACCAACCAATAGAACAAAACAGCCTGTAGACTTCGGGACTAGGAAGCACCGAAGATCGTGTGAAGGAAGATGGGTCCGGATCGAGGCAACTGCCGCCGCTAGGAGGACGACGAGGCGGCGATCTCGGAGTTGATAGTCGTAGCGACAGCCGATAAGCGACACACGAGAGGAAATTCCACAAGGAAGGTGGAATCAAAAGATGCTGAGAGTCCTAAGAAATAACCAAGAACATATGTTTGTTCTAGGATGAAATCAACAGTGTTCCTCCTCCTCATCATCATCGCAGAGGTCGCGGCCCTGGTCGGCTACGACTGCGGTGGATCGACGATGAATATAACGTCGATTTCCCTCAACGGTGTCGCGGAATGCAACATACCATTGTTGGAACCAGCGTCGACGTCCAGTTACATCCAGCTACTTCAACTCACGGACTTCAGCAGCGCCGAGGTGACAGAGTGCAAGATAGAAATCGATAGGACAATCTACCATTGTGGGATGCACTCCCACAATTCAGTGGTCCATAATGGACGACAGATATATCTCTACGACCTGGATGAGAGGGCATGCCGTAGACTGCACGAAACAGGGATCCTGGCAGTCAGCAATTCGGCACAACTCATCGGCTTGCAGCGAAACAACACGGATAGGAGAACCATCACGATGGCTGGATCAATCACAGTAGATGGCAAGTGCGTCGGAACTCAGTACAGCGACCCGTTCGGAACGTGGGACAACGTCGTAGTGCAAGCCTCGGTGAGTGTTACACTTTCTAATTACGAAGCAACGGTCAACCTGGCGACCGATAAAATAATACTGCAAACCGGAACACATTGTGCACTCCCTGAAGGACATTGCACCGACATCGACGGCAGAAGCGTGTATTGGAAAACAGAACCAACCGATTCGTGCAATTTGAATCGTTACGACGTGTTGTACGAAGGTAAAGCCACAAAGTTAACACCGGTCGAAGATAGCGCCAGCTCGCCCGACGTATACACATTAACAACACAAGACACGACATTCGCTCTCGCGAAAAAATCGGAACAGCAGTTGTGCGGGTTCACTTTGATTCGCACCGAACACCCGAAGCTGTACATTCTGGAGACGCGAAAAGGAGAGTCATTCGCGGTCCGAAAGCAAATCTCGGTATCAAATCTTGACATATTCTCCTACATAAATTCAAAATTCGTATATGTGGAGAAGCATGTCAAACTACAAATGAAGAACTTGTACAAGGACATCCTGACGCAGCGATGCAACCTGGAAAGGCAAGTACTTCAAAACGCGCTGTCAACGTCCGGCATCTTGCCGGAAAAGTTCGCATACGCCATTATGAAGGGACCGGGGTATATGGCGGTGATAGCTGGAGAAGTGGCGCACATAGTCAAGTGTGTCCCCGTGGAGTGCAGCCTCCGTCGCACGGACGAGTGCCATCACGAACTACCTGTTACGTACCGCAACGAGTCCTATTTTTTGTCAACAACCTCAAGAATGTTGCTGAAATCGGCAACGCAGATCGAGTGCGACCCGACGTTGCCGTCCTTGTACCAAATCGATAACGTATGGTATAGGTTCTCGCCGCATCCGATCGAAGTACCGGCACCGCAATCATTGGTGCCATCCTCAAAACCTACATGGCATTACGCGTCAATCGGAAACCTTGCCAACAGCGGAATCTATTCAGCGGCCGACATCAAGAAGCTCCGCGAACGTATAATGTTCCCAGCTGAAAAACCAGCCCTGCTGAACAACTTAGCGAGAGGATCGGTCGGCTATAGTATCCCGGCGGGAAGTGTGTCCATTCGAGGATTTCTCGACGAAACCACGCTTGAACATTTGGCCGAGAGTGCTGCGAAACGATTCTGGCACGGATTTGAGAAGTTCGGCATAGCCAGCGCCGGAGTATTCGCTATCTACGTCATTATAAAAATCATAAAAACAATCATCGACACATGTATCCACGGATATGCTATTCACTCGCTTTATGGATGGAGCATCCATCTCTTGGGGGCCATATGGAGTTCTGTGACCGGTCTATTACTCACACTGGGTCACAGGCGAGTATCGCCTACCACGGACGTCGAGAGCGGACCAAGCACAGGAGAAAGGGCAGATTTACCAGTATCAAACGATAAATCCAACTGCCCCAACTTGACGGCGAGGGACAACGCAAGATATCCGACAACGGCAGAAAGGGTAATTCAATCAGATTACCCCAACTTGACGGCGAGGGATAGCGCAAGATATTCGACAGCAATGGACCGGGTAGAGTTGTCAACCTACCCCAACTTGACGGCGAGGGAGTCCGGAAGATATCCCACGGCGCTACCAAGAATCGACCCAGAACTCATCAAGCGCCTTCACGCTGGTCCTCAGCAGAGCCTCGGCACTGCTTCAGACTTAGGGGGGGAGGTGTCACGTCCTGGGTCTCTTCAGCAGCAAAATAAGTAACCGACACACGAACAAATTTTTTTTGGATTTACTTTATTCTCGGGAACACTAAAATACTAAAAATGGTAGCGAGACATACAGATAAATAAGTCACAACACTACGACGATAGAATCGTCACCAATATAATAGGTATTATCGTAAACATAATATATATCAACCGATAATACAATAATTTTCTAAATAACCCTCATGCATTCAAATAATACCGTTCCATGCCTAACGCGTTATCAATTAAATAATCAATTGCACTATTAATGGTAAACTAAGTGAGATCGTACTGTAGCATGCTACAGTTACATAATATACATTGACGGTATTCCCCAAAATACATATGAAACATACAAACGCGAAGATATATCGTCATTCGTACCACCAGGAAAATTCGTAAGCTCCGATCAGCAATAAAACAAGAACGTAGCTAAAAACATAACAAACAATAGTTAAGATACAATTTTGAACAAAATAACTTTAAAAACGTACTCTCGACACAAACTAGCAGGCACACCCCCGTAAAAATAACATTCGTCAATAATAAACACACATAAACGTCACAGGTAAAGTCCAAGGAAAATATTAAACTTAAAATGCAAATAAAAAATACAAGCGAAACGTTTTCGCAGAATCTGAGCACGCTATCAGAGAGAGAAAACCCTCGTGACCAATAACCCCTATTTATGTTTTCACTTTCTGACGAAGTCCAGAGACGCTGTGAGCGATTTTGTGAATAGCCGCACGCGAAATCTAGGAAATTTAGTAAAAACTTTGGGTAACAAAAGAAAAACATATACGAACTCCTTTGCAAAATCTGAGCACGCTATCAGAAGGGGATAATCGTCACAAACAATAAACCCCTACTATATTTCACCTTTCCGACGAAGCCCCGAGACATTGCGAGTAGTTTTTTTGAGAAAAGGCATATGACCTTGACAAACACGAAAATTAATTCTGTAGAACGAACATACAGCGCAAATCGCTTCAAAGTTACATAGTAACTAGACATATTAGATATACCAATCGTTATCAATTCTAAGCCCATTAAATAAACATTATTAACGATAAATAAAATTATTAATAAATAAATTTCGAACATTCAAAAAACGCGCAACGACGGATTGTCGAATAGACACGACACTCGACGGCGCAAAACAATAATAAATACACCTTATGACAATAAACAAATAATGTTATTAATAAATAATAATATCAGAAACCTTTTAATATGCGCGCATCGCCCAAATATCACCAGCAAATTGATAATCGAACGGCATTAAGCTATAATAACAGGATATCAAATTTATGAGTATTAAAATGACATTTGTCGATAACTAATTATTATTTCAAGCTCAGTAAACGGACCATCCGAAACATCGGGATGGGTGCGTTTCCAATATCAATAAAGGACGAATCATGTCCTTATTACTATTTATCCAACAAATGTAACCGAATATTCATACATAATAATACGCATACTTACCCTGGGGATTTGGGATAATTACGCATTACATCAATCATGTTATGTCATCAATCAGGCCTCGATGTTTAAATAATTAGCATTAATAATAAATAAGTCATACTTTAATAATGTATCGGATGGCCATGCGAGCGTGAGACCGGACGCGACTCCGACAAAGCTCCGAGAATCGCCACCGATAAGGCCCCTCTGAGAAGCGAGCCCGTGGGATGCTGGATCAGCACGGCTACCGTGCGACAAAGGCAGTACCACGACCAGAGGCAGTGCTATCGCGACTCGGTTCTGCGAAGCTCCGACGATAAGGCGGTCCGAGAAACTCTCTGCCGTGGGATACAGCATCAGCACGGCTACCGTGCGACAAAGGAGGCCCCCACTCGTAGCCATCGCGCTACCGTGAGACGAAGGCGCCCCCCACTCAAGGGACGGCACGGATGCAACGAAGCTGCGAGCCGGTGCCCCTCCAGCATCCAGCGCGGCCAATGCAGAAGGCGGCCCCCACGCGGCTGACGGTACGACGGCAGCAAGGCGTGAGCAGGCACCCCCTCCAGCACCCGGCGCAGCCACTGCGAGCGACGGATCCCCACGGCGGTACAACAGAGGCAGCGCAGCATTGGCCAGTGGGACTGGGCGAATCAGCGACGGGGCTCCCCACCACTGAGCGGAGGCTCAGGAGACTCGCGGGTCCATCCAGCATCCAGACAAGACAGTTCTTCTACGACTCTCATCTCCGGCGGTCGACTCTAAGAGTTCTCTTGAAGAGACTCACGCGATCCGGTACTCCCCTTGTAATAATTAATTGCCAGTTCGGACTTAGAGTCTTTTACGGCAGTTGTTAACTTCAAATAAATTCGCGATTATTACCTGGCTGCGACCAGGCGGTATTTCACCGTATAAAACATCGTTCGCAATTATTTCGTGCTTATCTTAACATATATATAAATAAAGTCCAAATACCAATATCAATAATCACTATAATAATAATCTACTTACGATTGCAAACTCCACGTAAATCTTTTGTCGCATATCAAAGAAAACCGAAACCCGCTACGACTAATAAAAGGTTTAACAACATCCTACGAAATCATTCTCGCAAGGCAGTCCTTTCAAGCAGTAAGTAAATCAGTGACACAAATCAAAAAGGAACAAATATATCTGGGATCAGTTCACGTAATCTCCCACCATCAAACCCATTGCTTTATTATAAATATATATATATACAAATATATACATATAAGCATAAATTTAAATAAAATCGAATCTTGAAAACCAGTTCTGACAATCATCGGTTCTGATAGATAGATTCATTAGATAAGTTAAAGTGAATCTTATAAAAATCGGTCACGACGCAAGTCGGTCTGATAAAGATGAGATCCGATTAAGGTTACAAATATATATACACATAAGCATAAACTTAAATAAAATCGAATCTTGAAAACCAGTTCTGACAATCATCGGTTCTGATAGATAGATTCATTAGATAAGTTAAAGTGAATCTTATAAAATCAGTCACGACGCAAGTCGGTCTGATAAAAATAAGATCCGATTAAGGTTATTCCTGGGACTCCAAAGGATCGAACCGAAATAACAAGATTAAACGTAATATTAATTAGTAATTAACTAGAATAAAAACCTAGGATTAATCCAAAATCAGATTATATATATATCGGACTTAACCAAGTCTGATGAAAATTTGATCTGATATTAATTTAAGCAATCCTTTCCCGATATTTCAACCCTCAACAACTATGGGACAAATAGAATGCGAACTGATCACCATTTATAACGTTCATCATGAAAAATAGATGTGTCTTTCTGAAACTAGGGTCGCGTAAACCAAGAACGAGTGCTCCGACTAAATCAGATCTTAAAAACATTACGCCGAAATCGGTGGCTTCAGACCATACGAACGTTAAACAGAGCGTGATTGCTGCCAGGAAGGTTCCAAAAATCACGTCCATCGTCTCACTGAAAAATCATCGAGTATACATAAGACGACCAGATCCTACTAATATTAAACCCGACGATCGGGCTGACCGCACGATTCGACCTGCCATCGAACACACCGAGGAAGACGGCAACATTTCCGACGCTTCTACGGTGCTTTACGAGGACACGCGGTCTCCTCCGTCCTCTCCAGAGTTGATCATCGGCACCTAGCACTCTCAACCCGCTACGCCCAACAGCTCAACACCTGCCAAATCAATAAAAATCAGGTAAGTCAATCGATCGACAGTCGAACAAACAAATAAAACCCGAAGAGAAATGACACGCAAAATCCAGTACAGCGCTCCGGTCCCTAACCGGCGCATTCCGGTTTAAACTACGGAGCATCCGATTGCTATCCGTCACGCGTCGCTCATCCGTTGATCCGGTATCTGAAACAAAAACCCAAAAATTCAGAACCGCGAAATAAAAACCGATAAAATAACCCGCGACGTAACAAATACAGAGTTTTTGATCGTTTAAAACGAACTGAAACGCCGACAGCGAGCGCAAAACTCGATTGGTTTATTTCGATATGAAGCGACACTGTAGTCGTTTGGTGCTTGTTTAGCAGCTCGAAATGCATGAATCTTGCGTATTTGCATAGAATGAACGCTTTCTGATCGTATGAAACGAGCTGGAACGCCTACAGCGAGCGCAAAACTGAATCGTTCGATTTCGTTATAAAGCGACGTTGTAGTCGTTTGGTGCTTGTTTGGTAGCTCGAAATGTGTGAATCTTGCGTATTTGCACAAAACGAAGAGTGTTTGATCGTATAAAACGAGCTGGAACGCCTACAGCGAGCGCAAAACTCAATCGTTCGATTTCGTTGAAAAGCGACTTTGTAGTCGTTTGGTGCTTGTTTGGTAGCTCGAAATGCATGAATCTTGCGTATGTGCACAAAACGAAGAGTGTTTGATCGTATAAAACGAGGTGGAACGCCTACAGCGAGCGCAAAACACAATCGTTCGATTTCGTTGGAAAGCGACTTTGTAGTCGTTTGGTGCTTGTTTGGCGGCTCGAAATGCATGAATCTTGCGTATTTGCAAAGAATACAGAGTTTTTGATCGTTTAAAACGAGCTGAAACGCCGACAGCGAGCGCAAAACTCGATTGGTTTATTTCGATATGAAGCGACACTGTAGTCGTTTAGTGCTTGTTCAGCAGCTCGAAATGCATTAATCTTGCGTATTTGCATAGAATGAAGGCTTTTTGATCGTATGAAACGAGCTGAAACGCCTACAGCGAGCGCAAAACTGAATCGTTCGATTTCATTATAAAGCGACGTTGTAGTCGTTTGGTGCTTGTTTGGTAGCTCGAAATGTATGAATCTTGCGTATTTGCCCAAAACGAAGAGTGTTTGATCGTATAAAACGAGCTGGAACGCCTACAGCGGGCGCAAAACTCAATCGTTCGATTTCGTTGGAAAGCGACTTTGTAGTCGTTGGCTGCTTGTTTGGCGGCTCGAAATGCATGAATCTTGCGTATTTGCACAAAACGAAGAGTGTTTGATCGTATAAAACGAGCTGGAACGCTTACAGCGAGCGCAAAACTCAATCGTTCGATTTTGTTGAAAAGCGAGGTTGTAGTCGTTTGGTGCTTGTTTAGCAACTCAAAACGCATAAACCTTGCATATTTGCATAGAATAAAGAGTTTTTGATCGTATAAAACGAGCTGGAACGCCTACAGCGAGCGTAAGACTCAATCGTTCGATTTCGTTGTAAAGCGACTTTGCAGTCGTTTGGTGCTTGTTTAGCGGCTCGAAATGCATGAATCTTGCGTATTTGCAAAGAATACAGAGTTTTTGATCGTTCAAAACGAGCTGGGACGCCTACAGCGAGCGCAAAACTCAATCGTTCGATTTCGTTGGAAAGCGACGTTGTAGTCGTTTGGTGCTTGTTTGGTAGCTCGAAATGTATGAATCTTGCGTATTTGCACGAAACGAAGAGTGTTTGATCGTATAAAACGAGCTGGAACGCCTGCAGCGAGCGCAAAACTCAATCGTTCGATTTCGTTGGAAAGCGACTTTGTAGTCGTTTGGTGCTTGTTTGGCGGCTCGAAATGCATGAATCTTGCGTATTTGCAAAGAATACAGAGTTTTTGATCGTTTAAAACGACCTGGAACGCCGACAGCAAGCGCAAAACTGAATCGTTCGATTTCGTTATAAAGCGACTTTTCAATCGATTGGTGCTTGTTTAGCAACTCAAAACGCATACACCTTGCGTATTTGCATAGAATAAAGAGTTTTCGATCGTACAAAACGAGCTGAAACGCCTTTAGCGAGCGCAAAACTCAATCGTTCGATTTCGTTATAAAGCGACGTTGTAGTCTTTTGGTGCTTGTTTGGTAGCTCGAAATGTATGAATCTTGCGTATTTGCACAAAACGAAGAGTGTTTGATCGTATAAAACGAGCTGGAACGCTTACAGCGAGCGCAAAACTCAATCGTTCGATTTCGTTGAAAAGCGCCTTTGTAGACGTTTGGTGCTTGTTTGGTAGCTCGAAATGCATGAATCTTGCGTATGTGCACAAAACGAAGAGTGTTTGATCGTATAAAACGAGCTGGAACGCCTACAGCGAGCGCAAAACTCAATCGTTCGATTTCGTTGGAAAGCGACTTTGTAGTCGTTTGCTGCTTGTTTGGCGGCTCGTAATGCATGAATCTTGCGTATTCGCAAAGAATACAGAGTGTTTGATCGTTCAAAACGAGCTGGGATGCCTACAGCGAGCGCAAAACTCAATCGTTCGATTTCGTTAGAAAGCGATTTTGTAGTCGTTTGGTGCTTGTTTGGCGGCTCGAAATGCATGAATCTTGCGTATGTGCACAAAACGAAGAGTGTTTGATCGTATAAAACGAGCTGGAACGCCTACAGCGAGCGCAAAACTCAATCGTTCGATTTTGTTGGAAAGCGACTTTGTAGTCGTTTGGTGCTTGTTTGGCGGCTCGAAATGCATGAATCTTGCGTATTTGCAAAGAATACAGAGTTTTTGATCGTTTAAAACGAACTGAAACGCCGACAGCGAGCGCAAAACTCGATTGGTTTATTTCGATATGAAGCGACACTGTAGTCGTTTGGTGCTTGTTTAGCAGCTCGAAATGCATGAATCTTGCATATTTGCATAGAATGAAGGCTTTTTGATCGTATGAAACGAGCTGGAACGCCTACAGCGAGCGCAAAACTAAATCGTTCAATTTCGTTGAAAAGCGACGTTGTAGTCGTTTGGTGCTTGTTTAGCAACTCAAAACGCATACATCTTGCGTATTTGCATAGAATTAAGAGTTTTTGATCGTATAAAACGAGCTGGAACGCCCACCGCGAGCGCAAGACTCAATCGTTCGATTTCGTTGTAAAGCGACTTTGCAGTCGTTTGGTGCTTGTTTAGCGGCTCGAAATGCATGAATCTTGCGTATTTGCAAAGAATACAGAGTTTTCGATCGTTTGAAGCGAGCTGGGACGCCTACAGCGAGCGCAAAACTCAATCGTTCGATTTCGTTGGAAAGCGACTTCGCAGTCGTTTGGTGCTTGTTTAGCGGCTCGAAATGCATGAATCTTGCGTATTTGCAAATAATACAGAGTTTTTGATCGTTCAAAACGAGCTGGAACGCCGACAGCGAGCGCAAAACTGAATCGTTAAATTTCGTTATAAAGCGACTTTTTATTCGATTGGTGCTTGTTTAGAACTCAAAACGCATAAACCTTGCGTATTTGCATAGAATAAAGAGTTTTTGATCGTGTAAAACGAGCTGAGACGCCTACAGCGAGCGCAAAACTGAATCGTTCGATTTCGTTGTAAAGCGACTTTGCAGTCGTTTGGCGCTTGTTTAGCGGCTCGAAATGCATGAATCTTGCGTATTTGCAAAGAATACAGAGTTTTTGATCGTTTAAAACGAGCTGGAACGCCGACAGCAAGCGCAAAACTGAATCATTCGATTTCGTTATAAAGCGACTTTTCAATCGATTGGTGCTTGTTTAGCAACTCAAAACGCATAAACCTTGCGTATTTGCATAGAATGAAGAGTTTTTGATCGTAGAAAACGAGCTGAAACGCCTTTAGCAAGCGCAAAACTCAATCGTTCGATTTCGTTATAAAGCGACGTTGTAGTCGTTTGGTGCTTGTTTAGCAGCTCGAAATGCATGAATCTTGCGTATTTGCATAGAATGAACGCTTTTTGATCGTATGAAACGAGCTGGAACGCCTACAGCGAGCGCAAAACTGAATCGTTCGATTTCGTTATAAAGCGACGTTGTAGTCGTTTGGTGCTTGTTTGGTATCTCGAAATGTGTGAATCTTGCGTATTTGCACAAAACGAAGAGTGTTTGATCGTATAAAACGAGCTGGAACGCCTACAGCGAGCGCAAAACTCAATCGTTCGATTTCGTTGAAAAGCGACTTTGTAGTCGTTTGGTGCTTGTTTGGTAGCTCGAAATGCATGAATCTTGCGTATGTGCACAAAACGAAGAGTGTTTGATCGTATAAAACGAGCTGGAACGCCTACAGCGAGCGCAAAACTCAATCGTTCGATTTCGTTGGAAAGCGACTTTGTAGTCGTTTGGTGCTTGTTTGGCGGCTCGAAATGCATGAATCTTGCGTATTTGCAAAGAATACAGAGTTTTTGATCGTTTAAAACGAACTGAAACGCCGACAGCGAGCGCAAAACTCGATTGGTTTATTTCGATATGAAGCGACACTGTAGTCGTTTGGTGCTTGTTTAGCAGCTCGAAATGCATGAATCTTGCGTATTTGCATAGAATGAACGCTTTTTGATCGTATGAAACGAGCTGGAACGCCTACAGCGAGCGCAAAACTGAATCGTTCGATTTCGTTATAAAGCGACGTTGTAGTCGTTTGGTGCTTGTTTGGTAGCTCGAAATGTGTGAATCTTGCGTATTTGCACAAAACGAAGAGTGTTTGATCGTATAAAACGAGCTGGAACGCCTACAGCGAGCGCAAAACTCAATCGTTCGATTTCGTTGAAAAGCGACTTTGTAGTCGTTTGGTGCTTGTTTGGTAGCTCGAAATGCATGAATCTTGCGTATGTGCACAAAACGAAGAGTGTTTGATCGTATAAAACGAGCTGGAACGCCTACAGCGAGCGCAAAACTCAATCGTTCGATTTCGTTGGAAAGCGACTTTGTAGTCGTTTGGTGCTTGTTTGGCGGCTCGAAATGCATGAATCTTGCGTATTTGCAAAGAATACAGAGTTTTTGATCGTTTAAAACGAGCTGAAACGCCGACAGCGAGCGCAAAACTCGATTGGTTTATTTCGATATGAAGCGACACTGTAGTCGTTTAGTGCTTGTTCAGCAGCTCGAAATGCATTAATCTTGCGTATTTGCATAGAATGAAGGCTTTTTGATCGTATGAAACGAGCTGAAACGCCTACAGCGAGCGCAAAACTGAATCGTTCGATTTCATTATAAAGCGACGTTGTAGTCGTTTGGTGCTTGTTTAGCAACTCAAAATGCATAAACCTTGCGTATTTGCATAGAATTAAGAGTTTTTGATCGTATAAAACGAGCTGGAACGCCTACAGCGAGCGTAAGACTCAATCGTTCGATTTCGTTGTAAAGCGACTTTGCAGTCGTTTGGTGCTTGTTTAGCGGCTCGAAATGCATGAATCTTGCGTATTTGCAAAGAATACAGAGTTTTTGATCGTTCAAAACGAGCTGGGACGCCCACAGCGAGCGCAAAACTCAATCGTTCGATTTCGTTGGAAAGCGACGTTGTAGTCGTTTGGTGCTTGTTTGGTAGCTCGAAATGTATGAATCTTGCGTATTTGCACGAAACGAAGAGTGTTTGATCGTATGAAACGAGCTGGAACGCCTGCAGCGAGCGCAAAACTCAATCGTTCGATTTCGTTGAAAAGCGACTTTGTAGTCGTTTGGTGCTTGTTTGGTAGCTCGAAATGCATGAATCTTGCGTATGTGCACAAAACGAAGAGTGTTTGATCGTATAAAACGAGCTGGAACGCCTACAGCGAGCGCAAAACTCAATCGTTCGATTTCGTTGGAAAGCGACTTCGCAGTCGTTTGGTGCTTGTTTAGCGGCTCGAAATGCATGAATCTTGCGTATTTGCAAATAATACAGAGTTTTTGATCGTTTAAAACGAGCTGGAACGCCGACAGCGAGCGCAAAACTGAATCGTTAAATTTCGTTATAAAGCGACTTTTTATTCGATTGGTGCTTGTTTAGCAACTCAAAACGCATAAACCTTGCGTATTTGCATAGAATAAAGAGTTTTTGATCGTGTAAAACGAGCTGAAACGCCTACAGCGAGCGCAAAACTGAATCGTTCGATTTCGTTGTAAAGCGACTTTGCAGTCGTTTGGCGCTTGTTTAGCGGCTCGAAATGCATGAATCTTGCGTATTTGCAAAGAATACAGAGTTTTTGATCGTTTAAAACGAGCTGGAACGCCGACAGCAAGCGCAAAACTGAATCATTCGATTTCGTTATAAAGCGACTTTTCAATCGATTGGTGCTTGTTTAGCAACTCAAAACGCATAAACCTTGCGTATTTGCATAGAATGAAGAGTTTTTGATCGTAGAAAACGAGCTGAAACGCCTTTAGCAAGCGCAAAACTCAATCGTTCGATTTCGTTATAAAGCGACGTTGTAGTCGTTTGGTGCTTGTTTGGTAGCTCGAAATGTATGAATCTGGCGTATTTGCAAAGAATACAGAGTTTTTGATCGTTTAAAACAAGCTGGAACGCCTACAGCGGGCGCAAAACTCAATCGTTCGACTTTGTTGGAAAGCGACTTTGTAGTCGTTTGGTGCTTGTTTGGCGGCTCGAAATGCATGAATCTTGCGTATTTGCAAAGAATACAGAGTGTTTGATCGTTTGAAACGAGCTGGGACGACTACAGCGAGCGCAAAACTCAATCGTTCGATTTCGTTGGAAAGCGACTTTGTAGTCGTTTGCTGCTTGTTTGGCGGCTCGAAATGCATGAATCTTGCGTATTTGCACAAAATGAAGAGTGTTTGATCGTGTAAAACGAGTTGGAACGCCCACGGCGAGCGCAAAACTCAATCGTTCGATTTCGTTATAAAGCGACGTTGTAGGCGTTTGGTGCTTGTTTGGTAGCTCGAAATGCATGAATCTTGCGTGTTCGCACGAAACGAAGAGTGTTTGATCATATCAAACGAGCTGGAACGCCTACAGCGAGCGCAAAACTCAATCGTTCGATTTCGTTGGAAAGCGACTTTGTAGTCGTTTGGTGCTTGTTTGGCCGCTCGAAATGCATGAATCTTGCGTATTCGCAAAGAATACAGAGTTTTTGATCGTTTGAAACGAGCTGGGACGCCCACAGCGAGCGCAAAACTCAATCGTTCGATTTCGTTGGAAAGCGATTTTGTAGTCGTCTGGTGCTTGTTTGGCGGCTCGAAATGCATGAATCTTGCGTATTTGCAAAGAATACAGAGTTTTTGATCGCTTAAAACGAGCTGGAACGCCGACAGCGAGCGCAAAACTGAATCGTTCGATTTCGTGATAAAGCGACTTTTCAATCGATTGGTGCTTGTTTAGCAACTCAAAACGCATAAACCTTGCGTATTTGCATAGAATAAAGAGTTTTTGATCGTATAAAACGAGCTGGAACGCCTACAGCGAGCGCAAGACTCAATCGTTTGATTTCGTTGTCAAGCGACTTTGCAGTCGTTTGGTGCTTGTTTAGCAACTCAAAACGCATAAACCTTGCGTATTTGCATAGAATTATGAGTTTTTGATCGTATAAAACGAGCTGGAACACCTACAGCGAGCGCAAGACTCAATCGTTCGATTTCGTTGTAAAGCGACTTTGCAGTCGTTTGGTGCTTGTTTAGCGGCTCGAAATGCATGAATCTTGCGTATTTGCAAAGAATACAGAGTTTTTGATCGTTTAAAACAAGCTGGAACGCCGACAGCAAGCGCAAAACTGAATCATTCGATTTCGTTATAAAGTGACTTTTCAATCGATTGGTGCTTGTTTAGCATCTCAAAACGCATAAACCTTGCGTATTTGCATAGAATAAAGAGTTTTTGATCGTATAAAACGAGCTGAAACGCCTTTAGCAAGCGCAAAACTCAATCGTTCGATTCCGTTATAAAGCGACGTTGTAGTCGTTTGGTGCTTGTTTAGCAGCTCGAAATGCATGAATCTTGCGTATTTGCATAGAATGAACGCTTTTTGATCGTATGAAACGAGCTGGAACGCCTACAGCGAGCGCAAAACTGAATCGTTCGATTTCGTTATAAAGCGACGTTGTAGTCGTTTGGTGCTTGTTTGGTATCTCGAAATGTGGGAATCTTGCGTATTTGCACAAAACGAAGAGTGTTTGATCGTATAAAACGAGCTGGAACGCCTACAGCGAGCGCAAAACTCAATCGTTCGATTTCGTTGAAAAGCGACTTTGTAGTCGTTTGGTGCTAGTTTGGTAGCTCGAAATGCATGAATCTTGCGTATGTGCACAAAACGAAGAGTGTTTGATCGTATAAAACGAGCTGGAACGCCTACAGCGAGCGCAAAACTCAATCGTTCGATTTCGTTGGAAAGCGACTTTGTAGTCGTTTGGTGCTTGTTTGGCGGCTCGAAATGCATGAATCTTGCGTATTTGCAAAGAATACAGAGTTTTTGATCGTTTAAAACGAACTGAAACGCCGACAGCGAGCGCAAAACTCGATTGGTTTATTTCGATATGAAGCGACACTGTAGTCGTTTGGTGCTTGTTTAGCAGCTCGAAATGCATGAATCTTGCGTATTTGCATAGAATGAACGCTTTTTGATCGTATGAAACGAGCTGGAACGCCTACAGCGAGCGCAAAACTGAATCGTTCGATTTCGTTATAAAGCGACGTTGTAGTCGTTTGGTGCTTGTTTGGTAGCTCGAAATGTATGAATCTTGCGTATTTGCACAAAACGAAGAGTGTTTGATCGTATAAAACGAGCTGGAACGCTTACAGCGAGCGCAAAACTCAATCGTTCGATTTCGTTGAAAAGCGCCTTTGTAGACGTTTGGTGCTTGTTTGGTAGCTCGAAATGCATGAATCTTGCCTATGTGCACAAAACGAAGAGTGTTCGATCGTATAAAACGAGCTGGAACGCCTACAGCGAGCGCAAAACTCAATCGTTCGATTTCGTTGGAAAGCGACTTTGTAGTCGTTTGGTGCTTGTTTGGCGGCTCGAAATGCATGAATCTTGCGTATTTGCAAAGAATACAGAGTTTTTGATCGTTTAAAATGAACTGAAACGCCGACAGCGAGCGCAAAACTCGATTGGTTTATATCGATATGAAGCGACACTGTAGTCGTTTGGTGCTTGTTTAGCAGCTCGAAATGCATGAATCTTGCGTATTTGCATAGAATGAAGGCTTTTTGATCGTGTGAAACGAGCTGGAACGCCTACAGCGAGCGCAAAACTGAATCGTTCGATTTCGTTATAAAGCGACGTTGTAGTCGTTTGGTGCTTGTTTGGTAGCTCGAAATGTGTGAATCTTGCGTATTTGCACAAAACGAAGAGTGTTTGATCGTATAAAACGAGCTGGAACGCCTACAGCGAGCGCAAAACTCAATCGTTCGATTTCGTTGAAAAGCGACTTTGTAGTCGTTTGGTGCTTGTTTGGTAGCTCGAAATGCATGAATCTTGCGTATGTGCACAAAACGAAGAGTGTTTGATCGTATAAAACGAGCTGGAACGCCTACAGCGAGCGCAAAACTCAATCGTTCGATTTCGTTGGAAAGCGACTTCGCAGTCGTTTGGTGCTTGTTTAGCGGCTCGAAATGCATGAATCTTGCGTATTTGCAAATAATACAGAGTTTTTGATCGTTTAAAACGAGCTGGAACGCCGACAGCGAGCGCAAAACTGAATCGTTAAATTTCGTTATAAAGCGACTTTTTATTCGATTGGTGCTTGTTTAGCAACTCAAAACGCATAAACCTTGCGTATTTGCATAGAATAAAGAGTTTTTGATCGTGTAAAACGAGCTGAAACGCCTACAGCGAGCGCAAAACTGAATCGTTCGATTTCGTTGTAAAGCGACTTTGCAGTCGTTTGGCGCTTGTTTAGCGGCCCGAAATGCATGAATCTTGCGTATTTGCAAAGAATACAGAGTTTTTGATCGTTTAAAACGAGCTGGAACGCCGACAGCAAGCGCAAAACTGAATCATTCGATTTCGTTATAAAGCGACTTTTCAATCGATTGGTGCTTGTTTAGCAACTCAAAACGCATAAACCTTGCGTATTTGCATAGAATGAAGAGTTTTTGATCGTAGAAAACGAGCTGAAACGCCTTTAGCAAGCGCAAAACTCAATCGTTCGATTTCGTTATAAAGCGACGTTGTAGTCGTTTGGTGCTTGTTTGGTAGCTCGAAATGTATGAATCTGGCGTATTTGCAAAGAATACAGAGTTTTTGATCGTTTAAAACAAGCTGGAACGCCTACAGCGGGCGCAAAACTCAATCGTTCGACTTTGTTGGAAAGCGACTTTGTAGTCGTTTGGTGCTTGTTTGGCGGCTCGAAATGCATGAATCTTGCGTATTTGCAAAGAATACAGAGTGTTTGATCGTTTGAAACGAGCTGGGACGACTACAGCGAGCGCAAAACTCAATCGTTCGATTTCGTTGGAAAGCGACTTTGTAGTCGTTTGCTGCTTGTTTGGCGGCTCGAAATGCATAAATCTTGCGTATTTGCACAAAATGAAGAGTGTTTGATCGTGTAAAACGAGTTGGAACGCCCACGGCGAGCGCAAAACTCAATCGTTCGATTTCGTTATAACGCGACGTTGTAGGCGTTTGGTGCTTGTTTGGTAGCTCGAAATGCATGAATCTTGCGTGTTCGCACGAAACTAAGAGTGTTTGATCATATCAAACGAGCTGGAACGCCTACAGCGAGCGCAAAACTCAATCGTTCGATTTCGTTGGAAAGCGACTTTGTAGTCGTTTGGTGCTTGTTTGGCCGCTCGAAATGCATGAATCTTGCGTATTCGCAAAGAATACAGAGTTTTTGATCGTTTGAAACGAGCTGGGACGCCCACAGCGAGCGCAAAACTCAATCGTTCGATTTCGTTGGAAAGCGATTTTGTAGTCGTCTGGTGCTTGTTTGGCGGCTCGAAATGCATGAATCTTGCGTATTTGCAAAGAATACAGAGTTTTTGATCGCTTAAAACGAGCTGGAACGCCGACAGCGAGCGCAAAACTGAATCGTTCGATTTCGTGATAAAGCGACTTTTCAATCGATTGGTGCTTGTTTAGCAACTCAAAACGCATAAACCTTGCGTATTTGCATAGAATAAAGAGTTTTTGATCGTATAAAACGAGCTGGAACGCCTACAGCGAGCGCAAGACTCAATCGTTTGATTTCGTTGTCAAGCGACTTTGCAGTCGTTTGGTGCTTGTTTAGCAACTCAAAACGCATAAACCTTGCGTATTTGCATAGAATTATGAGTTTTTGATCGTATAAAACGAGCTGGAACACCTACAGCGAGCGCAAGACTCAATCGTTCGATTTCGTTGTAAAGCGACTTTGCAGTCGTTTGGTGCTTGTTTAGCGGCTCGAAATGCATGAATCTTGCGTATTTGCAAAGAATACAGAGTTTTTGATCGTTTGAAACGAGCTGGGATGCCTACAGCGAGCGCAAAACTCAATCGTTCGATTTCGTTGGAAAGCGATTTTGTAGTCGTTTGGTGCTTGTTTGGCGGCTCGAAATGCATGAATCTTGCGTATTTGCAAAGAATACAGAGTTTTTGATCGTTTGAAACGAGCTGGGATGCCTACAGCGAGCGCAAAACTCAATCGTTCGATTTCGTTGGAAAGCGATTTTGTAGTCGTTTGGTGCTTGTTTGGCGGCTCGAAATGCATGAATCTTGCGTATTTGCAAAGAATACAGAGTTTTTGATCGTTTAAAACAAGCTGGAACGCCGACAGCAAGCGCAAAACTGAATCATTCGATTTCGTTATAAAGTGACTTTTCAATCGATTGGTGCTTGTTTAGCATCTCAAAACGCATAAACCTTGCGTATTTGCATAGAATAAAGAGTTTTTGATCGTATAAAACGAGCTGAAACGCCTTTAGCAAGCGCAAAACTCAATCGTTCGATTCCGTTATAAAGCGACGTTGTAGTCGTTTGGTGCTTGTTTAGCAGCTCGAAATGCATGAATCTTGCGTATTTGCATAGAATGAACGCTTTTTGATCGTATGAAACGAGCTGGAACGCCTACAGCGAGCGCAAAACTGAATCGTTCGATTTCGTTATAAAGCGACGTTGTAGTCGTTTGGTGATGTTTGGTATCTCGAAATGTGTGAATCTTGCGTATTTGCACAAAACGAAGAGTGTTTGATCGTATAAAACGAGCTGGAACGCCTACAGCGAGCGCAAAACTCAATCGTTCGATTTCGTTGAAAAGCGACTTTGTAGTCGTTTGGTGCTTGTTTGGTAGCTCGAAATGCATGAATCTTGCGTATGTGCACAAAACGAAGAGTGTTTGATCGTATAAAACGAGCTGGAACGCCTACAGCGAGCGCAAAACTCAAGCGTTCGATTTCGTTGGAAAGCGACTTTGTAGTCGTTTGGTGCTTGTTTGGCGGCTCGAAATGCATGAATCTTGCGTATTTGCAAAGAATACAGAGTTTTTGATCGTTTAAAACGAACTGAAACGCCGACAGCGAGCGCAAAACTCGATTGGTTTATATCGATATGAAGCGACACTGTAGTCGTTTGGTGCTTGTTTAGCAGCTCGAAATGCATGAATCTTGCGTATTTGCATAGAATGAAGGCTTTTTGATCGTGTGAAACGAGCTGGAACGCCTACAGCGAGCGCAAAACTGAATCGTTCGATTTCGTTATAAAGCGACGTTGTAGTCGTTTGGTGCTTGTTTGGTAGCTCGAAATGTGTGAATCTTGCGTATTTGCACAAAACGAAGAGTGTTTGATCGTATAAAACGAGCTGGAACGCCTACAGCGAGCGCAAAACTCAATCGTTCGATTTCGTTGAAAAGCGACTTTGTAGTCGTTTGGTGCTTGTTTGGTAGCTCGAAATGCATGAATCTTGCGTATGTGCACAAAACGAAGAGTGTTTGATCGTATAAAACGAGCTGGAACGCCTACAGCGAGCGCAAAACTCAATCGTTCGATTTCGTTGGAAAGCGACTTCGCAGTCGTTTGGTGCTTGTTTAGCGGCTCGAAATGCATGAATCTTGCGTATTTGCAAATAATACAGAGTTTTTGATCGTTTAAAACGAGCTGGAACGCCGACAGCGAGCGCAAAACTGAATCGTTAAATTTCGTTATAAAGCGAGTTTTTATTCGATTGGTGCTTGTTTAGCAACTCAAAACGCATAAACCTTGCGTATTTGCATAGAATAAAGAGTTTTTGATCGTGTAAAACGAGCTGAAACGCCTACAGCGAGCGCAAAACTGAATCGTTCGATTTCGTTGTAAAGCGACTTTGCAGTCGTTTGGCGCTTGTTTAGCGGCCCGAAATGCATGAATCTTGCGTATTTGCAAAGAATACAGAGTTTTTGATCGTTTAAAACGAGCTGGAACGCCGACAGCAAGCGCAAAACTGAATCATTCGATTTCGTTATAAAGCGACTTTTCAATCGATTGGTGCTTGTTTAGCAACTCAAAACGCATAAACCTTGCGTATTTGCATAGAATGAAGAGTTTTTGATCGTAGAAAACGAGCTGAAACGCCTTTAGCAAGCGCAAAACTCAATCGTTCGATTTCGTTATAAAGCGACGTTGTAGTCGTTTGGTGCTTGTTTGGTAGCTCGAAATGTATGAATCTGGCGTATTTGCAAAGAATACAGAGTTTTTGATCGTTTAAAACAAGCTGGAACGCCTACAGCGGGCGCAAAACTCAATCGTTCGACTTTGTTGGAAAGCGACTTTGTAGTCGTTTGGTGCTTGTTTGGCGGCTCGAAATGCATGAATCTTGCGTATTTGCAAAGAATACAGAGTGTTTGATCGTTTGAAACGAGCTGGGACGACTACAGCGAGCGCAAAACTCAATCGTTCGATTTCGTTGGAAAGCGACTTTGTAGTCGTTTGCTGCTTGTTTGGCGGCTCGAAATGCATGAATCTTGCGTATTTGCACAAAATGAAGAGTGTTTGATCGTGTAAAACGAGTTGGAACGCCCACGGCGAGCGCAAAACTCAATCGTTCGATTTCGTTATAAAGCGACGTTGTAGGCGTTTGGTGCTTGTTTGGTAGCTCGAAATGCATGAATCTTGCGTGTTCGCACGAAACGAAGAGTGTTTGATCATATCAAACGAGCTGGAACGCCTACAGCGAGCGCAAAACTCAATCGTTCGATTTCGTTGGAAAGCGACTTTGTAGTCGTTTGGTGCTTGTTTGGCCGCTCGAAATGCATGAATCTTGCGTATTCGCAAAGAATACAGAGTTTTTGATCGTTTGAAACGAGCTGGGACGCCCACAGCGAGCGCAAAACTCAATCGTTCGATTTCGTTGGAAAGCGATTTTGTAGTCGTCTGGTGCTTGTTTGGCGGCTCGAAATGCATGAATCTTGCGTATTTGCAAAGAATACAGAGTTTTTGATCGCTTAAAACGAGCTGGAACGCCGACAGCGAGCGCAAAACTGAATCGTTCGATTTCGTGATAAAGCGACTTTTCAATCGATTGGTGCTTGTTTAGCAACTCAAAACGCATAAACCTTGCGTATTTGCATAGAATAAAGAGTTTTTGATCGTATAAAACGAGCTGGAACGCCTACAGCGAGCGCAAGACTCAATCGTTTGATTTCGTTGTCAAGCGACTTTGCAGTCGTTTGGTGCTTGTTTAGCAACTCAAAACGCATAAACCTTGCGTATTTGCATAGAATTATGAGTTTTTGATCGTATAAAACGAGCTGGAACACCTACAGCGAGCGCAAGACTCAATCGTTCGATTTCGTTGTAAAGCGACTTTGCAGTCGTTTGGTGCTTGTTTAGCGGCTCGAAATGCATGAATCTTGCGTATTTGCAAAGAATACAGAGTTTTTGATCGTTTGAAACGAGCTGGGATGCCTACAGCGAGCGCAAAACTCAATCGTTCGATTTCGTTGGAAAGCGATTTTGTAGTCGTTTGGTGCTTGTTTGGCGGCTCGAAATGCATGAATCTTGCGTATTTGCAAAGAATACAGAGTTTTTGATCGTTTAAAACAAGCTGGAACGCCTTTAGCAAGCGCAAAACTCAATCGTTCGATTTCGTTATAAAGCGACGTTGTAGTCGTTTGGTGCTTGATTGGTAGCTCGAAATGTGTGAATCTTGCGTATTTGCCCAAAACGAAGAGTGTTTGATCGTATAAAACGAGCTGGAACGCCTACAGCGGGCGCAAAACTCAATCGTTCGATTTCGTTGGAAAGCGACTTTGTAGTCGTTGGCTGCTTGTTTGGCGGCTCGAAATGCATGAATCTTGCGTATTTGCACAAAACGAAGAGTGTTTGATCGTATAAAACGAGCTGGAACGCTTACAGCGAGCGCAAAACTCAATCGTTCGATTTTGTTGAAAAGCGAGGTTGTAGTCGTTTGGTGCTTGTTTAGCAACTCAAAACGCATAAACCTTGCGTATTTGCATAGAATAAAGAGTTTTTGATCGTATAAAACGAGCTGGAACGCCTACAGCGAGCGTAAGACTCAATCGTTCGATTTCGTTGTAAAGCGACTTTGCAGTCGTTTGGTGCTTGTTTAGCGGCTCGAAATGCATGAATCTTGCGTATTTGCAAAGAATACAGAGTTTTTGATCGTTCAAAACGAGCTGGGACGCCTACAGCGAGCGCAAAACTCAATCGTTCGATTTCGTTGGAAAGCGACGTTGTAGTCGTTTGGTGCTTGTTTGGTAGCTCGAAATGTATGAATCTTGCGTATTTGCACGAAACGAAGAGTGTTTGATCGTATAAAACGAGCTGGAACGCCTGCAGCGAGCGCAAAACTCAATCGTTCGATTTCGTTGGAAAGCGACTTTGTAGTCGTTGGCTGCTTGTTTGGCGGCTCGAAATGCATGAATCTTGCGTATTTGCACAAAACGAAGAGTGTTTGATCGTATAAAACGAGCTGGAACGCTTACAGCGAGCGCAAAACTCAATCGTTCGATTTTGTTGAAAAGCGAGGTTGTAGTCGTTTGGTGCTTGTTTAGCAACTCAAAACGCATAAACCTTGCGTATTTGCATAGAATAAAGAGTTTTTGATCGTATAAAACGAGCTGGAACGCCTACAGCGAGCGTAAGACTCAATCGTTCGATTTCGTTGTAAAGCGACTTTGCAGTCGTTTGGTGCTTGTTTAGCGGCTCGAAATGCATGAATCTTGCGTATTTGCAAAGAATACAGAGTTTTTGATCGTTCAAAACGAGCTGGGACGCCTACAGCGAGCGCAAAACTCAATCGTTCGATTTCGTTGGAAAGCGACGTTGTAGTCGTTTGGTGCTTGTTTGGTAGCTCGAAATGTATGAATCTTGCGTATTTGCACGAAACGAAGAGTGTTTGATCGTATAAAACGAGCTGGAACGCCTGCAGCGAGCGCAAAACTCAATCGTTCGATTTCGTTGGAAAGCGACTTTGTAGTCGTTTGGTGCTTGTTTGGCGGCTCGAAATGCATGAATCTTGCGTATTTGCAAAGAATACAGAGTTTTTGATCGTTTAAAACGACCTGGAACGCCGACAGCAAGCGCAAAACTGAATCGTTCGATTTCGTTATAAAGCGACTTTTCAATCGATTGGTGCTTGTTTAGCAACTCAAAACGCATACACCTTGCGTATTTGCATAGAATAAAGAGTTTTCGATCGTACAAAACGAGCTGAAACGCCTTTAGCGAGCGCAAAACTCAATCGTTCGATTTCGTTATAAAGCGACGTTGTAGTCTTTTGGTGCTTGTTTGGTAGCTCGAAATGTATGAATCTTGCGTATTTGCACAAAACGAAGAGTGTTTGATCGTATAAAACGAGCTGGAACGCTTACAGCGAGCGCAAAACTCAATCGTTCGATTTCGTTGAAAAGCGCCTTTGTAGACGTTTGGTGCTTGTTTGGTAGCCCGAAATGCATGAATCTTGCGTATGTGCACAAAACGAAGAGTGTTTGATCGTATAAAACGAGCTGGAACGCCTACAGCGAGCGCAAAACTCAATCGTTCGATTTCGTTGGAAAGCGACTTTGTAGTCGTTTGGTGCTTGTTTGGCGGCTCGAAATGCATGAATCTTGCGTATTTGCAAAGAATACAGAGTTTTTGATCGTTTAAAACGAGCTGGAACGCCGACAGCAAGCGCAAAACTGAATCATTCGATTTCGTTATAAAGCGACTTTTCAATCGATTGGTGCTTGTTTAGCAACTCAAAACGCATAAACCTTGCGTATTTGCATAGAATGAAGAGTTTTTGATCGTAGAAAACGAGCTGAAACGCCTTTAGCGAGCGCAAAACTCAATCGTTCGATTTCGTTATAAAGCGACGTTGTAGTCTTTTGGTGCTTGTTTGGTAGCTCGAAATGTATGAATCTTGCGTATTTGCACAAAACGAAGAGTGTTTGATCGTATAAAACGAGCTGGAACGCCGACAGCGAGCGCAAAACTGAATCGTTAAATTTCGTTATAAAGCGACTTTTTATTCGATTGGTGCTTGTTTAGAACTCAAAACGCATAAACCTTGCGTATTTGCATAGAATAAAGAGTTTTTGATCGTGTAAAACGAGCTGAGACGCCTACAGCGAGCGCAAAACTGAATCGTTCGATTTCGTTGTAAAGCGACTTTGCAGTCGTTTGGCGCTTGTTTAGCGGCTCGAAATGCATGAATCTTGCGTATTTGCAAAGAATACAGAGTTTTTGATCGTTTAAAACGAGCTGGAACGCCGACAGCAAGCGCAAAACTGAATCATTCGATTTCGTTATAAAGCGACTTTTCAATCGATTGGTGCTTGTTTAGCAACTCAAAACGCATAAACCTTGCGTATTTGCATAGAATGAAGAGTTTTTGATCGTAGAAAACGAGCTGAAACGCCTTTAGCAAGCGCAAAACTCAATCGTTCGATTTCGTTATAAAGCGACGTTGTAGTCGTTTGGTGCTTGTTTGGTAGCTCGAAATGTATGAATCTGGCGTATTTGCAAAGAATACAGAGTTTTTGATCGTTTAAAACAAGCTGGAACGCCTACAGCGGGCGCAAAACTCAATCGTTCGACTTTGTTGGAAAGCGACTTTGTAGTCGTTTGGTGCTTGTTTGGCGGCTCGAAATGCATGAATCTTGCGTATTTGCAAAGAATACAGAGTGTTTGATCGTTTGAAACGAGCTGGGACGACTACAGCGAGCGCAAAACTCAATCGTTCGATTTCGTTGGAAAGCGACTTTGTAGTCGTTTGCTGCTTGTTTGGCGGCTCGAAATGCATGAATCTTGCGTATTTGCACAAAATGAAGAGTGTTTGATCGTGTAAAACGAGTTGGAACGCCCACGGCGAGCGCAAAACTCAATCGTTCGATTTCGTTATAAAGCGACGTTGTAGGCGTTTGGTGCTTGTTTGGTAGCTCGAAATGCATGAATCTTGCGTGTTCGCACGAAACGAAGAGTGTTTGATCATATCAAACGAGCTGGAACGCCTACAGCGAGCGCAAAACTCAATCGTTCGATTTCGTTGGAAAGCGACTTTGTAGTCGTTTGGTGCTTGTTTGGCCGCTCGAAATGCATGAATCTTGCGTATTCGCAAAGAATACAGAGTTTTTGATCGTTTGAAACGAGCTGGGACGCCTACAGCGAGTGCAAAACTCAATCGTTCGATTTCGTTGGAAAGCGATTTTGTAGTCGTCTGGTGCTTGTTTGGCGGCTCGAAATGCATGAATCTTGCGTATTTGCAAAGAATACAGAGTTTTTGATCGTTTAAAACAAGCTGGAACGCCGACAGCAAGCGCAAAACTGAATCATTCGAATTCGTTATAAAGTGACTTTTCAATCGATTGGTGCTTGTTTAGCATCTCAAAACGCATAAACCTTGCGTATTTGCATAGAATAAAGAGTTTTTGATCGTATAAAACGAGCTGGAACGCCTACAGCGAGCGCAAGACTCAATCGTTTGATTTCGTTGTCAAGCGACTTTGCAGTCGTTTGGTGCTTGTTTAGCAACTCAAAACGCATAAACCTTGCGTATTTGCATAGAATTAAGAGTTTTTGATCGTATAAAACGAACTGGAACACCTACAGCGAGCGCAAGACTCAATCGTTCGATTTCGTTGTAAAGCGACTTTGCAGTCGTTTGGTGCTTGTTTAGCGGCTCGAAATGCATGAATCTTGCGTATTTGCAAAGAATACAGAGTTTTTGATCGTTTGAAACGAGCTGGGATGCCTACAGCGAGCGCAAAACTCAATCGTTCGATTTCGTTGGAAAGCGATTTTGTAGTCGTTTGGTGCTTGTTTGGCGGCTCGAAATGCATGAATCTTGCGTATTTGCAAAGAATACAGAGTCTTTGATCGTTTAAAACAAGCTGGAACGCCTACAGCGAGCGCAAAACTCAATCGTTCGATTTCGTTGAAAAGCGACTTTGTAGTCGTTTGGTGCTTGTTTGGTAGCTCGAAATGCATGAATCTTGCGTATGTGCACAAAACGAAGAGTGTTTGATCGTATAAAACGAGCTGGAACGCCTACAGCGAGCGCAAAACTCAATCGTTCGATTTCGTTGGAAAGCGACTTCGCAGTCGTTTGGTGCTTGTTTAGCGGCTCGAAATGCATGAATCTTGCGTATTTGCAAATAATACAGAGTTTTTGGTCGTTTAAAACGAGCTGGAACGCCGACAGCGAGCGCAAAACTGAATCGTTAAATTTCGTTATAAAGCGACTTTTTATTCGATTGGTGCTTGTTTAGCAACTCAAAACGCATAAACCTTGCGTATTTGCATAGAATAAAGAGTTTTTGATCGTGTAAAACGAGCTGAAACGCCTACAGCGAGCGCAAAACTGAATCGTTCGATTTCGTTGTAAAGCGACTTTGCAGTCGTTTGGCGCTTGTTTAGCGGCCCGAAATGCATGAATCTTGCGTATTTGCAAAGAATACAGAGTTTTTGATCGTTTAAAACGAGCTGGAACGCCGACAGCAAGCGCAAAACTGAATCATTCGATTTCGTTATAAAGCGACTTTTCAATCGATTGGTGCTTGTTTAGCAACTCAAAACGCATAAACCTTGCGTATTTGCATAGAATGAAGAGTTTTTGATCGTAGAAAACGAGCTGAAACGCCTTTAGCAAGCGCAAAACTCAATCGTTCGATTTCGTTATAAAGCGACGTTGTAGTCGTTTGGTGCTTGTTTGGTAGCTCGAAATGTATGAATCTGGCGTATTTGCAAAGAATACAGAGTTTTTGATCGTTTAAAACAAGCTGGAACGCCTACAGCGGGCGCAAAACTCAATCGTTCGACTTTGTTGGAAAGCGACTTTGTAGTCGTTTGGTGCTTGTTTGGCGGCTCGAAATGCATGAATCTTGCGTATTTGCAAAGAATACAGAGTGTTTGATCGTTTGAAACGAGCTGGGACGACTACAGCGAGCGCAAAACTCAATCGTTCGATTTCGTTGGAAAGCGACTTTGTAGTCGTTTGCTGCTTGTTTGGCGGCTCGAAATGCATGAATCTTGCGTATTTGCACAAAATGAAGAGTGTTTGATCGTGTAAAACGAGTTGGAACGCCCACGGCGAGCGCAAAACTCAATCGTTCGATTTCGTTATAAAGCGACGTTGTAGGCGTTTGGTGCTTGTTTGGTAGCTCGAAATGCATGAATCTTGCGTGTTCGCACGAAACGAAGAGTGTTTGATCATATCAAACGAGCTGGAACGCCTACAGCGAGCGCAAAACTCAATCGTTCGATTTCGTTGGAAAGCGACTTTGTAGTCGTTTGGTGCTTGTTTGGCCGCTCGAAATGCATGAATCTTGCGTATTCGCAAAGAATACAGAGTTTTTGATCGTTTGAAACGAGCTGGGACGCCCACAGCGAGCGCAAAACTCAATCGTTCGATTTCGTTGGAAAGCGATTTTGTAGTCGTCTGGTGCTTGTTTGGCGGCTCGAAATGCATGAATCTTGCGTATTTGCAAAGAATACAGAGTTTTTGATCGCTTAAAACGAGCTGGAACGCCGACAGCGAGCGCAAAACTGAATCGTTCGATTTCGTGATAAAGCGACTTTTCAATCGATTGGTGCTTGTTTAGCAACTCAAAACGCATAAACCTTGCGTATTTGCATAGAATAAAGAGTTTTTGATCGTATAAAACGAGCTGGAACGCCTACAGCGAGCGCAAGACTCAATCGTTTGATTTCGTTGTCAAGCGACTTTGCAGTCGTTTGGTGCTTGTTTAGCAACTCAAAACGCATAAACCTTGCGTATTTGCATAGAATTATGAGTTTTTGATCGTATAAAACGAGCTGGAACACCTACAGCGAGCGCAAGACTCAATCGTTCGATTTCGTTGTAAAGCGACTTTGCAGTCGTTTGGTGCTTGTTTAGCGGCTCGAAATGCATGAATCTTGCGTATTTGCAAAGAATACAGAGTTTTTGATCGTTTGAAACGAGCTGGGATGCCTACAGCGAGCGCAAAACTCAATCGTTCGATTTCGTTGGAAAGCGATTTTGTAGTCGTTTGGTGCTTGTTTGGCGGCTCGAAATGCATGAATCTTGCGTATTTGCAAAGAATACAGAGTTTTTGATCGTTTAAAACAAGCTGGAACGCCTTTAGCAAGCGCAAAACTCAATCGTTCGATTTCGTTATAAAGCGACGTTGTAGTCGTTTGGTGCTTGATTGGTAGCTCGAAATGTGTGAATCTTGCGTATTTGCCCAAAACGAAGAGTGTTTGATCGTATAAAACGAGCTGGAACGCCTACAGCGGGCGCAAAACTCAATCGTTCGATTTCGTTGGAAAGCGACTTTGTAGTCGTTGGCTGCTTGTTTGGCGGCTCGAAATGCATGAATCTTGCGTATTTGCACAAAACGAAGAGTGTTTGATCGTATAAAACGAGCTGGAACGCTTACAGCGAGCGCAAAACTCAATCGTTCGATTTTGTTGAAAAGCGAGGTTGTAGTCGTTTGGTGCTTGTTTAGCAACTCAAAACGCATAAACCTTGCGTATTTGCATAGAATAAAGAGTTTTTGATCGTATAAAACGAGCTGGAACGCCTACAGCGAGCGTAAGACTCAATCGTTCGATTTCGTTGTAAAGCGACTTTGCAGTCGTTTGGTGCTTGTTTAGCGGCTCGAAATGCATGAATCTTGCGTATTTGCAAAGAATACAGAGTTTTTGATCGTTCAAAACGAGCTGGGACGCCTACAGCGAGCGCAAAACTCAATCGTTCGATTTCGTTGGAAAGCGACGTTGTAGTCGTTTGGTGCTTGTTTGGTAGCTCGAAATGTATGAATCTTGCGTATTTGCACGAAACGAAGAGTGTTTGATCGTATAAAACGAGCTGGAACGCCTGCAGCGAGCGCAAAACTCAATCGTTCGATTTCGTTGGAAAGCGACTTTGTAGTCGTTGGCTGCTTGTTTGGCGGCTCGAAATGCATGAATCTTGCGTATTTGCACAAAACGAAGAGTGTTTGATCGTATAAAACGAGCTGGAACGCTTACAGCGAGCGCAAAACTCAATCGTTCGATTTTGTTGAAAAGCGAGGTTGTAGTCGTTTGGTGCTTGTTTAGCAACTCAAAACGCATAAACCTTGCGTATTTGCATAGAATAAAGAGTTTTTGATCGTATAAAACGAGCTGGAACGCCTACAGCGAGCGTAAGACTCAATCGTTCGATTTCGTTGTAAAGCGACTTTGCAGTCGTTTGGTGCTTGTTTAGCGGCTCGAAATGCATGAATCTTGCGTATTTGCAAAGAATACAGAGTTTTTGATCGTTCAAAACGAGCTGGGACGCCTACAGCGAGCGCAAAACTCAATCGTTCGATTTCGTTGGAAAGCGACGTTGTAGTCGTTTGGTGCTTGTTTGGTAGCTCGAAATGTATGAATCTTGCGTATTTGCACGAAACGAAGAGTGTTTGATCGTATAAAACGAGCTGGAACGCCTGCAGCGAGCGCAAAACTCAATCGTTCGATTTCGTTGGAAAGCGACTTTGTAGTCGTTTGGTGCTTGTTTGGCGGCTCGAAATGCATGAATCTTGCGTATTTGCAAAGAATACAGAGTTTTTGATCGTTTAAAACGACCTGGAACGCCGACAGCAAGCGCAAAACTGAATCGTTCGATTTCGTTATAAAGCGACTTTTCAATCGATTGGTGCTTGTTTAGCAACTCAAAACGCATACACCTTGCGTATTTGCATAGAATAAAGAGTTTTCGATCGTACAAAACGAGCTGAAACGCCTTTAGCGAGCGCAAAACTCAATCGTTCGATTTCGTTATAAAGCGACGTTGTAGTCTTTTGGTGCTTGTTTGGTAGCTCGAAATGTATGAATCTTGCGTATTTGCACAAAACGAAGAGTGTTTGATCGTATAAAACGAGCTGGAACGCTTACAGCGAGCGCAAAACTCAATCGTTCGATTTCGTTGAAAAGCGCCTTTGTAGACGTTTGGTGCTTGTTTGGTAGCCCGAAATGCATGAATCTTGCGTATGTGCACAAAACGAAGAGTGTTTGATCGTATAAAACGAGCTGGAACGCCTACAGCGAGCGCAAAACTCAATCGTTCGATTTCGTTGGAAAGCGACTTTGTAGTCGTTTGGTGCTTGTTTGGCGGCTCGAAATGCATGAATCTTGCGTATTTGCAAAGAATACAGAGTTTTTGATCGTTTAAAACGAGCTGGAACGCCGACAGCAAGCGCAAAACTGAATCATTCGATTTCGTTATAAAGCGACTTTTCAATCGATTGGTGCTTGTTTAGCAACTCAAAACGCATAAACCTTGCGTATTTGCATAGAATGAAGAGTTTTTGATCGTAGAAAACGAGCTGAAACGCCTTTAGCGAGCGCAAAACTCAATCGTTCGATTTCGTTATAAAGCGACGTTGTAGTCTTTTGGTGCTTGTTTGGTAGCTCGAAATGTATGAATCTTGCGTATTTGCACAAAACGAAGAGTGTTTGATCGTATAAAACGAGCTGGAACGCCGACAGCGAGCGCAAAACTGAATCGTTAAATTTCGTTATAAAGCGACTTTTTATTCGATTGGTGCTTGTTTAGAACTCAAAACGCATAAACCTTGCGTATTTGCATAGAATAAAGAGTTTTTGATCGTGTAAAACGAGCTGAGACGCCTACAGCGAGCGCAAAACTGAATCGTTCGATTTCGTTGTAAAGCGACTTTGCAGTCGTTTGGCGCTTGTTTAGCGGCTCGAAATGCATGAATCTTGCGTATTTGCAAAGAATACAGAGTTTTTGATCGTTTAAAACGAGCTGGAACGCCGACAGCAAGCGCAAAACTGAATCATTCGATTTCGTTATAAAGCGACTTTTCAATCGATTGGTGCTTGTTTAGCAACTCAAAACGCATAAACCTTGCGTATTTGCATAGAATGAAGAGTTTTTGATCGTAGAAAACGAGCTGAAACGCCTTTAGCAAGCGCAAAACTCAATCGTTCGATTTCGTTATAAAGCGACGTTGTAGTCGTTTGGTGCTTGTTTGGTAGCTCGAAATGTATGAATCTGGCGTATTTGCAAAGAATACAGAGTTTTTGATCGTTTAAAACAAGCTGGAACGCCTACAGCGGGCGCAAAACTCAATCGTTCGACTTTGTTGGAAAGCGACTTTGTAGTCGTTTGGTGCTTGTTTGGCGGCTCGAAATGCATGAATCTTGCGTATTTGCAAAGAATACAGAGTGTTTGATCGTTTGAAACGAGCTGGGACGACTACAGCGAGCGCAAAACTCAATCGTTCGATTTCGTTGGAAAGCGACTTTGTAGTCGTTTGCTGCTTGTTTGGCGGCTCGAAATGCATGAATCTTGCGTATTTGCACAAAATGAAGAGTGTTTGATCGTGTAAAACGAGTTGGAACGCCCACGGCGAGCGCAAAACTCAATCGTTCGATTTCGTTATAAAGCGACGTTGTAGGCGTTTGGTGCTTGTTTGGTAGCTCGAAATGCATGAATCTTGCGTGTTCGCACGAAACGAAGAGTGTTTGATCATATCAAACGAGCTGGAACGCCTACAGCGAGCGCAAAACTCAATCGTTCGATTTCGTTGGAAAGCGACTTTGTAGTCGTTTGGTGCTTGTTTGGCCGCTCGAAATGCATGAATCTTGCGTATTCGCAAAGAATACAGAGTTTTTGATCGTTTGAAACGAGCTGGGACGCCTACAGCGAGTGCAAAACTCAATCGTTCGATTTCGTTGGAAAGCGATTTTGTAGTCGTCTGGTGCTTGTTTGGCGGCTCGAAATGCATGAATCTTGCGTATTTGCAAAGAATACAGAGTTTTTGATCGTTTAAAACAAGCTGGAACGCCGACAGCAAGCGCAAAACTGAATCATTCGAATTCGTTATAAAGTGACTTTTCAATCGATTGGTGCTTGTTTAGCATCTCAAAACGCATAAACCTTGCGTATTTGCATAGAATAAAGAGTTTTTGATCGTATAAAACGAGCTGGAACGCCTACAGCGAGCGCAAGACTCAATCGTTTGATTTCGTTGTCAAGCGACTTTGCAGTCGTTTGGTGCTTGTTTAGCAACTCAAAACGCATAAACCTTGCGTATTTGCATAGAATTAAGAGTTTTTGATCGTATAAAACGAACTGGAACACCTACAGCGAGCGCAAGACTCAATCGTTCGATTTCGTTGTAAAGCGACTTTGCAGTCGTTTGGTGCTTGTTTAGCGGCTCGAAATGCATGAATCTTGCGTATTTGCAAAGAATACAGAGTTTTTGATCGTTTGAAACGAGCTGGGATGCCTACAGCGAGCGCAAAACTCAATCGTTCGATTTCGTTGGAAAGCGATTTTGTAGTCGTTTGGTGCTTGTTTGGCGGCTCGAAATGCATGAATCTTGCGTATTTGCAAAGAATACAGAGTCTTTGATCGTTTAAAACAAGCTGGAACGCCGACAGCAAGCGCAAAACTGAATCATTCGATTTCGTTATAAAGTGACTTTTCAATCGATTGGTGCTTGTTTAGCATCTCAAAACGCATAAACCTTGCGTATTTGCATAGAATAAAGAGTTTTTGATCGTATAAAACGAGCTGAAACGCCATTAGCAAGCGCAAAACTCAATCGTTCGATTTCGTTATAAAGCGACGTTGTAGTCGTTTGGTGCTTGTTTAGCAGCTCGAAATGCATGAATCTTGCGTATTTGCATAGAATGAACGCTTTTTGATCGTATGAAACGAGCTGGAACGCCTACAGCGAGCGCAAAACTGAATCGTTCGATTTCGTTATAAAGCGACGTTGTAGTCGTTTGGTGCTTGTTTGGTATCTCGAAATGTGTGAATCTTGCGTATTTGCACAAAACGAAGAGTGTTTGATCGTTTAAAACGAGCTGAAACGCCGACAGCGAGCGCAAAACTCGATTGGTTTATTTCGATATGAAGCGACACTGTAGTCGTTTAGTGCTTGTTCAGCAGCTCGAAATGCATTAATCTTGCGTATTTGCATAGAATGAAGGCTTTTTGATCGTATGAAACGAGCTGAAACGCCTACAGCGAGCGCAAAACTGAATCGTTCGATTTCATTATAAAGCGACGTTGTAGTCGTTTGGTGCTTGTTTAGCAACTCAAAACGCATAAACCTTGCGTATTTGCATAGAATTAAGAGTTTTTGATCGTATAAAACGAGCTGGAACGCCTACAGCGAGCGTAAGACTCAATCGTTCGATTTCGTTGTAAAGCGACTTTGCAGTCGTTTGGTGCTTGTTTAGCGGCTCGAAATGCATGAATCTTGCGTATTTGCAAAGAATACAGAGTTTTTGATCGTTCAAAACGAGCTGGGACGCCCACAGCGAGCGCAAAACTCAATCGTTCGATTTCGTTGGAAAGCGACGTTGTAGTCGTTTGGTGCTTGTTTGGTAGCTCGAAATGTATGAATCTTGCGTATTTGCACGAAACGAAGAGTGTTTGATCGTATGAAACGAGCTGGAACGCCTGCAGCGAGCGCAAAACTCAATCGTTCGATTTCGTTGGAAAGCGACTTTGTAGTCGTTTGGTGCTTGTTTGGCGGCTCGAAATGCATGAATCTTGCGTATTTGCAAAGGAATACAGAGTTTTTGATCGTTTAAAACGACCTGGAACGCCGACAGCAAGCGCAAAACTGAATCGTTCGATTTCGTTATAAAGCGACTTTTCAATCGATTGGTGCTTGTTTAGCAACTCAAAACGCATACACCTTGCGTATTTGCATAGAATAAAGAGTTTTCGATCGTACAAAACGAGCTGAAACGCCTTTAGCGAGCGCAAAACTCAATCGTTCGATTTCGTTATAAAGCGACGTTGTAGTCGTTTGGTGCTTGTTTGGTAGCTCGAAATGTATGAATCTTGCGTATTTGCACAAAACGAAGAGTGTTTGATCGTATAAAACGAGCTGGAACGCTTACAGCGAGCGCAAAACTCAATCGTTCGATTTCGTTGAAAAGCGCCTTTGTAGACGTTTGGTGCTTGTTTGGTAGCTCGAAATGCATGAATCTTGCGTATGTGCACAAAACGAAGAGTGTTTGATCGTATAAAACGAGCTGGAACGCCTACAGCGAGCGCAAAACTCAATCGTTCGATTTCGTTGGAAAGCGACTTTGTAGTCGTTTGGTGCTTGTTTGGCGGCTCGAAATGCATGAATCTTGCGTATTTGCATAGAATGAAGGCTTTTTGATCGTGTGAAACGAGCTGGAACGCCTACAGCGAGCGCAAAACTGAATCGTTCGATTTCGTTATAAAGCGACGTTGTAGTCGTTTGGTGCTTGTTTGGTAGCTCGAAATGTGTGAATCTTGCGTATTTGCACAAAACGAAGAGTGTTTGATCGTATAAAACGAGCTGGAACGCCTACAGCGAGCGCAAAACTCAATCGTTCGATTTCGTTGAAAAGCGACTTTGTAGTCGTTTGGTGCTTGTTTGGTAGCTCGAAATGCATGAATCTTGCGTATGTGCACAAAACGAAGAGTGTTTGATCGTATAAAACGAGCTGGAACGCCTACAGCGAGCGCAAAACTCAATCGTTCGATTTCGTTGGAAAGCGACTTCGCAGTCGTTTGGTGCTTGTTTAGCGGCTCGAAATGCATGAATCTTGCGTATTTGCAAATAATACAGAGTTTTTGATCGTTTAAAACGAGCTGGAACGCCGACAGCGAGCGCAAAACTGAATCGTTAAATTTCGTTATAAAGCGACTTTTTATTCGATTGGTGCTTGTTTAGCAACTCAAAACGCATAAACCTTGCGTATTTGCATAGAATAAAGAGTTTTTGATCGTGTAAAACGAGCTGAAACGCCTACAGCGAGCGCAAAACTGAATCGTTCGATTTCGTTGTAAAGCGACTTTGCAGTCGTTTGGCGCTTGTTTAGCGGCTCGAAATGCATGAATCTTGCGTATTTGCAAAGAATACAGAGTTTTTGATCGTTTAAAACGAGCTGGAACGCCGACAGCAAGCGCAAAACTGAATCATTCGATTTCGTTATAAAGCGACTTTTCAATCGATTGGTGCTTGTTTAGCAACTCAAAACGCATAAACCTTGCGTATTTGCATAGAATGAAGAGTTTTTGATCGTAGAAAACGAGCTGAAACGCTTTTAGCAAGCGCAAAACTCAATCGTTCGATTTCGTTATAAAGCGACGTTGTAGTCGTTTGGTGCTTGTTTGGTAGCTCGAAATGTATGAATCTGGCGTATTTGCAAAGAATACAGAGTTTTTGATCGTTTAAAACAAGCTGGAACGCCTACAGCGGGCGCAAAACTCAATCGTTCGACTTTGTTGGAAAGCGACTTTGTAGTCGTTTGGTGCTTGTTTGGCGGCTCGAAATGCATGAATCTTGCGTATTTGCAAAGAATACAGAGTGTTTGATCGTTTGAAACGAGCTGGGACGACTACAGCGAGCGCAAAACTCAATCGTTCGATTTCGTTGGAAAGCGACTTTGTAGTCGTTTGCTGCTTGTTTGGCGGCTCGAAATGCATGAATCTTGCGTATTTGCACAAAATGAAGAGTGTTTGATCGTGTAAAACGAGTTGGAACGCCCACGGCGAGCGCAAAACTCAATCGTTCGATTTCGTTATAAAGCGACGTTGTAGGCGTTTGGTGCTTGTTTGGTAGCTCGAAATGCATGAATCTTGCGTGTTCGCACGAAACTAAGAGTGTTTGATCATATCAAACGAGCTGGAACGCCTACAGCGAGCGCAAAACTCAATCGTTCGATTTCGTTGGAAAGCGACTTTGTAGTCGTTTGGTGCTTGTTTGGCCGCTCGAAATGCATGAATCTTGCGTATTCGCAAAGAATACAGAGTTTTTGATCGTTTGAAACGAGCTGGGACGCCCACAGCGAGCGCAAAACTCAATCGTTCGATTTCGTTATAAAGCGACGTTGTAGGCGTTTGGTGCTTGTTTGGTAGCTCGAAATGCATGAATCTTGCGTGTTCGCACGAAACTAAGAGTGTTTGATCATATCAAACGAGCTGGAACGCCTACAGCGAGCGCAAAACTCAATCGTTCGATTTCGTTGGAAAGCGACTTTGTAGTCGTTTGGTGCTTGTTTGGCCGCTCGAAATGCATGAATCTTGCGTATTCGCAAAGAATACAGAGTTTTTGATCGTTTGAAACGAGCTGGGACGCCCACAGCGAGCGCAAAACTCAATCGTTCGATTTCGTTGGAAAGCGATTTTGTAGTCGTCTGGTGCTTGTTTGGCGGCTCGAAATGCATGAATCTTGCGTATTTGCAAAGAATACAGAGTTTTTGATCGCTTAAAACGAGCTGGAACGCCGACAGCGAGCGCAAAACTGAATCGTTCGATTTCGTGATAAAGCGACTTTTCAATCGATTGGTGCTTGTTTAGCAACTCAAAACGCATAAACCTTGCGTATTTGCATAGAATAAAGAGTTTTTGATCGTATAAAACGAGCTGGAACGCCTACAGCGAGCGCAAGACTCAATCGTTTGATTTCGTTGTCAAGCGACTTTGCAGTCGTTTGGTGCTTGTTTAGCAACTCAAAACGCATAAACCTTGCGTATTTGCATAGAATTATGAGTTTTTGATCGTATAAAACGAGCTGGAACACCTACAGCGAGCGCAAGACTCAATCGTTCGATTTCGTTGTAAAGCGACTTTGCAGTCGTTTGGTGCTTGTTTAGCGGCTCGAAATGCATGAATCTTGCGTATTTGCAAAGAATACAGAGTTTTTGATCGTTTGAAACGAGCTGGGATGCCTACAGCGAGCGCAAAACTCAATCGTTCGATTTCGTTGGAAAGCGATTTTGTAGTCGTTTGGTGCTTGTTTGGCGGCTCGAAATGCATGAATCTTGCGTATTTGCAAAGAATACAGAGTTTTTGATCGTTTGAAACGAGCTGGGATGCCTACAGCGAGCGCAAAACTCAATCGTTCGATTTCGTTGGAAAGCGATTTTGTAGTCGTTTGGTGCTTGTTTGGCGGCTCGAAATGCATGAATCTTGCGTATTTGCAAAGAATACAGAGTTTTTGATCGTTTAAAACAAGCTGGAACGCCGACAGCAAGCGCAAAACTGAATCATTCGATTTCGTTATAAAGTGACTTTTCAATCGATTGGTGCTTGTTTAGCATCTCAAAACGCATAAACCTTGCGTATTTGCATAGAATAAAGAGTTTTTGATCGTATAAAACGAGCTGAAACGCCTTTAGCAAGCGCAAAACTCAATCGTTCGATTCCGTTATAAAGCGACGTTGTAGTCGTTCGGTGCTTGTTTAGCAGCTCGAAATGCATGAATCTTGCGTATTTGCATAGAATGAACGCTTTTTGATCGTATGAAACGAGCTGGAACGCCTACAGCGAGCGCAAAACTGAATCGTTCGATTTCGTTATAAAGCGACGTTGTAGTCGTTTGGTGATGTTTGGTATCTCGAAATGTGTGAATCTTGCGTATTTGCACAAAACGAAGAGTGTTTGATCGTATAAAACGAGCTGGAACGCCTACAGCGAGCGCAAAACTCAATCGTTCGATTTCGTTGAAAAGCGACTTTGTAGTCGTTTGGTGCTTGTTTGGTAGCTCGAAATGCATGAATCTTGCGTATGTGCACAAAACGAAGAGTGTTTGATCGTATAAAACGAGCTGGAACGCCTACAGCGAGCGCAAAACTCAATCGTTCGATTTCGTTGGAAAGCGACTTTGTAGTCGTTTGGTGCTTGTTTGGCGGCTCGAAATGCATGAATCTTGCGTATTTGCAAAGAATACAGAGTTTTTGATCGTTTAAAACGAACTGAAACGCCGACAGCGAGCGCAAAACTCGATTGGTTTATATCGATATGAAGCGACACTGTAGTCGTTTGGTGCTTGTTTAGCAGCTCGAAATGCATGAATCTTGCGTATTTGCATAGAATGAAGGCTTTTTGATCGTGTGAAACGAGCTGGAACGCCTACAGCGAGCGCAAAACTGAATCGTTCGATTTCGTTATAAAGCGACGTTGTAGTCGTTTGGTGCTTGTTTGCTAGCTCGAAATGTGTGAATCTTGCGTATTTGCACAAAACGAAGAGTGTTTGATCGTATAAAACGAGCTGGAACGCCTACAGCGAGCGCAAAACTCAATCGTTCGATTTCGTTGAAAAGCGACTTTGTAGTCGTTTGGTGCTTGTTTGGTAGCTCGAAATGCATGAATCTTGCGTATGTGCACAAAACGAAGAGTGTTTGATCGTATAAAACGAGCTGGAACGCCTACAGCGAGCGCAAAACTCAATCGTTCGATTTCGTTGGAAAGCGACTTCGCAGTCGTTTGGTGCTTGTTTAGCGGCTCGAAATGCATGAATCTTGCGTATTTGCAAATAATACAGAGTTTTTGATCGTTTAAAACGAGCTGGAACGCCGACAGCGAGCGCAAAACTGAATCGTTAAATTTCGTTATAAAGCGACTTTTTATTCGATTGGTGCTTGTTTAGCAACTCAAAACGCATAAACCTTGCGTATTTGCATAGAATAAAGAGTTTTTGATCGTGTAAAACGAGCTGAAACGCCTACAGCGAGCGCAAAACTGAATCGTTCGATTTCGTTGTAAAGCGACTTTGCAGTCGTTTGGCGCTTGTTTAGCGGCCCGAAATGCATGAATCTTGCGTATTTGCAAAGAATACAGAGTTTTTGATCGTTTAAAACGAGCTGGAACGCCGACAGCAAGCGCAAAACTGAATCATTCGATTTCGTTATAAAGCGACTTTTCAATCGATTGGTGCTTGTTTAGCAACTCAAAACGCATAAACCTTGCGTATTTGCATAGAATGAAGAGTTTTTGATCGTAGAAAACGAGCTGAAACGCCTTTAGCAAGCGCAAAACTCAATCGTTCGATTTCGTTATAAAGCGACGTTGTAGTCGTTTGGTGCTTGTTTGGTAGCTCGAAATGTATGAATCTGGCGTATTTGCAAAGAATACAGAGTTTTTGATCGTTTAAAACAAGCTGGAACGCCTACAGCGGGCGCAAAACTCAATCGTTCGACTTTGTTGGAAAGCGACTTTGTAGTCGTTTGCTGCTTGTTTGGCGGCTCGAAATGCATGAATCTTGCGTATTTGCACAAAATGAAGAGTGTTTGATCGTGTAAAACGAGTTGGAACGCCCACGGCGAGCGCAAAACTCAATCGTTCGATTTCGTTATAAAGCGACGTTGTAGGCGTTTGGTGCTTGTTTGGTAGCTCGAAATGCATGAATCTTGCGTGTTCGCACCAAACGAAGAGTGTTTGATCATATCAAACGAGCTGGAACGCCTACAGCGAGCGCAAAACTCAATCGTTCGATTTCGTTGGAAAGCGACTTTGTAGTCGTTTGGTGCTTGTTTGGCCGCTCGAAATGCATGAATCTTGCGTATTCGCAAAGAATACAGAGTTTTTGATCGTTTGAAACGAGCTGGGACGCCCACAGCGAGCGCAAAACTCAATCGTTCGATTTCGTTGGAAAGCGATTTTGTAGTCGTCTGGTGCTTGTTTGGCGGCTCGAAATGCATGAATCTTGCGTATTTGCAAAGAATACAGAGTTTTTGATCGCTTAAAACGAGCTGGAACGCCGACAGCGAGCGCAAAACTGAATCGTTCGATTTCGTGATAAAGCGACTTTTCAATCGATTGGTGCTTGTTTAGCAACTCAAAACGCATAAACCTTGCGTATTTGCATAGAATAAAGAGTTTTTGATCGTATAAAACGAGCTGGAACGCCTACAGCGAGCGCAAGACTCAATCGTTTGATTTCGTTGTCAAGCGACTTTGCAGTCGTTTGGTGCTTGTTTAGCAACTCAAAACGCATAAACCTTGCGTATTTGCATAGAATTATGAGTTTTTGATCGTATAAAACGAGCTGGAACACCTACAGCGAGCGCAAGACTCAATCGTTCGATTTCGTTGTAAAGCGACTTTGCAGTCGTTTGGTGCTTGTTTAGCGGCTCGAAATGCATGAATCTTGCGTATTTGCAAAGAATACAGAGTTTTTGATCGTTTGAAACGAGCTGGGATGCCTACAGCGAGCGCAAAACTCAATCGTTCGATTTCGTTGGAAAGCGATTTTGTAGTCGTTTGGTGCTTGTTTGGCGGCTCGAAATGCATGAATCTTGCGTATTTGCAAAGAATACAGAGTTTTTGATCGTTTAAAACAAGCTGGAACGCCTTTAGCAAGCGCAAAACTCAATCGTTCGATTTCGTTATAAAGCGACGTTGTAGTCGTTTGGTGCTTGATTGGTAGCTCGAAATGTGTGAATCTTGCGTATTTGCCCAAAACGAAGAGTGTTTGATCGTATAAAACGAGCTGGAACGCCTACAGCGGGCGCAAAACTCAATCGTTCGATTTCGTTGGAAAGCGACTTTGTAGTCGTTGGCTGCTTGTTTGGCGGCTCGAAATGCATGAATCTTGCGTATTTGCACAAAACGAAGAGTGTTTGATCGTATAAAACGAGCTGGAACGCTTACAGCGAGCGCAAAACTCAATCGTTCGATTTTGTTGAAAAGCGAGGTTGTAGTCGTTTGGTGCTTGTTTAGCAACTCAAAACGCATAAACCTTGCGTATTTGCATAGAATAAAGAGTTTTTGATCGTATAAAACGAGCTGGAACGCCTACAGCGAGCGTAAGACTCAATCGTTCGATTTCGTTGTAAAGCGACTTTGCAGTCGTTTGGTGCTTGTTTAGCGGCTCGAAATGCATGAATCTTGCGTATTTGCAAAGAATACAGAGTTTTTGATCGTTCAAAACGAGCTGGGACGCCTACAGCGAGCGCAAAACTCAATCGTTCGATTTCGTTGGAAAGCGACGTTGTAGTCGTTTGGTGCTTGTTTGGTAGCTCGAAATGTATGAATCTTGCGTATTTGCACGAAACGAAGAGTGTTTGATCGTATAAAACGAGCTGGAACGCCTGCAGCGAGCGCAAAACTCAATCGTTCGATTTCGTTGGAAAGCGACTTTGTAGTCGTTGGCTGCTTGTTTGGCGGCTCGAAATGCATGAATCTTGCGTATTTGCACAAAACGAAGAGTGTTTGATCGTATAAAACGAGCTGGAACGCTTACAGCGAGCGCAAAACTCAATCGTTCGATTTTGTTGAAAAGCGAGGTTGTAGTCGTTTGGTGCTTGTTTAGCAACTCAAAACGCATAAACCTTGCGTATTTGCATAGAATAAAGAGTTTTTGATCGTATAAAACGAGCTGGAACGCCTACAGCGAGCGTAAGACTCAATCGTTCGATTTCGTTGTAAAGCGACTTTGCAGTCGTTTGGTGCTTGTTTAGCGGCTCGAAATGCATGAATCTTGCGTATTTGCAAAGAATACAGAGTTTTTGATCGTTCAAAACGAGCTGGGACGCCTACAGCGAGCGCAAAACTCAATCGTTCGATTTCGTTGGAAAGCGACGTTGTAGTCGTTTGGTGCTTGTTTGGTAGCTCGAAATGTATGAATCTTGCGTATTTGCACGAAACGAAGAGTGTTTGATCGTATAAAACGAGCTGGAACGCCTGCAGCGAGCGCAAAACTCAATCGTTCGATTTCGTTGGAAAGCGACTTTGTAGTCGTTTGGTGCTTGTTTGGCGGCTCGAAATGCATGAATCTTGCGTATTTGCAAAGAATACAGAGTTTTTGATCGTTTAAAACGACCTGGAACGCCGACAGCAAGCGCAAAACTGAATCGTTCGATTTCGTTATAAAGCGACTTTTCAATCGATTGGTGCTTGTTTAGCAACTCAAAACGCATACACCTTGCGTATTTGCATAGAATAAAGAGTTTTCGATCGTACAAAACGAGCTGAAACGCCTTTAGCGAGCGCAAAACTCAATCGTTCGATTTCGTTATAAAGCGACGTTGTAGTCTTTTGGTGCTTGTTTGGTAGCTCGAAATGTATGAATCTTGCGTATTTGCACAAAACGAAGAGTGTTTGATCGTATAAAACGAGCTGGAACGCTTACAGCGAGCGCAAAACTCAATCGTTCGATTTCGTTGAAAAGCGCCTTTGTAGACGTTTGGTGCTTGTTTGGTAGCCCGAAATGCATGAATCTTGCGTATGTGCACAAAACGAAGAGTGTTTGATCGTATAAAACGAGCTGGAACGCCTACAGCGAGCGCAAAACTCAATCGTTCGATTTCGTTGGAAAGCGACTTTGTAGTCGTTTGGTGCTTGTTTGGCGGCTCGAAATGCATGAATCTTGCGTATTTGCAAAGAATACAGAGTTTTTGATCGTTTAAAACGAGCTGGAACGCCGACAGCAAGCGCAAAACTGAATCATTCGATTTCGTTATAAAGCGACTTTTCAATCGATTGGTGCTTGTTTAGCAACTCAAAACGCATAAACCTTGCGTATTTGCATAGAATGAAGAGTTTTTGATCGTAGAAAACGAGCTGAAACGCCTTTAGCGAGCGCAAAACTCAATCGTTCGATTTCGTTATAAAGCGACGTTGTAGTCTTTTGGTGCTTGTTTGGTAGCTCGAAATGTATGAATCTTGCGTATTTGCACAAAACGAAGAGTGTTTGATCGTATAAAACGAGCTGGAACGCCGACAGCGAGCGCAAAACTGAATCGTTAAATTTCGTTATAAAGCGACTTTTTATTCGATTGGTGCTTGTTTAGAACTCAAAACGCATAAACCTTGCGTATTTGCATAGAATAAAGAGTTTTTGATCGTGTAAAACGAGCTGAGACGCCTACAGCGAGCGCAAAACTGAATCGTTCGATTTCGTTGTAAAGCGACTTTGCAGTCGTTTGGCGCTTGTTTAGCGGCTCGAAATGCATGAATCTTGCGTATTTGCAAAGAATACAGAGTTTTTGATCGTTTAAAACGAGCTGGAACGCCGACAGCAAGCGCAAAACTGAATCATTCGATTTCGTTATAAAGCGACTTTTCAATCGATTGGTGCTTGTTTAGCAACTCAAAACGCATAAACCTTGCGTATTTGCATAGAATGAAGAGTTTTTGATCGTAGAGAACGAGCTGAAACGCCTTTAGCAAGCGCAAAACTCAATCGTTCGATTTCGTTATAAAGCGACGTTGTAGTCGTTTGGTGCTTGTTTGGTAGCTCGAAATGTATGAATCTGGCGTATTTGCAAAGAATACAGAGTTTTTGATCGTTTAAAACAAGCTGGAACGCCTACAGCGGGCGCAAAACTCAATCGTTCGACTTTGTTGGAAAGCGACTTTGTAGTCGTTTGGTGCTTGTTTGGCGGCTCGAAATGCATGAATCTTGCGTATTTGCAAAGAATACAGAGTGTTTGATCGTTTGAAACGAGCTGGGACGACTACAGCGAGCGCAAAACTCAATCGTTCGATTTCGTTGGAAAGCGACTTTGTAGTCGTTTGCTGCTTGTTTGGCGGCTCGAAATGCATGAATCTTGCGTATTTGCACAAAATGAAGAGTGTTTGATCGTGTAAAACGAGTTGGAACGCCCACGGCGAGCGCAAAACTCAATCGTTCGATTTCGTTATAAAGCGACGTTGTAGGCGTTTGGTGCTTGTTTGGTAGCTCGAAATGCATGAATCTTGCGTGTTCGCACGAAACGAAGAGTGTTTGATCATATCAAACGAGCTGGAACGCCTACAGCGAGCGCAAAACTCAATCGTTCGATTTCGTTGGAAAGCGACTTTGTAGTCGTTTGGTGCTTGTTTGGCCGCTCGAAATGCATGAATCTTGCGTATTCGCAAAGAATACAGAGTTTTTGATCGTTTGAAACGAGCTGGGACGCCTACAGCGAGTGCAAAACTCAATCGTTCGATTTCGTTGGAAAGCGATTTTGTAGTCGTCTGGTGCTTGTTTGGCGGCTCGAAATGCATGAATCTTGCGTATTTGCAAAGAATACAGAGTGTTTGATCGTTTGAAACGAGCTGGGACGACTACAGCGAGCGCAAAACTCAATCGTTCGATTTCGTTGGAAAGCGACTTTGTAGTCGTTTGCTGCTTGTTTGGCGGCTCGAAATGCATGAATCTTGCGTATTTGCACAAAATGAAGAGTGTTTGATCGTGTAAAACGAGTTGGAACGCCCACGGCGAGCGCAAAACTCAATCGTTCGATTTCGTTATAAAGCGACGTTGTAGGCGTTTGGTGCTTGTTTGGTAGCTCGAAATGCATGAATCTTGCGTGTTCGCACGAAACGAAGAGTGTTTGATCATATCAAACGAGCTGGAACGCCTACAGCGAGCGCAAAACTCAATCGTTCGATTTCGTTGGAAAGCGACTTTGTAGTCGTTTGGTGCTTGTTTGGCCGCTCGAAATGCATGAATCTTGCGTATTCGCAAAGAATACAGAGTTTTTGATCGTTTGAAACGAG